>CM075856.1:0-615000 GCA_037975125.1 Latrodectus hesperus
CTTCTATTTAGAAACATCTGAAGGGCATGCCGAGCTAGCAGCCGTATAGTTAGCATTCTGGTTTTTAGTTCAATAGTTCGAAGGTTCGAATCCCACTTTGGGCTTGCATATTGTTAGTTGCTCGGAATGCATTTAAAAGTGTCAGTAACTTTCTAATTGGCCATCGAAAAAGAAACGTTCATTGCCTGTCTAACAAAGTAATCTAAAGTGCATAAATTAATATTCTAGAATATTTTATTGTAGGCAGTACGAGCAGTATGCTTGACATTGAAAATGCAGCACCAAGAAGGAGTTGCCAGAAAGTGATGGAACTCGGTAAACAGAGTGAGTCAGCAACGAACAATAAGTAATCTGTAATTCGAAATGATATGCATTATACAGAGCGAGAACAGGGTCGGGACAGTAGGTTGCATGACCACCGTAAACGATGATACACGGAACAACACGTCTAGGAACGAAGTCAATGATAGTACGGATGGCGTCTTGAAAAATGGCACTCCATTAAGTTCCAACCATTTGCCAAAGTGCGTTTTCTGAAGGAAGCAGTGACAATATCTGCAAATGGCATTCAGTCATATCTCAAACGCGTTCAACTAGTGAGATATCTGGCGAGCATTGTGGCAAGGGAAGCAATTGTACACGTTGCAGGGCATTTTGGCTGATACGAGCAATGTGCGGTCGGGCGTTATCCTGTTGATAAACAGCATTGGGTACTCCCTGAAGGTAGGGGAGTGTCACCAGCCGCAGCATATCATCCGCTTAACGTTAGGCTATGATAGTGCCGTGCATATGAACTAGAAGTGATCAGAAATCGTATCATTGGCATCCCAAACCATGATGCCGAGTTGTCACGTGGTAGGGGGTTCCACAATTTCTGTAGGATTGGACCTGTCTCCACGTCGACACCACACTCGTACGTGGCGACTATCACTAAAGAAAAAGAAGCGTGACTCATCTGAGAAGATGATCCTGTGCAACTCCGTCGTCCACATTGGTGTAACCGGAGCCATTCCAGATGTTTGCGTCTATGTTGTGGGATCAATGTCAGTCTTCTTAACGGACGCCATGAGCGCAGGCCACTAGCAACGAATCGAGGGCTTGAAATGGTTCTGCTCGATATGGGAACATCCAGGGTGTCTTGAAATGGCTGCAGAATTTCGGTAGGCGTGATTTGTGGGGCCACCACCACTCCCTGTCGAACGCGTCGATCCACGCATTCTGATGTCACTTTGGCTGCATCGGCAACTCGCAAACATTCCACAGTTCCTTGTTCCAACCATCTTCTCCACAGCCGGTGCTCTGTGAACGCTTCCAGGTGTCTGTCAGTTCCGATTTGCCATAAAAACTAACCTGCCCTCGCAGGGTGGGGTGTTCCACAATTCCTGCAGAATTGGTCTTGTTGTTGAATGTTGACCACACACTCTTACGTGGCAACTATCACTGAAGAAACAGAAGTGTGACTCATCTGAGAAGATCCTGTGTCAATCCGTCGTCCACATCGCTCTAATCCTGAGCCATTCCAGATGTTGGCGTCTCTCCTGTAGGGTCAATGTCAGTCTTCTTAAGGGACGCCATGAGCACTCAATCAATGGCAAATAGTTCTGCTCGACATGAGAGCATCCAGGGTCTCTTGCACATGCTGCAGGATTTCGGTAGACGTGCTTTGCGGGGACGCCACTGCTTCCCATCGGATGCGTCTATCCACCCTTGCTGACGTTACCCTGGCTGCAACGGTACTTCCCAAGTATTCCACAGTTTTTTGTTTCAATGCGCTGGAGAGCTGCGCATTTCACGTCATTTGCGTAACTCGATAAGGTGCGTCTACACAAAAATTTGCATAATTTTCTGGCCTCTCCTTCTTGGTGCTGCATTTTCAATGTTAGGCAATATATTTCATTTAGTACTGGATTAATTAGTTATTTAATTTATTTTAATGTTCTAGCCATATTGGTATCTTTTACACAACTATCATTAAAAAAGTAAGGATTTGAAAATTTAATACTATCTTACATACTCGATATTATAAAAAAAATCAAATTGTCAGAAAGTGTTGCCTAATTCATAATTCTATTTGTAAAAGATAAAAAAACAAATATTATTTACATCTTTATTTATTATATTCTTCATTGCATTTTTCAACAATTGGAAAAAGACAAAAAAGGGAATAAAACATAATTCGGAATTCGTATTATTTAACAATGGTGAATTTCTTTAGGGTTGTCGGGTTGGCGTTTTTCCAGCCTCGAGTTCTAATCTCAATCGCCAAAGGAATCCGATAACAGTAGCTGTCACGTGACCGAATGTTATTGCTTCCTTGTTCCTTATTCTCATTCTGGTGTCAAACAAATCTGTAAAATGTGGTCAGGAAAGATAATTGTTGCGAGAGTTTGATTATTGGACACGTAATGGTTCGCGAAATAATCAGACTTCCGCAAACTTGTAACCATCGTGGTTCATTGGAAAGAAAACTCTTTTCTGGGCATAAGGTCCCGGGCTGATCATAAAACCAGGCTCTCCTATACATGCTCATCTACCTGGGTAGGTGCTTAGGAGTTTTCCGGGTTTCCTCTTTTGTGACATGTGACTACGGCTCATTATTTAAGAACAGTCCTCTCGTGAGACAGGTAATCAAATGACTTACAACAGCTTTACAACGTTCGGCTACGTGTGTTGACAAATTTTCCTAAATATTTTTAGAAAACGAGTAATTAGTGATTTTAGAATTTGTGAGAATTATGTCAGTCATTAAGTATAAAATCAGCGCAATTTTCTTTCATTTCATTGAGTACAAATGAAATGATTAAATGCTTACTAAATATCAGAATATTATTTTTGAAAAATAATTTGCTTTTACAAAATCGTGGTTACAGCAAACGATGGAAAAAATTTAAAATAAGCAATTTTTTTTAATCCATATTCTCTCACTGTATTTTATTTTGTTGGAGGACTTGATTCAATTGTGGTTTGTAAAAAAATATTTCCACTGATGGGGAAAATGCTTACATCATTAGATAAAATTTCGTGCGAATTTTCATCTGGTCTAATAAATGTCTTTAAAAATCCATAACACATTCGAATAGCTAAATCTCGCAAATGCAGAAAAATTTTTTAATGTGCTTTTTTCTTCAGATCTATATATTTCGAGTACTTACATAAACTTCCATCAAAATTAATTCTCTGCCAACCAACAAAACTGCTCATTAAAATTATTATTTTCTTGTTATCAATTAAAAATAACCTCTGAATACATTATACGAAAATTTAATTGCAATTTTGAATCATTTCAATGTAGTTCATTATCTATAGAATATTAATTCGATGTCAATAATCATGTAGTCACCGCATGAACTTTGCCTCATACAGAATTAGAGACAGGGTTACTCAAAAATGTCTATAATCTCTTGATATGCTTGTCATATTGACACGTATGAAGATCTAAACCATAAGAGTGAATTTATTAAAACTGCATTTTTCCGCATTGATATACATAATTCTTATTTGCATGTACTAGTCATTTCAATTTTGTAATAGTTCACAGTTTATTTTTAGAATATGGTCTACGTTATTCTTAATAAAACCAGGAAGTTAATGTAAAAAACATGACAACACTTTAAAAATATTACAATGAATGTTAATAAAAAGCACTTTACTTTCATTAATAGAAACAATTCATGAGCATATATTCACTAAGTTTCTAAAATCAAAATACAAATTATTACCTTTTCTAGAGTATATTATTTAATCCGAAATCAGTAAGTATTCAGAATGATTAACTTTTATTGCTGTTTTATTAAAAACTTCTAGAACACATGGATTCCCAGGCTTTTTTTCTCGTGGACTAATTTTAAAGTTTTACTATTTTCGGTAGACCCCATGCTCCTGCATTTCTACTATATTCCCAAAATTCCTAAAAAATATCACCCTAAATTGGGGGTGTTAAGAAAAAAAGTAGCACATTTTCTTGTGTCCTATTTATTAAAATAATACTTGTGGTTATACAAAATTATAAGCATTATTACAAACAATCAACAATTGACAAAAAATCAACAATGAACTCTGAAATGTAAATCAACAATAAAAGAGATAGTCATACTTTTAATGAGACGGCACACGGGCGCCACTTTGCAAGTTTCGAAATGTGGTGTACACTCTTGTACTATTATCTATTGTTCTATTCAATTCTGTGTTTGAACTGAATCTCGAATATTTTTGAGTGCCTACCTAGTGAATGATGCTACCTGCCTACGTTGATAAGTAAATCCAAGCCAAATTTCTTCTTCTTTATTATGAAAACCAGAAAATTTTTCATGGACCCCCACTTCCAACTTGTGAACCCCTGTTTTCTTTTCATATCTAGGTGGACCCCCGTGTGATCTCCTATGGACCCCTGGGAGTCCATTTGGACCACTTTGGGAACTTATGCTCTAGAATAATGATTAAAATTGTTTTCATTGGAATCGTATAGGTATAAATGCTATCAATTGTGAGATAGTTGGTCATCATTTTCGCTGATGATGCCAAATATAAAATTGAAAAACATGAAGCTAGGAGAATTTCGAAATTTTTCAAAGTAATTGATTTGCTTTGTTACATACGCACTTATTATTTTTACTACACACTAATATAATGTAGGGCAAACTTGCAGCATCTATCTTTGAGCTAAAAGCTGTTCTAAGAGTTTATAATATCTATAACATATTACATTATGAGAGAACTTTTCCAAGATAATAAATTGTGTATTTGTGTCGCAAGGGAGAAAACCTTGAAAACTCTTAATTACTAACAAATGTATACTGGTGTGCATGCTAAAATACATTATTCCAATGATTCCTAATGACTGGGATTGAATCTAAGACCTTACAATATAAAAAAAGATCCAACTAGATAATGCACATCTTAACAGCCGATTTACCTTAAATTCATACGTAAATAATAAGAAGTGATGTTATTTAATATATTTTTATATAATATTCTCTATTAAAAATATTTGCACAAAACACTGTTTTGGAAATAAGTTCTCGCGCATGGATAAGCTAAATACAATTCAAATGAGGTGTGAAACGATTGATTTACCTTAAAAGTTCCCTTTAATTATGAAGTTATTAAATACTGATTTCGGGACGCATTTCCAATGCATTCCAATTCCTTTTTGATCTGCGATCTATTGAGAAAACCGAAAACATGTTCGCTGATGTCACCAAAATCAATACTTTTAAAAAATTGAAAAATATATAAATAATGTTTTCTTTATATAAATTACGCTGTGGAATTGTGCCATAAATATTTTTTCTTTCTCCCAAAAATTACGTGAAGAGGAATATTTTTGAAAAAAGGAAAATAACCATGAGTCATCGATCTTGAAGAGAAAACAATTGCGGAATGGAATGTTACATAGTTTAAATTAAGATTTTTTTAATTATCCCCACCCCCATCCTCTTTTCAGATATGAGGCAGTCCAGTACAATATTGAAGTAGCTCCAGAAGGCGGGAAGGCTCAAAAGTCATCCTGGAATCGTCAGACAGAGAGGGGCAGCTAAAGAGATGCTCCCCAGTCATATGTGAGGTGTCAAATTAACAACATTGCAGCATAAACAACTTTACATGGTGTTCAAACAAGTGTTAATTGTGTTTTAAATCAGTCACAAACGATGTAATCAAAGTATAGAAATGAAACAGATTTTATTAAAGTTAACTAGAGACCAAAATATTCACGGAAATTTGCTTTCATTTCGTTTAGTTATTTCCCAATCAGGGCCGTGGTAGCCTAGTGGTTAGGGTATCGGCCTTCAATCCGGAAGGGTGGGGTTCGATTCCCAATACCGCCAAAGACCCACGGAGTACATGCGATATACGTGCTCGTTAAATCTGTGGAATCGAAAGTCCTGTGGTCGCTCGTTGAGCAGTTACCATGGATGCAATGGTCTGGAGTAACTTCAGATCAATGTCAAAATTGAGGGAGTGCATCTTCTGGTGGTGCCATCTACCGGAGGATTTAAAAAGAGCAAAGTCGCGTACTTTCACCTTCGTGATGCTTTGATTAAATCGAAATATTGACTTAAAATCGCACTGCCAAGGTTTAGCGAGCTTGCCTTGTCCAAGTGTCATATATAAGTAATAACACAGCAACATTTCTCAATTAATCCTAAGTTACATAAAGCAAGTGAAATAAAGGTTTCATTTATACAGATTTGATTGGAAAAAAATTCATTTATATAAATTTGATAAAGGTTTCATTTATTTAGATTTATTCGATACATAGTTTCATTTATTTAGATTTGATTCGAAATTTCTTCTGTTAATTTGAAATATCTCTGAAAGCTGAATTATCTTTTATCCCCGAAGAATTTTCAAAACATGCAAATAATTCACGTGTTATATATTTTTTTTATTTTTAGGCCAAGAGTTCGAAGTACTAAAGATTCAATGCTATACCTACCTGCGTATATATATTTCATTTTTTTTTTGAATAAAAAATTTAAGAATATTCCAGTTGACATTGTTACATGAAAGTATTTTTTGGTGTATGAACAACTTTTGTTGTTGTGTTGTTACTAGTGACACTTGGACAAGCCAAGCTCGCTATGCGAATTAAGTCGATTGGGAGCGTCTTTCGTTTTAATCAGAGCACCATGAGGGTGAAAGTACGACTTTGCTCTACACATATGCCATAGGTACCCGTTTATAGGGTGGGCAACCATTCACACCTCATTCATACAAGGCAAGGACAAAGACAGGATAGATAGAGAGAAAAAAAGTACATCCATGACCGAACCGGGATTCGAACCCAGGACCTCCTTATCCGCAGTCAGACACGCTGACCACTAGACAAGTTGGGCGACAAGAACAACTTTTAAAAATATTATTTAATTTCATGTAAAAAATGAAATCAAGTCATCTTGATTTCATGTTAAAAATATTACTTAGTTATTTAATTTTATGGAAGTACATTTTTTTAAATTTTAGTTCCAAGTTGTGTGAATATTATTAATACTCTCTAAAAAATTTAATAAACGTATTAGAATGACGTACAATTCTAAGAAGTATACTACGGAAGTATACTTCTTAGAATTGTACGTCATTCTCGATAGAAAATAAGGAAGAAGAGTAAAATTTTATTTTGAACTCGTTTAAAATTTCTTAATGCATATTATGCTTATTACAAAAGTGACCCATTTAAACTCTTTCCTAATTAGCTAATAAATTATTTTAAAAAGCACAAAATAAACTACTTGCAAGGCGAAAAAATTTATAGTCTTAAAATTAATATTCGACACATGTATAAATACATTTTAAAGTTTTATTCAAAAGATTATTTCGAAAGAATATTCGAGTGGAATAATAAGGGATGCTGGGAAATCACCGAAAATACTTAACACGTTTCTTGATGCCATCGGAAAAAAAAAACTCTGAAGTTCCATTTGGAAGCAGCTATGTCTTGTAATACCAACTTAATATCTAAATGAACATCAATCATCAATTCTGATCAATAAATACGATTAATTACTCAAATATTTTGGTATAATTTTATATTATATTAGAGTTTTTAACTGTTTCAAATTCCATTGGTTATTTTTTGTATTCTTTTTAAATAGATCTTTTTTGTTGAAGAGTATTCGGGTAAAATTTTTCAATGTAGTTAAAGGACACTCGCTCTTAAATTATCTATTACTCTATATCAAGGGTGGCCAAACTCCTGAGCCAATTTTCAAAATTTGAAATTATTTGAGGGCCGCAATTAAATACGTATTTAATAGGTATTAAACATTTTTTACAGAAATTATATTTACTGAAATCATAAATAAAAGTACAAAATATGGGTATTGAATTTAAATATTAAAAACGATAAACACATTAATTTTACTTTTCTTGATAAGTCTTTAAATTTTGGAGACTAATTGTGTGGTGACAGTACTTCTTATTAATTCTTTGAGAACTTGGTAAGTTACTACTGATAGGTGTTTACATTTTACGAATTTTAAAGAGGAATAAAATGATTCACATAAGTACATTGTTTCGAATATTGAAATATTTCCAAAAGCAGCCTTTTTTAATTCAGAATACTTCAATTCTGGTACAAATTTCCAAAATTCAGTAATTCAACTTCGACTTATATTTTAAATGTAGAACTTAATCTTCTCTCGGGTACACTTATCAAGAGCCACAAATAATTCTTCAAAGAGCCACAGGTTGGCCACCCCTGCTCTCTATATATAGTTTTGGGTAGAAGATGCAAGCACGTTAACTGCGTTGCTATCAAATAGTTAAGCCCCATTAAAACGTACTGTTAGTTTCTCATTTAGGCTATATATAAGGAAAATGTTTTCAATGCTGTCGTCTCTAGACCGAAAATTTAAAAAAATGTTCAAATTAACTGTTGAGGCTAACCGAAGTCAAGTAGTAGGACAAGGTTTTAGGTTCGATCCCAGACGTTTTTTAGCAATGAGAGAGGGATATTACGCTTCTGTCTTCTCCATACAAGTCTATCGAGGTAAATTCTTGTAAGTTTTCATGGCTACTTCTCTTTGACACGTTAATACAGTTCATTATCTATGAAAAATCATCTCGGATGTTAAAATATTACCAGGTGGGTTATAAAATAGCTTACAATGACTTTCGTCCGTTTGGGGACGGTCGCAATATCCTCCAAATGAAATGATACCTCCGAGGGTGGCAGGTGGGTGTTTTGGCTCTCTTATGACACGTGGATACGTAATATTTACGAAAATTTCTTCTGGAAACCAATTTACGCATAACATATCATAACTACGTGAAAAGACCCCGTTCTGTACTCTAAGGTTATCGGGTTGGTAACTCTTCATCATAACTAAGTGTAACTTTGATGAAAAGAAAATAAATTTAAAAAATGAAAATGTCACCTTATATGAAAATAGATTTATGCCCCATCTTAATAAGGATATTTCTATAAAAGTTATTTTTAATACAGAACAGGATACAGTCTTCATCTATTTGATTGATTGAACTATAATAAGTCGTATTGTGCTTGGTAGATAAACAAGTAAAACATTAGTGGGGACAAGTTTCTTTGTTACCACAGGGACAAAGTTCAATTGATGATATTTTAATCTTTTTTTAAATAAATAAAGATATGATTTGTTAGATAGTCGTAGGTAATACCTTGTTTAATAATAGGTGTGAGCTTTCTCGTTTATCTTTCTTGTTCTTTCTCTTCCCATAATGTCTCCTATATTTTATAGAGATATTCTTTTTAAAGGAATTTTAGGTTAAGATCTTGGGATTGTGATGAAAACTGTTTCAGTAGATAGGATCACTGTAGCTTATTTGGCTATAATATCTAGGTATTAACTTCGTGTATTACCTGTGAATGTACGAACCCAAATTAAATGGATCTTTTGGTTCTATTGATTATGACGTAGTTTTGTCTGGATGGAATTTATCATAGGTGTGATGTTTGCCTAGGATACTGTAAACCCAATAAAGTAAAAAGTGAGTCCGTCCTTATTGTTGCTCTTGAACATCTGTTTCTGATGCATAACGTAATTGCAAAATATGTGGTGGAAGCTTCAGCTTGAAATACTGAGTTCTGAAATGCTAGTTTCATTTCCTAAGATTTTAACAGAGCATCCTGATAAATTAAAATAGCTGCTCTGGATTTTTAGCTCATTTTCTATCCATTAGTATAAATATTGTATTTGGTAATATAAAAAGAAGTTTGGATTCTCTTAATTGATGCATAACGTAATTGCAAAATATGTGGTGGAAGCTTCAGCTTGAAATACTGAGTTCTGAAATGCTAGTTTCATTTCCTAAGATTTTAACAGAGCATCCTGATAAATTAAAATAGCTGCTCTGGTTTTTTAGCTCATTTTCAATCCATTAGTATAAATATTGTATTGGGTAATATAAAAAGAAGTTTGGATTCTTTTAATTATGTGGATTTTATTCTGATATGTATACTGAATAAAAAAGCAAAAAAAATCGACTCATCAAGACAGTATTGTTCGGTAGAAACAAAAATCGGTGGATAGATAGATTATGTACAGAATGAAAATGATATCAAAAAATTTCAGAGTAATTGAATGATTCATTCCTAGGATATACATAGTTACAAACTAATGAGATCATGGACTAAGTCATCAACATTCTCTTGTAAATCCAGTGGCCTTCACATCATATTCCAGACATGTTTGATGAGAGAGAGAGATCTGGTTAGCAAAAAAAGTTTATGAATAGCTATAGAAGAGTTCATAACATCATATTGCACATGGTCTGGCATTATCTTGCAGTAAAATAAGGTCGTGCTACTGCAAAAGGAATGGTAGAAAAACAAGTCTCAGGATATCATCGAAGTACTACTGAGCTGTAAGTGTGCTTCTAATTATGACGAAAGAAATCCAACTGTCAAAGAAAATGGCATCCCATACTATAACTCCTGGTGTGATGCATAATAATGAAAGCAGGATCTATACGCTGCCCAGGTCACCTCCAGACAGGCCTTTGATAGTCATCAGGACACAGTCGGAAGCTCTAGATTCATCCTTAACACAATACATATTAAGTCAGCATCATTCCAAGTTGATCGACCACTGTGATATGCGTTGACAGTGCACAGACGTGAGTGATAGGTGGGGTTGCTGTCGGTAAGAGGGTATATTTGCCTCTATCAGCCGTCAGTGAAAGATTATGGTGGGCACTCGTTTGAAGGTCGCACGTATGATGGCTGATAGCGATGAATCAGGCGCTGTGACGGCTGATCTAACAATCACTCTGTCCTCGTGATCAATGGTGGCCCTAGGTCAACCGCAACAATATGACGCTGAAGCTTGCCATTTTCCACTCATTATTGCCAGCACCTTCTAATCGTCGCATCTCTTGGTTCCATGTGACAAGCAACTCTCTGATTTACACAACCTGCCTCTTTCAATCCAATGATACGATCTCTTTCAAACTCTGACAGTTGCTAGTAACTCTTGAGTTGAGTTTTAACAGTTGCTCGTAAATGAGCTCGAATCCCACGTTTTTCAGTCGTTGTATTATCTGGAGTCCTTTTGCTCCATACGCGGGATGCGATGAGTTCTTATTGATGATATCTTCGAAATGTTTGTGTTACAGAAATAATCCATTTAAGTTATGAAGCATCTTGATCTGTAGAATGTTTGTTTTAATTGCTGTGAGCTTATAAAAATTAAAACAAATGGAAGAATGCTGACAGAATAGTTAATAACGTGGTTTTGTAACGTCGGACTATCATCAGTGTGAAGGATCTCTGAGTACCACGTTCTGTTGTCATGAAGGTAGCCTAAAAGGAAGAGCCAGAAATTATAATTTTGTCTATTATTGATGTATAGAGATTTGATTTCATTATTTTTTTATTCCCCAATTTTGACCACTCATTAGCCTATTGGTAATATTAGTCACCTTAGGTGTTGCAGGAAAGACAATTCGCAGTCTATGTGGATGCCTTGACCAATTTGTATAGTGGATACTAAGAATGTCTCACAAAACCTTTGGTCATTATTCTGCTTACTATGGGGTTTCAAATTATTGGGTTCACCATGACCAAGTGATATAACAATGTTCTTCGCAGTGAAAGATCTGAAATTCCATTCCGACCAATAGTATGTTATTATGAAAATAATTACATAAATCCTCAAGGACAATTTAGGATAAGTCTTTCCGTAATTCAGGAAGCAATTGATACACACACACATGTTGGATATTTCGATTCTTTCAATAATTTTTATCTCTCAAGATGTTCGCTGCACAGAGTCAAAATTCAATTTGCGATAAGGTGCATTTGAATTTTAACATCCGTGAAAATGTCTTAACAAAGAAATTCAAACTCAAATGAATTAATTTTGCACTTCTTTCATTAATACAATATGTGTTCATTTTGTTATTGATAGTCAACAAATATAGCGCCTGTTAAAGAATCAATATTTCTTTATAATGATAAATAATTCTATTAACAACAGGTGTTACTGTACCTAACTGAAGAGTCATTGTGGGATTTGAATATAGTATATGTGATAGGTGTCATTGTGTCAATTGTAGAACTCTGGCCTTGTAATATAGTTCTTTAAGACTGCTGTTCAAAGTGGTGTTATGTCGAATGATATTAAAACGTGCTATTTGAAGAAAAAAATGTCTTATTTTTTGTAATAATTTTGTAACAGTTAACATAAAACTTTAAAAAGTTAAATAACTAACGTTTTATAGTTATTATTTTTAATATAATTTTTAAATTCATTAATTTATATATTTTTAAAATAATTCCTTTCAAAATAATTAATTTGAAATTAATTTTAAGTCGAGATAAATCAACTGTAGTAAAAATAAATCAATTCACTCAACAATAAGATTTACTCTAGTCTGAATGAAGCTAATGCTATCGACACTTCTTTGCAGTATGTGAAAATTCGCTAATTAATTAAGCACATTTCCTTCCTCATATGATTTTGCTTTATTATTATTTGTTCTTTGTATACAGTAATAATAATAATAATAAGTGCTTATTATTATTATTACTGTAAATTCACCAATAAAGGAAATTTTGAAATAGAATAAGCTCTTTCATCAAGCGATAAATCCTTAACTAACTTAAAACATGGGTTACGTTTCATTTCGACTTGTTGATTACAGTATTTGTAATAAATTATAAATACTGTAATCAAAGCTGATTTGGGCTCCTTGCAAAATCGCTATATACACAACAGTCCTGAGTGCATATAGCTCACTTCAAGTGTATTTCTCCCTATTGAAATTAATTGTCTACGCGTAATTGCCGAAGGCAGAGAAAAAATAATTACGACATTAGATCTCCAATCTTTTAATGTTCCTAAAATAATAATGACGTTGTTTAAAAAAATGTCCCTTTTTTAAAGAAACAGAAGTTTTGCTTAATACAGCGAACGTGTTTTCGGTTTTTCCAATGCACCTCCTATCAGATATGCATTAAATAATAAGACTCACTCCACTTCACTGCTTAATATAATTTCGCAACTAAAAAAAATATTTCTATTATTAAATTATCGAAATATTTTGTTCCCAAATCAGATTGTCCTTAAATTTAACTGTTTATATAATATTCTTAAATATGGAAAATATATAGTTTTCTGTTTCTTTATCTTTTTTTAATTTTAATAGCAATATCCAGATAAATAAAGGTATCCCTCATATTCCAAAATTAACACGGTAGATATTTGATCTAACTCGTTAATTAGTAGAAAAACTTCGTGCTGAGAGGGACAATGTATATTAAAGATTTCCGTTGAGTACATTGCCTTCGCGCTATGATGTAGTAAGAATGGAAGATGCCAGTTCAGGTATCAACCACATTACTTATCAGGGTTCGAAATTGCAAAATGGTTTGGGTTTAGAGACAGCAACCGCCAAACACAACCCTGAAAAACCCAGCCAGAAATATTTTGTAATAATTCAATATAAAAACTGCTTTTGAGAAGAATTTCAATAAACTTTCAATTTTTTTAACAAAAAAAATAATTAGTTACAAATTATAGTTTATTTATATGAAACTTATACATTTATATCTATTTTCAACTATTTTGTTTTACTATAGATGACATTATGTTGTCATTACCAAAAAGTGGTGAGTTTTATTCAAATCGAAGATGCCTCTGTTCACTAATGATGGCTGGATCACGTAAAATAGAGCGTGGTTGCAATGTCTTCCATGTGAAGAGATACTCCTGAGGGTGGCAGGCCAGGTTTTCTGCTTAATCTCTGCTTCAAAATTGTAAAAATCACCTACAAACTGAGGATGAAACTCTTTCAATGACAGAGGATTAGAAAAAAATAGTTTACTATAGATACCTTTCAAATGATATGTATTACTGTATAAAATCTCTAATTATCTGTGTCCATTTTTTTTTTTTTGAAAATATTGGATATGCAGGGAAAAAAGTGTTTTATTAGTTATTATAATGTTTAAATAAATGACAAAAGAGAATTTTAAGTTAATTTTAATGATGGTTAAATTGATATTGGTTTACTTTCCTTATAATTGGAAAAATTATATACATGACTTTTTTTTTACCGGAGGAAATGAGTAGTATAAATGTGTTTACTTCTAAACTAACTGATTAATGAACCAAAAATCGTTAACAAATTTATTTTATATGTGCAAAATAATGTTTATGAATCAAAATTCAGTTTGAGAAATTAGGTTCGAGACTAATTATAGTTATAGCTTCTAGATATTATATTTCTTAAGTCAGCCACTAAACATGATAAATATATTTTTAATAGAAAATGTCTATTATTTTCACTAAAGTAAATCAAAAGAAATGCCAGATATAGCAGTGTTAATGCGTTTCTGTAAAGTCACTGATCAATAAGTATTTTGGTTTTCCAGAGATAGAAGCCCGAACAAAATATTTCTCCTTCAATATGTTAAGGAAATTAGCATCTTATTGTTCTTGAAAGAAATTTGTTATAGGCTTACGCGAATGGAGAATTTGTTTCAACGAGAAATCACCAAGACTTGGCTAGAGTGTACCCATTGTCCATGGTTGTTGTTGTTACTAGTAACACTTGGACAAGCCAAGCTCGGTATGCACTAAATGGCTATGCGATAATGTTAACGTCATAGTTGGGATCGTCTTTCGTTTACATCAGAGCACCATGAAGATGAAATTCACGACTTTGCTCTACACACATGCCATAGGTACCCGTTTAGTAGGGTAGGCAACCATTCACACCTCATTCATACAAGGAAAAGACTAAAGATCAGAATAGATAAAGAAAGAATGTACATCCATGTGCCCGAACCAGGACCTCCTTATCCGCAGTCAGGACAACTAGACAAAATGGACGGCGTCCATGGCTGTTGTGTCAGCAGTAGCGGCACTAAGAAAATCATTTTCGAAATGATATAAGTCTGACTTCACACTAAATGCTATCGATAATGACCAACGCATGGCTATGATGCATCGAATTACATCTGCAGCAGAAATTAGAGGCTCAGCTGATATCAGACTGTAAATAAGACGATTGAAGGATGAATTCAAGCCCAGTGTCCTGTTACTCGCACCATCTTAATTCCGAATCACTATCACCAGAGATTTTACTTGTGTCAATTTGAAATGTAAAGTAAGTGGATTCGAAGTCTTTTGAATTTTTATGTGAAAACAACGTCTGTTTGGTTATACGTTTGTTATGGCTGTATGTCGATCACAGTGAAGCTAGGTGTACAATTAAAACTACGATGTCTATACCATAGATACACTGGATGTACACAAATGTTCCGACTTGGAGACGTGACAATCTTATCATTGCTCGTGCAATCTAAAAGCATATATGTTGATTAAATTGAGGATTTAATTAAATCATTAATTTGATCATGATTAGTCATGAATATGTTTATTATTAGACACATATAAAAACGTTATTCAAGAGCAAAAAAATTAATATTAAAACTAGTCAATTCTGTAGCAGTTGTCCAGCATGCATTATTACATAGCCCTCACATTTATTTTGATCAGAGAAAATATTTTCTCCCACGTAAGCTTGTGGTATCTCATTGGGTGAAAAATCCGTCGTTGTCTATAACCGGCACTAGCCGTTGCTGATTTGATTAATCAAGTGCAATCGTCATTGTATATTAAGCACAAGACAGCATTCAGTATACGTATGAATTATGCTAAATTATGTTAAAATGCATGCATTTTTGCACGGGATGCCATCCAAACTCGTGACGACTACAACAATTATTAATGCACCACAATTTCACATTTGAAATGGTTCGTTTCAAGTATGCGTTTAGAATCTTGTAACATCAATTAAATCAATATGTTACTCAAACAAAATGATTTAAGTAAATTTAATTCTTTCAAATATATTTCTCTTTGGTTTTGGATTCTATTTTCCACCAGTGGAAAATATCATCGATAGGATCAAATCCAATTTTTCCTGTGACTGAGTTATAATCAAAGCGTACTTTCGCCAACAATGGGATTCCCTGCTGCTGAGTGATCATCATACGACTCTTCCGTGACAAGGTTCAATCAATCGAATCTCTTCTGTATCTGATCATAAAATCTACTTTAGAATGTATTTGTTAATAATTTGTGTCGCATACGAACTATGTTCTAAACTTCATTGCACAGAGAATTTTATAGTAACATGCTATTTTTAGTAACATTCTTTTTTTATAGTACCATGCTATTTTTACCATTAAAACTTTGTCCAATATTATGCTAAATTATGTTAAAATGAAAATAAAAAAACAAATAATGTATAAATATTGAATGTTCGAAATGGATGATAAATTCAAGTTTTAAATTACATAATTTCATAAATTGATTAGATCTTGGTATAAGATATAATTACTATCAGTATTCGTTGAAGGTATGATGCAAACTAGTAGAAACTATTCACGTGAATTATGAAAAACACTTTTAAATAAAAGAATAAATATAATATGTATATAAAATAAGAAACGAATAATTATGAGAATAATATTATAAAAAACATATTCATATATTTTAATACCTAATTAGTTTATAAAAATAATTAAAAAATAATATAAAATAATTAAAGAACAATAAAATACATTTTTATAAAAATAAAAATATATGGATTTATATTCCTATTTGATTGCTCTGTAGACAAAATACACTCGTGTCCATAAATTAAAGATAATGCATGTTCAGGCAAAGAAAGAGACAGAAGCCAAACAAACGGGGCTTATTTGTAAAGACTATTTATCAAACAAAAGGTAAAGAGCAAAAAAGATGCTACATATTTGACATCATTAATTACTCCCTAGAGCAAATTATAAAAAAGAACCTATTTACAAAACCAATATAGCATGGTTGGTATAATGGTTAATACATGGTATGCCCTCCAGACGATGCAATACTACGCCTAGGTATGTTGAGTATCAAATTATCGATCTGATCTTGGGAATATTACACCACTCATCAAGCAATGCTCTTCGAAATTCTAGTAGACATGTGAAAGAGGGTTGACGGGCTGCAATTCGTTGGACAAGCATATCCCTCACATGCTCTATTGGATTTAAGTCCGGTGAGTTTGCTGGCCAGACCATACGGGTGATATCCTCCGACTGAAGGCATTCGTCTACAATGTTTGCACGGTGAAGACGGGCATTGTCATCCATAAACAGAAATTCTGCACTCATGGCTCCCTGAAACAAACGTACAAGTTGTTGTTCCAGAATGAAATCCCGATAGATGTTGCCTATGATGGTTACATTCTGAACATGCACGTTTTACTTCTGGAACCCAGAATAATTTTTCCCCAACGAGCAATCTTGTACCCCCGTAAAGGTGTCATTCAATGGTGTTCTCTTGGTTGTAACGGGTACCTGGCTTTCTCCATATGAAAGTCCGATGAGAATCAGACTGAAAGCTAAATCTGGACTCATCGGAAAACATCACACATAACCACTGTTGCGGTGTCCTCAATGCATGCTCTCTACTCCAGGCTAACCGCAGGTGATAGTGAGTTGCGGTAAGTAGAACACATCTGACAGGCCTACGAGCATATAGACCAATGTGCTCTAACTGTTTGCATACGGTCTGCCTTGAAACTATCGTACCGGTAGATGAAGAGAGATAACTGAACAGGTCTGATGCTGTGCTCTGTCTGTTTCTTTTGGCAATAATTGCCAAATACTGGTCCTCATTCGGCTATGTAACTACGGGGGAGACCTGTATTGTTACGTCCGCTCACATTACCATCATCTTGGAGCCGTTGTCAAAGCCTGAAGATAACACTCTGGGCGATTCCAAGCTCCTCGGATACTTCCAACTGGTTACGTCCATATTCCAGACGGCCGGTTATTCGACCACGTAAAATATCCAAATGCTTCCTTTGTGCCATAACTAGGCGGTTATTGCACTGAAGGGGTTTGAAAGTGCTTGTGAACAATTTTACTTTTTTGAAACCATTCCTTATGTACCCCTCTCTTACACTCTCGTCATTGTGTACTATCGGCACCATATGGTGGTTTCTTGTAATTTGCATATTATTCTTCAAGATGTGTGTGATAATTCTATTTGCGAAAGTTTTCTTTTACTGTTCAATTTCTGTGTGATTCTGAATTATCCTTAATTTATGTACATGTGAGTGTCGAAATCTAACTTTTTAAAATCAGCATGGCATGTAAATGAATTTTTTTATTTCAGTACATAATTGAGTTTTATGACTTGTTTTTTCTTTTTTGATATAAAATAATATGTATAAATAAGAAATACGGAACAATATAAGGGAAAAAGTATGAATTTTTGTATATCAAAGAAATTTTAATATTTATAACATATTTTTACATTTGATCAATTGATAGCTTTAATTTAGTCTCTTAGAAATAAAAACAGATTTTTATTTTATTTGTTGCTATTTTACTGAGATTAATATCTTATAATTTAAAAATGGCATTTTAACTTTTTCTTTAATAAATTTAATTTAATTACATTTAATCATTTTTCTAATTCTTATATTTTGGTGAAGAAATTTTCTTTACAATTAACGAAAAAATAATAAAAATGCATTATTTCTCTTGGTACACGATGATGCCAACAAGACATAGCTTAGATTAAAAAAGATATTTTAGGGAAACTTTTTTTAAGAAAATATATTATTTAAGACAGTTCAGTAAATCTTATAGCTAAGTGGAAATATTTCAGCGAAGAAAGTGAACTTCCGTGTCTCAGAGATAGCGTCTTCGGCTCAACACCGAAAGGTCGTCGGTTCGAATCCAGGTGATTCGAGTAAATTATTTAAGATGCATGTTGCACCAAAAAATTTATGTTAAATTATTGTTTGATTGTTTTCATGTTCTGGAAGTTTCCGGAACTTTCTTTAGTTATTCTAGAAGGTATTTCTAGAATGTTCCAATTGACTGTAAGAGCTCATTTCATCCCAGTCTGCCGTTGTTCTACTGCAAATTACGCTTAATAAACCTGAGTTCTTTATCTTCTTTATCTTATTTCTTCTTTGTGTTTCATCGTGACATTTTGGTGGAAGCGCCGGGTACTGAAACCAACTGACAACAGAAATCCGTAGAAGTTTACGTTTACAAAAGGACTTCCTCCAGAATACGAACTGTATTATCCATAGTCAAAAAGAAGGAAAATGCCAGAGGAGTCAAAGGCTGCAGTATCTCCCTCACCACTCCTAAAGCAAATAAAAAAATCCGCCTATGTTCTGGGTTAATAGCGGTCAGGTTCCGAGCAAATTGCTTAAATAATTTGAGAGAGTGGCGAAATTCAACAAATGGGATCACTCTATGTTCAAGTACGCAAATACGTATTTTTTCCACGAAGATACTGCTAAGCAGTGGTATGAAAATAATGAGGACCAGATCTCTTCTTGGGAGAAATTCGAAAGGTCTTCGGAGATTCCCAAGTTCACGTTCGACAAGCTGAGGAAATATTAAAGCTGCGAGCACAACAATTAGGATAAAGAACGCAATCATATATCCAAAAAGTGCTTCGTTTATGTGGGGAAGTCAACCCGGAGATGTCTGAAGAGGATAAATTATCGCATCCAATGAAAGGTGTGGCCGAAAACCTTTACCAAGCCTTATTAACAAAAAAGCTGGAAACAACTGTCAGCTTTATTATTTGGTGTCAACACATCGAGCGTATGCAATTAAAGAGGATAAAACCGCACCAATTCGAACAGTTACCAAATGTCGTATCAACAGCTGCTGTCAGTGATCCGCCAGACCTCGCCAGCCTTATAAGACAGATCGTCCGAGAAGAAATCCAGCGGTTGATTTCTATAGATCCAAAACCTCAGACCTGCTCTATTGAAAGCAAGTTCAAGAAGTTGGAAGGGCTCTCGATTCAGTGTCTGAGACGAATATGTGGTCTCATGTGAAGCCTAAAAGGCAAGTCTTCTCTGAGAACGCTATAACAAGAATGGGGCCGAAACCTGAAGTACAGCAAAGAAAGACGGACGTCTGGAGAACAATGGACAACAGACCAGTATGCCTTCATTGTGGTCGCCCGGGGCACGTCGTGAGATAGTGCAGCGAAAGGAAAGCCATATTCGACACTTACAGGGCCAGACGCAGGAATCAGATAGACTTGGGAAGTTTCGACGACGACTTCGACCGACCTACTGCAAGACGCTCATTTCCTAACTCTTCTCGTAGATGATCGCCGACTCGCCGTCATAAGTCCCCTTCGCCATATAGATGACTTAGCCTATTTCCGAGTCACCGTATCGAGAAAACTGAGCGGCGCGACCTTCCTGGGAGGTGAGGCCGCTAAACAAAAAAAATCCTCCAACCGTCACAAAGATGTCAGTAAGTTACCTTGACGTAGTTGTCGATAACCAACCGGTTCGGACCTTAGTCTATTCTGCCACTTTTTACTCCGTCATCTCTGAGGGATATCACCGCCATTTGAAAAAAGGTTCTGCTTCCCGTGAACAAGAATGTCATCCTGAAGGTCACCGATGGGAATTTCGTCCGAATGTTGGGGAAGTGTGTCCTCCGAATAGGCGTTAAAGACAAGCTGCTTCCATTTGAATTTGTAGTTTTTCTTCAGTGCAGCCATGATGTCATACTCGGTTGGGACTTTTTAGAATCTCTTCAAGCAGTAATAGATTGTGAACGATCCGAATTATCTCTTGATGACAGACTACGAGAGCCGAATCATTCAGGTCCATGGAGACTAACAGCCTTGAGTGATTGTGTCATACCTGCCCAGTAAATGCCTCGAATATCTGTATAAATCTCGAAGAAGATCGGATGTATTGACATCGTCACCACCGGAAACAAGAATTTCCTGTTAACTAAAAAATCTTTCTTCCGGCTACAATAACGAGTGTCCATCAGAATCAAGCAGAAGTATGGATTGCTAATGGAAGGTCTAAAGCACAGATCATCCCTCGGGATACATGTATAGGTTTTGCTGAATCTTTTGAAGAGACATGTCTGAGTTCTATAGAAGCCACGTCTTCGGATGACACACATTTAGTTGCTAAAGGAATAAATTTCTCATCGATGATTTCTCCTGATCTTACGAATGAGGATCCCGGGGAATTAGTACGATTCCTCCGGAAATTTTCATCCATTTTCGACAGTCAAAGAAAAGATGGTTCTTGTGAAATCCGAGTAAAACATCGCATTAGAACTGGAAATCATCCACCTATAAGTCAACGGGCTTCGAATTTCACCCACTAAACGATGCACCATACGTGAAGAAGTCGACAAGATGCTAAAAAATGGGATTATTCAGCCTTCGAAAAGTCCATGGTCTACTCCCGTCGTTCTAGTAAAGAAAAAAGATGGAAACTGGCGTTTTTGTGTTGACTACCGCAAACTAAATAAAGTCACCAAGAAAGACGTCTACCCTCTGCCCCGTATCGATAATGCCTTGGATTGTTTAAAAGGTGCCAAATACTTTTTATCCATTGATCTGTATTCGGGTTATTGGCAAGTTGAATTAGACGAAACCGATCGAGAAAAGACAGCCTTCATAAAGCCTGAAGGATTGTATGAGTTTAAAGTAATGCCATTCGGGCTTTGTAATGCTCCAGCGACGTTTGAGCGAATGATGGATAATTTATTACGCCATTATAAGTGGACGATATGCCTTTGCTATTTAGACGACATAGTTGTGTTTTAGCAGACTTTCGAAGAACACCTTGAAAGATTGGAGACCATTCTTCAGTGTGTATGAAATACGGGGCTTATCCTGAATCCTAAGAAATGCCTCTTTGCTGTCAGAGAAATTAAGATACTAGGACATAATGTATCCCACCTAGGAGTCCGTCCTGACCTGGATAAGGTAGAAGCCGTTAGGCATTTTCACACACCGAAGAACATACATGACGTTAAAAGTTTCCTCGGGTTGTATTCATACTACCGTAGATTCATCAAGGATTTTTGTCACAGAGCTCAACCCCTCCAAACTCTCTTGAAGGGGGATACCAAGTTTTCCTGGGGTCCCGAGCAGAAACAATCTTTTGAAGACCTAAAAGAGGTTTTAACATCTGATCCAGTGCTTGGACTTTTTGACGCGCAACCTATCCCACTGAGTTACACACTGACGCTAGCGGTTAGGGGATTGGAGCCGTCCTCGTCCAAATAAAAGACGGAGAAGAAAAAGTCATTGCCTACGCATCCAGAGCCTTGACGAAAGCCGGAAGATATTACTCAACTACAGAGAAAGAATGTCTCGCAGCTGTGTGGGCCATTAACAAATTTCGACCATACCTCTTCGGAAAAGCATTCACTATAGTGACGGATCACCATTCACTATGTTGGCTTGCGGGTCTTAAAGATCCCTCCGAAAGACTTGCAAGATTGGCCTTACGACTTCAAGAATACGACATAACGGTAGTATATAAAAGTGGATGAAAACACAAAGATGCCGATAGCCTCTCACGAAATCCATTGGGAAATGATACGTCACCATTGGAAAAAGATTTTGCCACTATTACTCTCTTTGACTTCGCGTCGGAACAATTTCGTGATGCCGATCATGCACACATATTGGAATGCCGGAGGAATTCTGCAAAGAGTTTAGAAGAAAACCGATACCAACTGGTATACGGTATTCTGTGCAAGAAAAACTATGATCCTCTAGGGAAGAAATGGTTGCCAGTCATCCCAAAATATCTCCGTCGAGAAACTCTTGAGCACTTCCATGACGATCCGACTGCTGGACATCTTGGATTCCTAAAGACGTATGACTAAATTCGAAAAAGGTTCTATTGGCCAGGACTATACAGAAGTGTGGAAAGGTATGTTTCTCACTGCCGAGAATGTCAATGAAGAGAATCTATTCCGCAGCAGCCAGCGGGGCGTTTAATGCCTATACCCCCAGCCGAAACACCTTTTCAGCGAATAGGAATAGATTTACTCGGACGATTCCCAATATCTAACCGAGGGAACAAGTGGATTATCGTTTGCACCGACTACTTAACACGCTTTTCCATTACAAGAGCCGTACCGTATGCAGGAGAAACCGAAGCAGCCAGATTCATGCTAGAAAAAGTAATTTTGAAACAATGGGCACCAAGAGTTATCATTAGGGACCAAGTACAAGCTTTTCACAGCAAAGTAGTGTCTGAAATTATAAAATTGTGCCATATAACACATAGGATGACTACGGCGTACCATCCTCAGACAAATAGACTTACTGAGCGTTTTAATAAGACTCTGGCCGATATGCTTCCCATCTATGTCGATGTCGAACAGAAAAACTGGGATTAAGTACTGCTATTCATTACCTTTGCGTACAACACTTCTACGCAAGAGACGACCGGCTTTTCACATTTTTTCCTGCTCCACGGTCATGAAGCCGAGACAACGCTGGATACCATGTTACCTTTCCATCCCGACGACACAGATAATGATTATGTGAGCCATCTTGTAACAAAAGCCGAAGAAGCAAGACGTTAGCTCGTCTGCATATATTACAAGCGCAACAGAAAGATAAAGACCGTTATGACGCTCGACACTGAATGATACATTACACAAACCTGGGGATGTTGTTTGAATTTTTGTTCCTGTCAGAGAGGTTGGACTGTCAGAAAAGTTGTTAAAACGATACTTTGAGCCATATAAGGTCTTACGTCAGTTATCTGATGTGACATTCGAAGTAGAGGATTTTGACCCATCTTCAGAAAAGACGCAAGTGCAAAGACATAGTCTATGTCCTACGTAAGAAGCCCTATCATGATCCTGATGCTCAAGACTCCACAGTCGGTGAAGCAGATAACGAAGAAAGCAATCAGAATTCATCTCCTAGTCTCGTTCCACAATCATACTCTGGTCCTGGGACAAGGTCTAGAACAGTGAGGCGCTGTACTTCTTAAGGAGGGAGTAATGCAGCGAACAAAGTGAACTTCCGTGGCTCAGAGGTAGCGTCTTCGGCTCGGAACCGAAAGGTCGTCGGTTTGAATCCGGGTGATTCGAGTAAGTTATTTAAGGTGCAGGTTGCACCCAAAAATTTATGTTAAATTATTATTTGATTGTTGTCATGTTCTGGAAGTTTCCGGAACTTTCTTTAGTTATTTTAGAAGGTTCCAATTGACTGTAAAAGCTGATTTTCTCTCAGTCTGTTGTTGTTCTACTGCAAAGTACGCTTAATAAACCTGTGTTCCTTATCTATCTACCACTTCATTGTGTTTCATCGTGACATTTTCGTGACAATATGATAAGGATTTTCGAAAAATATGTTATATAGTAAAAGCGAAATTTATGAAGAATCCTTTATTTTCTGGTTAGAAATAATAATGAGATTTCTAAACGTAAAGTGCTTATTCGTAATACTATAAAATAACTTTTTAAATCGAAATTTTGTGTAAAAACACATAAAATTAAAAACTAAATAATTTAAATTTAATGATTTGATAAAATGAGTTTTGATTTTTGAATTTATAAAGGAGACAGGCTCACACTATTATACAACATTTAAACTGATAAAAAAATCTGCATATATTTAGCAAATGCAAAGCATACAATTTTCTTGTTCACAAGAAGTGATCAAAACTTACTACTCTATTTTGTAATGTTTAATAAAAAAGAAATTTATCTAACTGAAAATAAAGCTCTGCTGCTTATAAGTTCAATTGTCCTCTTTACACCCAGAAACTATAACAGTACACTTAAATTCGAAAGTACCTTAAAAATACTCTGAGATTTTCTTTTAGTTAAGTTTAAGAATTTCTCTTTTTAATTATTTAAAGTTTAATAACAATTTAAATTTAAAAATAAAGAATTATTTTTAAAATTTAAGAATTAGGAACTCCTACATTTCTATCGATTTCATTTGAAAAAAAAAATTGGATATGAATATTACAGTTGACGATATTTTATTTTAGAATACAGAATGAAATCTCTTCCTTTCATTGGGAATTTATTTGTGACAAGGTAAAAAATTTTAATAAAAAGAATAAAAGAACTAATGAGGTATATCACTAATATAGTATATGAGAATATTCTTTTCCAATAATAAACTGTTGTTGTGTTGTTAAATATGATAATTTATGAATCTGATAATCAAGGAACTCCTTTAGCGTAAGTGGTCTGAGCTACATTTATTTTACTTATATTCATTATTTATAAGATTCATGTACCATAATTTAGTTTATATTAAAAATAGTCTAAAATTTTATTCTTTATTTTTACACAAATAGAATCTTTAATTTAACTCGAAAATTAATCTTTTATATAAAAATGGAATCCTCTTGTTGAGAACTTGGTAAAAGTTTACGATCGGGCACCCTTTGATGTTTTTGAGAATTTTTTTTAACTCCAAGATAGGCTCGAAGATGTAATAAACAAGATAGCCCTTGCCTTTATATAAAATCTAAATTAAGACAGGGTTACCAGAAATTAAATTTTATCTCCAAGATTTATTGAAAAATATTTCGCCAAACCAAGGGGTACCCACTTCTACACCGAACCCAAGAACTTTATCAGAAATAACTTTAGAAACTTTGTTAAAGAAAATTTGGCAATTTTTATCATTGATACAAGTTAAGGATATATAAATTACAAACATTAAGTGAGATAAGAATTCCAGAAGAAAAGCTTTCCACGAAGTAAAAAATTACTTTTAAACTTTTGTTGAGATTCTGTTGCGAATTGCGGGGGAAGTATGAAGAAAGGAAGCAGTTTAAAAAATTGATAAAAAATTATGTGCAGAATAATATTTATTTCAATAACTATGGGCAAATTTGGTCACAATTATTTTTAAATATAACGCATTAGAATTCACAAAATTAAGTTGATAATTTTTTTTATTTTATTGAATACACGAGTTTTAAAACTGCTACTAAACTTCATAGAAGTGTCGTAAAAAACCATGTTAGAATGATGTTGACAATTAGGGTAAGAACTTCATACTGAATTTTACATTTGAATATACAATTTTTTTGCAATCTCAACAGTCAAAAAATTCCTAGTTATTTTCCATTTTAAGAAAATATAATTCATTCTCCCATTCCTAGATTCATACTCTTAAATATAATTTTTTTCTATCAACTGACTACTTATAAAATATAGGTAGAGCCTGATTGACAGGGACATATGGAGCAACTGTCCCGGTCCTCCACATCAGAGAGTCCCCCAAATCGAATAGAAAGTTTACGTTGTTACTCAAATACAATCGTCTGACAAATGGAGCAGAAAATTTGTTATTGTGAAATAGAAGGAGGCTCCCTGAAGAAATTTTTGCCCATGACTTCAATTAAGCTAAATCGGGTCCTGACTAAAAGGTCTGGGATCCTTGACTGGCTTTCGTCCCTGGTTTATACTTAATTATGAATATTTTTAAAATTCTTATTAGAATTATTTGGATAAAAATATGAGAAATTAAAAAAAAGAAAGCACTAAGAAGGAATTTAAATATTATATTGAAAATTTTCAAATAAAATGTTTCAGAAAACGTTTTGTCTGATATGTTATGAAATTCTTTTTCATCCAATCATGCAACGATGATATTTGATGTTCAAGCTTAATCCGTCTTATTATAATTAATAAGCCGTCTCAAAATTGACTACTTTTTCACACTTTATAAACCAGGTTATTAGTATTTTTCAACTCATTTAAAAAGCAAATTAGAAACAATCTATCAATTTTCGAAGACATTCTTGCAAACAGAAAAGATATCAGAAAAAGAAACAAGGTTATTAATTTACTGGCGGGCTCAAGCATGTTATTTTCTAAGGCAGAAAATAGTGTACCAAAGGTAACTTATTGTTAGTAAACAAGTGGAAGCATGATCATGGTTCGATTTGTTAAAAAGTAGCTTTAATTTTTTTAAAAATCGTATTTCTTTTATAAATATTTTATTTATTATTAGGTACATTAAGAAATCAGTTAAAATAGGTTTAATTATGCCGCGAATTTCAAGTATAAACTTTTTAATATTATATAATAATTATTATTTCAAAATGTCCTCAAAACTACAGATTCGGTGTTTGTCAAAATTGCGGAATAATTTTACCTATAAACGTGATATCCAGAAAGCTTTTGAAGAAGAAAAGAAAAAATCCTTCTTTGAAAATAGAATAGTGTCTTCAGATATAGTGTTAGGCAAAAAGAATGATGTCAATAAATCTAGGTAATGTTTTTTAAGCATTATTACTTTCATCATAAAAATATTTTGTTCATATTTATATGAGCTATGACTATAATATATTGTTGTTAAATGCTATAATCTAGAGAGGTCTAAATTTTGTGTAGGTTTTTATTTCCAGAGAATTATTTTTTAAAGAATAATTGTCTTTGCTGTTTTTTCCTCGATATACACAATTTTTTTGTAATCATAAATTATTAACTAGTGATGAATTTGTTATCTCAGAAAAATCTTTTTCTTCATACCTATAAATTATATTATGTCTGAAGAAAAATATACAGATATATTAGATTGTAATTTATTAGTATGAAAAAGCGGAACTTATATATTATTCCGTCAACTCTTTTCGCCATAAGAAATATGTCCTCAGATTTTAATTTTTTTTTCAGAATGTGGAGGAAAATCAAAATAGTTATATTCTCTTTATAACAAATAGATTACAATTTTATTTGTAATTTGTATGGCGCCAAATCGAATCATTAAATGGCATAAATTTTTTCGCATATATGGTCGACGTGATTATACATAAGTACCGAAAAAGCTATCAATATGATGCTTTATAAGATTAAAGCCAAATGCACTGCTAACCAGCCTCAAAATTAAATCATGACTCCAATAAAAACTATTTGTCTCCATTGTTAAATTATACAATTAACCTTGTAACTAAAAATTACAATATTGTTTTATATTTATGCATAAAATTACAAAATTTTTCTGATTTTATTTATGTTTAAAATTTTTAGTTGAATTTCATGTAAATCATAAATTTTAGTATATCTTAAAGTTGTACAAGATTCTTATTTATTTCAATGAATGTCAAAAGAATTCTCCATATTAGCTAACAAAACTTTTGCTGTAAAATTAAGCTTTTTTATAAAGTTAAACAAAGCAACTAAAGAAAAAAATTAAGTATTGCCTTTTATGGATAATTTCTCCAAATTATTTAGACAATATTTCATTTTTGGAGAAAAATGCTTTTGTTCCAATAGAGCAGAAATTTCATTTTATTTCAATAATATTAAATCAAAAATAGAATAAAAATACTTATTAATAACTACACTTATCTTGTTGTATAGTGAGTAATTTATTTTAATAGCATCATATGTTGTTAATTAATTAAAACTGCCTGTCAAAAATTAACAAAATCACTTATGGAATAAAGAAATATAAAAAAGTTAATATTTTTTAATAAAATAATATCTATAATTAGGTTAATATTTTTCATTAACTAATTTTTTACATTGCATAAAATGTAAAAAACTAATACTCTTTACAAATATCATACAAATTTTCTAAAAATGAAATATGAGGTGTGTTTTGATTGAATTTTTAAAATATAGTATGGTTATGCATATATATACATTAGAGAAATAGTTCACAGCTATGCAAATCAACTTGAGCAACCACATGCATTTTAGAAAACTATAAAGATTAAACACCAATTAAAACAAATAATTTTCATTAAAAATTCTTTATTTTTTAATTTTGAGTAAAATAATTTAGTAAGTAATTAAAACATTCTCAATATATTTTCTTCTTTCTTGTTTCTTAAAAAGTTTTATTTTTTGTTGTTGCAGTATTGTTAAATTTCAGTTTCTGTATTTTTAGTGATTTACAGTAAATTTAACATTTTTCCTTGATAACTATGCCTACAATAAATGATCTTCTTTATATACTAGATACATTAATGAGATATATATGCTGTTATATTAATAAATAGAATTATTCCTCTAAAAATTTTAATAAACTTTTTTTAAAATATTTATCTTTGCTCCTTTGTGCTCCTGCGTGAACCAAATTTTAAAAATAAATTTAACTTCTTTTAAATATTGCAAATGTGTATGGAATTATGTTTAAAAACTATTCTAAAAATAAAGAAAAATCTAATTGAATATATAGTAGATAATGTTCAGATAATGTCTAAAATATTGACAATGTTTTTGGATAAAAATAAACAAGAACAGAAATGGGCCACAAGTGATCCCTTTCCACTTTCAATGTACATTCAATTGTTCCTAATTTTAAAATATATGAATTTCTGAAACTTATGAATCATTCACATTAATGAATAATAGGATTGCTTATAAATAAAATTGGTAAATATATATAAACAAGGTTTTAATGTTCCATGAAATATTCTCCATTCTTTCATTATAAATATTTATTAATTTTTCATATTAAAATCTATTTTATATAAATGAGTTATTTCAATATCAAATGTATCCAAAATATATAGCATCATTTTTTTATAATAATATAAACAAGAATTCACTTTATTTATTTATTTTGTATTTCTCATAATAAATTTCTAAAATTTGAAATTTTTCTACATTTCAACTATCTACAGATTTCTAGAAAATATTTTAACAAATAATAAAATTAAAAGATTCACTAAATTATAGAAAAAAATAATGAAGTAAAATTATTTTAAAAATTAGTATTGTAAAATAAATTTTCAAAATACTAATTTCTTTTATTCTGTGTAGTAATTTAAGTTTGAAATTTTGTATTGAGTGAGATTTTAATGAAATTATATAGAAATAGTCAAAACAATTCAAAGTGTGCAATTAGTTACAGAGCTAATTCTGCAAGGCAATATAAACTTTGCAAATTAATAATAAATATTCTATAAGAGTGAATTAAATTAGAAGTATATTAACATTAATAGAATATATAACAGAAGATGATAAAATTTTACACATAAACATAACATCAAAAATACCATAAACAACCATAAATTATAATTATTTTTCACAGCGCTTACATAACATTAAATGTTACATTTAAAATCAAAAATATATTTTTTGTTCTAATGTGTAACTAAGCAAATTGTCACTAAAGCAATGAATTTTATGATTCAAAATTCTTACTTAGCATACAGAATTGCATTTATGTTTTAAATGGATTTATATTAAATTTCATTTTAATATAAATGCATTTATATTAAATATTATTGCACATTTTCCATAAGTTATTGCATATATTGATTCTTACTTGCCATTCAGAGTTATATTGATATTAAATTAAGTGATGAGAAAATTCTTAAGTTTCTTTTACTCCTTTAACACACCCAAATTTGCATTTTTGTGTTTTTTTAATTAAATGAAAAAATTCTTTTTAAGTATTATCACAGTTATATAATCCATCCAGCGAGGATTATTTTATAATTTTTCAGTTGAATTTTACCAGGAATTATGTTATAAAGAAAATTTCTCCCATAATTTAATAAATAATTTTTGTAGAATTTTTTATAGTTATTTTAAATTGAATGATGTGTTTATCATCCCCATGAATTTGTTTATTTGTCTATCTTAAAAGATAACTTGTTTCTCCCATTACCTATCTAAATGTATTTAAGGAATAATGTGAAACTAATGTTTCACTAACAGAGAAATGCCTTTCATTTTCATGGTATGTTGAAAAATTATAAATAAAGTGTCCTTTTCATAAAAATGTCTTTACACTCTTACATTTTGCTTTTCATTACACTTAAAATTATGCAGGAATTAGTACTAGAAAAACCTTAAATGCATTTGATTTTACTTGTCATTAGGTAATAATCTTTTTATCTGATTGGTGCAGCATGTCCATTTGAACCTTGTGCCATAAAACCCAACCAACCAACCTTTTTATCTGATTTATATATGATTTTAAAAAATTATTTTAATATTTAATAAATAATTTTTTTAAGTTAGTGCATATATTTATTTTAAGATATTCTTTTAGCATTTTATAAATTAAAATTAACTATTTAAATAGTATTTTTATTTATTTTTAGGAAAGAGAAAAAATATTCTCCTCTTCAGTACAAAGGTGAATTGTTGTTTGGCATTCATCCTGTATATATGGCATTATTTGAGCGAAAAAGAAAATTCCATCAATTGTTTGTTAAAAATGAGGACGAAATTTCTACAAACCCTTTAAATAACTCACGTAAAGCAGAAATTGTTGAAATGGCCAGATCTCTTGGTATTTCAATTAATAATGTTAATACAAAAGGTTTAAATTATCTAGTTCCAGGTACGGTACACCAGGTAAGTAAGCTTGTTTTAAAAATATTAATTTTTATTAATTTGTGCAAATAGTAAAATGTCCAATAACAGTCATTTTTTATAATAAGGGTCATTAGTTTTCAATTCCATAATTATTTACAAATCATACAAACCTATAACTATTAATCATCAAAATAATATTCATTTGATCATTGATTTTTAAAAATCTAACTATATATTTTTTATTAATTATATTGTGATTATTTGTGATAACAATTCCTAGACATCTCAAAAATGTTCAAATAAAAAAATCAAATAAAAATTTAAGTATTATTGTATTTTTTTTAAAAAAAAACCTATTCATATTTTAACTATATATTTTATCAAAAGTATTTTTTTTTCAATTTATTTTATATAACCATCATTTATACCCTATAACATATATATCTGTGAGAGATACTGTTTTATTTTAAAGTATATCTTTATTAAAAGTGTTAAGACACTGTTATGATTTTTGGTAATGATAAAATCTTTTTCAGTTACATATACTCTAATTATTTTTTATTGAAAATATATTTAGTAAATTTGACATAGTGAAGGAAAAGCTAAATTCAACATTAATGAATATTAATGTTTGTGTTTTGGCATTTTATGAAACACATAGATATTTTATAAAATGCTATTGGTTATGTTACAATGCGTAGAATTATATGATTTTTCTGTGAAAAGTAATATAACTTTTAACATTATGTAAAATCAAAGATTGCTGATATGATTTATTATTAAAAAAACATTTTACTTATTAATGTATGTATTTATTTATTTATTTTTACTTATGATCAGAAAATACAGTTTTGAATTTTAATGAAATTTTCTATTTACTTCCTGCAATTTATAAAAAAAGCAAATATGATGACTTAAATTATCCATTCTAAATCCTCTTTGAAGTTCTTAACTATGAATTATATTTGTAATTATTTTTTTCTTTATTATAATTTAATTGTATATAAAATTACAGTGTCTATTTTTTTAAAAGGTCTTCAATTGAGGTTCAAACTGATAATAATTTTCCAACTGCATTCCTTAAATGTCTTCCAGCATCTCTTGTTTTCAGAGTCCAATTGATGATAATTTTCTAAATGCATTTTTTAAATCTCTTCCAGCATTTCTTGTCCATTTTCTTAACTAATTAATTATATCTTAGTTTGATTATTTGTATTAAGGTCATTGATATACGATTTGTTATAGAATTTTGCTTATCATTAGATGGCATTTTTATATAAAACATATCATATTTTCCCCAACATCTTTTTGGACTGTAAATATGTATTAAATCAGGAAATGAGCTAAATTTTACATTAGATTATACATGGGTTTATAAGATATGACTGATTTGCTTAAATTTGCTCATTAAATAAGATATTTTATAATTGATAGACTGAATTTATCAACTTTTTAGCATTAATTTGTAATATATTTCATAACTTTATGTTTTATTTAGGAAGAATTTTTTTAATTAAAAAATACAAAATTTTGATTTAATTCAATGATTTCTTAACCCTTTGATAATTATGAACGAGCTGAGCTCGCAATCGAATTGTGCTTCATAATGCGCCCAAACGTGTTCTGCTTGTCAGCATGTTTACAACCGAAAAGGTTAGAAACGAGTACTACTCCCATAGTTAAATTTCCCCCCAATGCGCGCTGACGAGCTGAGCTCATTCGGCAATATTATTCTGCATTGACAATGTTACAAATGAATCCTACTCGTGAATTTAGTTAGTTTTACTGTCTACAGATGGCAGTAAGGGTTCCAAGAATTTCTTTTCATAATGATTGAGGATGTTTGTTTTTTTACTTTGTTCTTTTTATAGGCATTTTGGCGCGTTATTTTGGGTGTTTGTAAAGTACAAGACCTACTTAACGATGTCTGGTATGTTTCAGCAAAAATGATGTCAATGGAAAAAGAATTCGCTGTGAGACACATACATATTTCAAAGATTGTAATGCACCATTATGTGTAATTCCATGTTTTAAAGTATATCACACCCAAAAAGATTTTTAAGTAATTACTGTATTCAAATGCTGCATAAAGTTTTACATTAGTTGTATTTAAGATTAGACTTTTCAATTTAATATTTGTCTTATATTTATAATTAACATATATTATTTTATATTTGGTTTAATCATTTATAATTTACTATTTACTACTTATCATTTATTAATTATTTTAAAGTACTTAAAACCTGTTATTTATGTATTAAAAGTACTTTAAGAATTTTATAAAACGCGCGAGGTGAGCTATCTACGGCATCGCCAGAGAAGGGTGACATTTTCGGAAGAACGGCAGGGGAAAACAGCTGTGAATTTCGACTACTGTTTACTCGCAATACAGCGTGAATTAAGTAAGCGAAAACTGCTCCTTTCCCTGACCGTCAAAGGGTTAATATATGCCACGACATTAGCAAATGAATAAATATTATATTTTTAATGCTGCATAAATTCTTTTACTATTAATAATTATTGTGATTGTTATTTATAATTAAAAAAGAGAGGCAGTGATGGCCTGGTTGGGAAAGTTATTCTTCTTATTTTGAAATGGTAGTGAGTTTGAATCCGAACTTAACTGAAAACTTGTCGTGTTCACTAAAAAGACTGGGGGCATTAAATAGGTCATGTATGCAATGTTTCCCAAGTGAAATAATACTTCTGAGAGTGGCAGGTCAAATCTTGGACCTCTTTTGATTAGCCTTTACTTCTAAAATATGAAGACCTAACCATCTTTACTTATCTATTTCCACCTGACTGGTAGAACCTAACTCTTGGCTAAGTACAGGAAAATATACTGATGTTCATAATATGAGAAAAACGTTTTCTCTTATAATTTTGAACAAGTTCCAGAAAACAAGATAATTTTACTTTATTTTTTGGTTTGTTAATTTTTGCCAGAAATAAATTTGGCCTAATCTATGGCAATAGAAGGACATTTTAGACCAAACATACATGTCCAAAGTGGAAACCGGCCCCATGAATGGAAAACCAAAGTACTGTCAAATGTGCTATAATATTGGCAGAATTATTATAAGAATTGAGTTTAAAATTGTTTTGAATACATCAATCATTTTCTAGTTTGCTTTGGAATAAAATATGCTATTTTCAATTATTTCATTCATGATTTCTTTTAGATACCTTTTTGGGAGAATACTGTGAAAAGTAAGCTAAAATATAATATTTTTGTACTGAAGTTAAGAATAGATTCATATTCTAATTAAATTTGCAGTTTCAATAAATCTAATGTGATTGAATTATAAGTTTTTTTTTATTTATTTATTTTTTTTAAAGATTCAAATGATAATTTTTTAAAAGATTTCCTAATGTAATTTGAAATATATATAAAATTCATTTAATCTAATATTAAGTATGTGTTTCATAAGTAAATTTCCAAAAATTTTCTATTCAATTTTATAAGAGTAATAAACTCTTTTTCTATGCATAGATTTATATTATTAATAAAAGAAAAGTTTTCATTGTGAAGTCAATAATGTTACTTTATGTAAATTTGATAATTATAAGGGTTTTTTACAGTTAATTTCTTAATATTTCATACATAAAACACTAATTAGGAAATTAAAGTAAAATGTATAATTTTATGGTATAATTTCTATTTAAATTGCTGTAAGTTGCATTTTTAACAGTTATTATTTGTTTCTAGGGTATTTGTCTTGATGCTGGACCATTACAAATGCTTGAATGGAAAGAAACAGAGTAAAATTTTGCTATATATTTATGTAAATGACATTTATTTTACATATGTATATATATCTGCACAACAATCAAAAACTACTGTAAAAGAATGAATAAAAATTTTCCTTATTGTCTGATAATAATGAAATTTTTTATTCAAAAACAAATTAATCATGTAAATTATTGATATTTAGCGTCCATTGAATGAATAGCACAAGTTGCACTGCATCTGATCTGTGTATTCGTTATTGTTGTACTTTAATTACATGCATTTTTAGTCAACTATAATGTCTTGCTAAAACGTTTATCCTTATTATGAGTATACTTTAGAGATTGCCCTTGAAGACTGTAAAAAGTTGATTAGATAAACTAAAAAATTGCCTGATATATTAGTTATAACCATAAGGAAATTAGGTGATGTTGGCAAGAGTATATGTCCATGTTAGCCCCATAATAGCTGTTATAAAGCAAAGGCCAAAAGAGAATATCCCATTAATGGATTTGAAATACTTAGCTATCATCAAATGCTTCATAATTTTAAACCACAGTCAGGTAATGATGTCACACCTGAGTTGGTATCCTTGTCTCTACATCTACACCATACTAGCAGAAAGACTTTAAATGTCTCAAATTAATGTGATACATTCGCAACCCACTAGCCTTCAGCAACCCAGTGAAGATAAATGTGGTCATTCTCCCAGTTGCTGCTCACAGCAAGCCATGCTTTACTTTACGGATCTTATGGGAAGCAACATGAAGCTGCTGAGCCACCACAAAAGAAAATAATGAAACAAAGGCATATCAAAGCAGCTACCATAGTATTGAATTCATCATTATCCAACCAACAATTCCAATGTCTTTTTAGCAGTGCCCAGCATAATTCTATACAAAATGACTTGACATTCAGATAGACCAGAATTTTCTTAACTTTGATTATGGCATCCTATCAATTCCAATTACAATATTAGTGGGGTCAATTAAGTACAAACTATGCTGATAAGGATTGTACTGTCTCTTACTGATGTATCTATATTCAACAATGTCACAACAACCACCACAAATGTGTCTAAAGATGTCTATAGTTATATGAAAATCCTGCCTTTGCTATTTACATGACATGTATGTGTTATAGTGTCTGACTGGGATGCCATCCCCTTTAATATCTTAACCCTTTTGTTAGTTATTTGTGACAAATTAAATTCATACCATAGCAGTATGTAAATGATTCTGTGACTGATATTATTACCATTCCTTTTGTAATTATCCAGATTTACATTTCAAGAAGATTATGGTTGCCTGCCTCTGGCACATATTGCTGTCCTTAAAGTTGATCTAATTTCGTTAATCATAATAATGATTTAATAATATCATACACCTGGCTATTGGCTAAATAAACACTTAAATATTTTGATCCAAGTGATAGCTTGCATCTAAGCCAAACCTTAACGAATGCTTATACATTTTCTGCCTTTATAAAGACAAAACTGAATAATTCATTCATCTGCTCTAAACTTTTAGTTTTTTCTATATATGTTCTCCAATCCTTAACATTTTTTTCATAAAACATTATCAATAAATATTAAACTTAGAAATGCAAAACAGTTCTATTGAAAAAAATTAGCAAAAAAACTGAGTATTATCTATTTGAGTTTATAATTTAAAGTGACTAAATGTTTTTGTGCATTTAATGAAGAAGTTTATTAATTTTATTAAATTTTATAAATTATGTTTAAAACAGACCAAATTACTGTTATTTACAAAATTTTAATTTTAGCTTCAAAATAATCTAAAATATAAAGCAAGTTTGCAATTCATCTTAATATTGACATTAGTAATGAAACACAAGTGTTAGATAAGTCATTATCTAAAAAAAGTTGTTATTGTTTATTAATTTTAGTTATTTAGAGCTATGAAGTTAATTTTAATGTATGACTTCATTAAACTTCCTAATTAGTGTTTTATGAATAAATAATTTGAGGTTGTTTACATACTATATGAAACACTTTTCTTAAGTTCTTTGTAATATATGATTGAAACTTTTAAATTTTATATTGTAATTTGGGAAGTAATAAGTGCTCTACAACATAAGATCCTTCTTAAAAACACTACTAATGCAAGAAAAACTGTTTCTAAACATTGTGTTGACTACTTTGTAGCAAATAAACATTTTTTGAGTTTTTATTTAAATACTTTAAAATTTTCAATGAAATTGTTTGAAAATTAAATTGAGTATTAGCTTAATGTTACCATTAGACGACAGCATGATCAATATTAGATTGTATTAATAATTGTTGAGAAATATAAAGATTTAGTTCAACCACAATAGTTTAATGATAATCTAGTTCTTTCAGGATAGGATGTATTTAGGTTTATATATATGAAATAAAGAGTAATCACCAATAAGATCATCATGTGGTGCAATCAGGGGATGATCTTAGTTAATTCTTTTTTATTTGTTTCTACCATTAATAATTGTTGAGAAATATAAAGATTTAGTTCAACCACAATAGTTTAATGGTAATCTAGTTCTTTCAGGATAGGATGTATTTAGGTTTATATATATGAAATAAAGAGTAATCACCAATAAGATCATCATGTGGTGCAATCAGGAGGGTGATCTTAGTTAATTCTTTTTTTATTTGTTTCTCTTTTTTATATTGTATAAAATTCATGAATATTAATATTTAATAAAATTTCTCAGCTAAAGTATACTTTCCATATCATCCTTGGTGAAAATTATGTATAATTTCAGTGAAAAGAGATGACTTAGTTTATTTATCAATGAAATAAAGGCAGAAATAAATTATTCAATATGCTTAATGAAAAGTGTCTCTCAGTGATAAGTGAACTCAGGAAAAGTCATACAAAGATTGGCTATTGCATGATACAGAAAAGAGGAAAGAATTTCGTAATTTTGTAGAAGAATTTAATCATTACAACTGACTGCATGATTTCAAGATTGCATTGATGAAAAGTTTGATCCTTTTAAAAATAGAATAGATATTTTTTATTTTAACTTACTCCCAAGTAGAAAATTTACCGTCTATAATGGAAAGTAGTTAATTTGCTTTTATTACTTTTTCATAGTTAAGCATCTGTTGATTAGGGGTTTATTGTGAACAAAAATGTGATGGTAGAAAATTTAAATAATTAATCAATTGTGGCAAAATATATCATTGATGATCACGCCTGGAACATAGAAGGTGTCAACGATATGATAATTTGCAAAAACCTGTTTAGTTTTGCTGCTGGTGCCAGGGGAAAATATAAATTATATTTAGGTGAATTAAAACAGCTAAGAAAACCAGCCAATAACTGCAGGAAAGTAAAAAGCACTTATTGAAAAAATTGTTTAACTGAAAATCAAAATGATGTATTTGTAAAATGGCATATGAACTTGGAAAATCTATTGTAAGAATTGCCTAGGAAGCTCAAAAAAACTGGTAAATTAATGTTAATTGTAAAATCTACACGTGTCACTGTTGTGCTTCAGGGAAGCAACAGATATTACTCAGTACTAGTAATGAATTAAAAGAGATAGCTTTAGAGTTGGAAAGTGAGCATTTTCTAATAGCAAAATTGTGCATGTATAAATAACTAAGAAATGTGAAAATCTACTGAATGTTTAAAGAAATCGAAAATTCTAGAATATGGATGTGAAATTGTGTTTTAAAAGAGTTGGAAAATAAAGAAAAATTTAGAATTGTTTTTATTAAATAATAATTAGGGAAAAAGTCATATCCTGGAAACTTTATCTAATAGTTGCATATATTTTGTTTTGAATTATATTTATTTGAAAAGACTTTTCTGTACACATTTTAAAATACTCAATAAATTAATAGATAGAAATCTAATGAAGATGTTTAAAAGCTCTAAAATTACCCAGTATTTGATACAATGTATAATTCAGTAATGCAAAGAATGTTGATTATTTAAATAAAATATTTTCTGTTATAGCTGTAAAATCTTTAAAGGCTTCTGAAATAATCATTAACTACAATACTGATAATATTTTAATGGTTTCAATAATTTATCTCTATTATTTACATATATAATTGAAAAATGTTGCATATACATAATTATATACATATATGGTTAAAAACAATTTTTAAAATAAAATAAATTATTTAATATGAATGTTGATAACTTCTGGAAATTTTTTGTTTGACTCCTTGAAAACTCCTTAAAAATGTTGTAATTTGATTTTTGGAAATCTGTACCAACCCTGTTTTAAACAATATTCCTATTGGATTGAAATATCTATGTTTGTGAGACAATTGTTGTCATTGCTGTGTCCACCCTCTGCTAGACGAAATCTACGAGATGACATACATGACTTATAAACAGAAGGAAGAGGCAATGTCTGTTAGTCCAAAGACCTGAGCACCAAAGATAGAGGATTGACTCAGCTCATTTACCTGAAGGTGTTTAGCTAGGTAAAGTGTAATGACCTTCATACCTTGGGTGACCCTACCAGGAGAATACCTCCAGCCATACTTCACCCAATCCACCCAGTGACACTCCCTTGCCACGATTAGCAACCTATAATATTAGAGAGAGACAATTTGCTAAAATTTAAATGGTTTCCAACTTTATGACAATCAAAGTATAAAAATATCACAAGGAAAAAGATAATTTATTAAAATATATTGTGAACCAAAAGTTAATATAAAATATAATTGTAAAAGTATTTTTAATGTGTAAAATGCTTCATAATTCATTTAATAGCAAAAACAAAATCTAATTATTTAGTCAATAAAGTTTTTCTAAATGTTATTCGAAAAATTCCTAAAGTTTGTTAGTAATTACAATTTTTCTAGAATATATCTCTGTAATTATCAATATTTTGTATGTATTAATGTTGCAAAATTTTATTCTTTCTGTGATTCAGGCACCATATTTCAGCTTTTTTTTCCATTTATGGGAATTAAATTATCTAAATTCTATTATACATAAAAGTTCGAAAAAATCAATATATAAAAAATATCACTTGCATAACTTTTGTGCAAAGGCTGAACTTTTTGGGCTATTGTATTTTTTATATTTTGGAAGCATATTATTTTAAATATTATAGTAAGATGTGAAATAAAGTACTCATTATATTTGTTTGTACAAAATGTCCCTGTGAAATTTTTTACTCTTTGCAGAAAATTGTATTATACATAAACTATAAAACGTACATTATAGCCACAACTGAAATAATTTGAAAATTCATATTTAATTAATATTCTATAATTATAATCATGTTTCTGAATTATTTTATTAAACTTTGTAATTATGCAATAGTTTTAAAATTTTGTTTACAAATATGTTGATACTAATTTATTGGGTTTAATCAGACTCTCTATTATAATGCACATATTTATATTTTAATAGATCTCAACTAGTAACATCAACAGAAATTCCATTATTGCTTGTTTTAGATGAAATCTTAGTGAGTATTTTTTTAATTAACCATGATTGCAAAAATTTATCATCTCATTTTGTGTGTATTATCTTTAGTAGTTATAGAGCAATATTAATTTGGGGTAAAGAAATATATAAACATCATACTTAAGAAAAACTTTAAATGTCACTCCAATTCATGGTAAAATATTAAATTAAAGCAGATAACATTTTACATTACAAATATTTCTCCTTTTATTTCCAAATTAGTATTTCTAATTCATCTAAATTATGTTACAAAATTTGAGCTATAAAATATGAATTACCATTACATAAAAGTATAATATGGTTATAATTTCTAATAAGTTTTGATATGGTTTCAATCATAATACTTGTACAATTAATTATTAGTGATTAATAAATTCTATAATTTGTATTAATTTTCTTATTAGATATGATATCAAAAACAAATTATTGCATGTCTTGTTAGCTTACTTTTTAAGATATATTTTAATATGTGAATGATTTAAATGATAGAATTATGTAATATTTTACATTAATCTTAAAAAATTTTCTCAGCATTGAAACCTAAAACTTGTTTAAAAAATATCAAAATAAAAATACATTAAGTATTATTAACATTATTTGATAAATGTTCTATTATTATTCTTTGCTTTCCGGTTAAAAAAAATTTGTCAATTAATTGCTTATTTTTCTAAATTTTATATCGTTTGAAAGAAAAGTAATATGTAAATGAAATTTAACAGTTCTAATTATCCTATTAATTACTATTTTGCTCGTGATATTTATCATTTTTTAAAATTTAATAATGCCCTACATACAAATCACTCAATTGCTATTAAATTTTTATGATGTGAAAAATGCAAAAATTGTTATATAATTTTCATTTAATTATATTTAGTAATATAAAATAAACAATCAGTAATGTGGAAGGGAATGCTTATAATATAAAATTATTTTTTTATGAAAATAAAGATGTTTGCATTTTGTATATAATTATAAAATTAAGTTAAATGAAATAATAGTTTGAAAATTGTAATACTTTAATTTTATCATGTACTTGTTTGAGTTAATAGGCTTTAAATTCATTATTAATCAATGAAATTGTTTTATTATGACTAAGTGACTATATAAAGTGGAAAATAAATAGGGATTATTCATTTTTTCTTGATCCTTTCTTTTTATAATAACTCACCATAGTTTACTTCCTAGGATCCTATGAATGTAGGAGCTATTATGAGATCAGCTCATTATTTTGGAGTGAAAAAATTATTTGTTATGTTAGGAAATAGGTAAATAATAATCTTCAAATAAATTTAATAATTAAATTATTTCCTTCTTTATATGGGATATTACATGATGTAACAAATATTTAAATGTTAGTTTATGTCTAAAATAAAACAATAATTTATATTTTTTTGAAATAATATGCCATTTATTTAAAAAGCATCTCTCTTTTTATCATTAAAATTTTGCTAGGAATTATTAACATCCAATTTAAATTAATTTTATAAAATGCTTATAAATGTAATGTTATTGATTGCTTATTATGTTAAAAAACAAAATTTGCTTTATTTTGGAAATATCACTGCATTGTAAAAAATATTAATTTGCTATTAAAATTTTAGAATAATTTTCATGAAATGCTTCTCCTTGAATAGGCATTGGATTCAAAATAGAAAATTCTTTACAAATTCTAAACATATCCTATTAAACTTTTCAACAATTGTATGGAACAATTTGAGATAACGTAAAAGCAAAAATATATTTAAAAATATATTACATAAGATGCAATTAAAATATTCTTCAAATTATCTTAATAAAAAGCTAATAGTTTTTGATACACATTTTTACTCAAAATTATCTCTATGAAATTCATTGCTCATGTATGTTTAATTGTATGTAATATTTATGAATACCTTATTCTTGAAAATTTTTTCGCTTTCTCTTACATTAAAATGTATAACATTAAGTGTGTTAAGATCTTATTCTCAAAAGCAAATAATATATATTTTTAATTATCTTTCCTGCTTTTTTTGACTAAATATTTAATCAATTTTCATAAGATTACACAATTAAATTTCTTTTTCTTTTAAACTTTCAATAATTAATTAATTTGATTTAAATTATGAAAAAAATGTAAGGAACATTTTGTGAAATACAGATTTTTTTAATTATTTGTAATATGTTTGAGATTTGTGTTTGATTATTCACAAATAAATTTTTAATATTTGTACAGTGGGTGATCGTTTAACGAAAATAATCAGTGACAAGACAACGTTGGCTATCCGAATTGTTCATTAACCAATCATTGATTTACCATAGATTTCTTTGTGAAATCGATTAATTCGTACTGGAAACCCTAAAAATTAGATTAAAAATAGATGTATGATTTCTTAGTTATTTTATTAAAAAAGTAATACTTACATATTAATAAGTCATTTTCATTTTTAGCTTTTAGAGCATTAAAGAACATATCCAATATCAATTGTCTTTCTCTAATTTTTGAGACTTTCCGGAAGTGATTAATAGCATTGTTGTTGTAAGGATCCCTAACCTTACTGATATCAGCTTGACTTGGGTGGCATTCTAGGACCATTGCTCTGACTTCCTTAACGAATGAATGAGAGGGGGGTGCTCAATGAAATCAGTTTTTGTTTTGAATGAAATCATAACTGAAACTGATGGTCTAATTTGGCTATAAATATTCTATTGGAAAAAAAATTTTCAGTTTGGACCATTGAAGTTTAATACTTCAGCAACATAATTCAAGAAAGATGGAAAACGATTTTTGGTCTGTTGGGTTTGACAACCCTGCACATTATGCTTTGAAAGTCAAGAAATGTTTGTTAGAATTCATTGTAGTTCATTATCTAAATATGTGTTTGTTGTCCGAATACAAAAATCTTTCATCAAAGTGTTCGGTAACCAATCACCCACTGTATTTACATTTACAAAAAGGAAAACAACTTGTTTTAAGGTGTAGACTGAAATTTAAATAGCTACTTTAAATATTGATATTTAGCTCATAAATTTGATTTGTTTTGGCATTTGATAGTTAGATATTAAATATAAAGTTTAGATTAACAGAAGCTTAAAAACCAATTGATAAGCTGTTGGTTAAATAAATCATTTTTAATAACAAAAATCAATTATAATTTTAAAAAACTGAATTTATTTTTTTAAATGTAAATAATTTTATTTTTCTATTATTCAGGCTCAAAAGAAATTATTTTTAAATATTTAATTGAATTTTATAAATTTGCATTTTCCTAAGAAAAACTGTTAGTTTTTTGTAAAATTATACTAATTATGTTTACTTTTATTTATTGTAATTTTGATAGCAATGTTGTACTTTGACATTTTTCAGTAAGCTAAATGAGAAATATCAAAATAAATAACATAATTTTTAACTAAAGTATCTTTTACAAAAAAAATATTAGACAGATTTGAAAAACTCACCTGGGTATATTTTTATTAAGTGAAATAAATTTACATATTTTTCTTATAAAAATTTATATTAGAAGAAACAAATATATAATAGATTATATATTCTGGAAACATTTACATGCATTTTAATCAGAACAGTTTTTTGTTATTCTCTCTGAAAGTGGTTTATCATTTAGAAAACTATGCAATTACTGTAGAAATGATTTTCAGAATGTTAATTAAAATCAAACTTCTGACATTCATTGTTTAAAAATACTTTTAATATGATGTTTTTATTTATAAATTGTTTAAAAAAATTATATAATGTGTTACTAATAAATTTATATAATAAGATACAATATAAATACCAAAATAAAATATAATTCTATTATTATTTTTCGTTAAAATCGCAAAATGTGTTAATTGTTTTTTATTTTTCAAAATTATTTCAATATTTATTTTTTTATTTAAATTTATTAGATTAATTGGTATGTTTCTTATAGTTGTAAATTATCACCAACTGTAAGTAAAGCAAGCTCAGGTGCTCTTGAAGTTATGGATATTTATCAAATAGAAAATCTTGAATATTTTCTTCAGGTATATGCATTTAAATTCATTAAAATATTTTTGTTTATTATCATTATAAATTTATCTCTGTTAACAAACTTTATTTTAAATAATTTTCATAATATAAAAAAGTAATAGAACAATATTAATATTTTTGTAAAGAAATGGCTTAGTGATTGTCAGAAAATGAAATAACACATATATTAGTTAATAACTATAATAAATTAGAGTAGACACTTGTTTTTACGAACTTTGAATTTATGAATACTCACGATTTCATGAACTCTGTAACTTGGTGCTCAGTAACTTGGTCTCATAGATGCTAGTTCCCTACCCTGACACCATCAACACAATGATAATTTTAAGTTGCATTTAGTAAATTTTGAAAATTTTCTTTTTTTGAACATATTTTTATGTAGGCTTTGTTTGCTTAGACTTTTTATCATTTATTTTTTCCATTTTATTTTATGTGTGAGAAACTTGGATCGATGTTTTATTCAAGAATCTTTTAAATTGTGAATATGTTTGCAAATAACTACACTGCAGATACTGAAATTCTATATTTTCTATGCAATTCGTTTGAAATTTTTTCCCTCTATTTTAAGACCTGTCTGACAGCCCATGCAATTAGCTTCAGGTGCAAATAATGTAAGGTACTTTTGCAAATAGTGATTATGTCTTGAAATACCTCATGTTAATCTGTACTTGCAATGATGTTCAAGGAAAAACAATACATAAGTTACTTTAACATTAGCCTTTAATAAAGAAACCATAATAACTAAAGAAATTCAAGATCTTTTACCTGGTGATTTGAGTAAAGATAAATTACTCATACATTAACTTCAATACAAAAATCCACCACTACTATTCCTTTTCATAATATTTTAAATATGGGCTGAGATATAATTTTATGTTAGAATTATTGGATACTTAAATAATTATGGATATAATGACTGAGAATGAACTTTTAGATATCAAAAAAGAAGAAAGTGAAGCAATGATATGACTGTCTGCAAAAATAGGCAAATAAATGACTAATATAATTAAGTTTTATTATTATTTTTTTTTTTTATACAACAGTTAAATGCTTTCTTATACCTAAAAACTGGAGATTTTAAATATATAACTTGAAATAGAGAAGACAATATGTGCCCAAATTTTCATCAATAAATTGAAAGTAAAAATTGTTTTGAAGTATAAATTTTATTTTGCATTTATTTCTTATATCTTGCATACTTATTTCCTAATAGTACTTTATTTAAAAAAAAAGACAACAGTGTAGAAAAAAATTACTTTTAGATGTAACACTTAATTTTCTATTTTACAAACTTTCAATTTTAAGGGCTATTTTACTAGACTCTATGACTTTGTAAAGATGACCATCTACTATACTAACTTAAGGAAATTGAAAATGTTCCCTTAAGTTTGAAGTTTGTTCAAGGAAACAATTTTGTCAATCAAAATTGATTTTATTTATGTTATAGTTTATGTTACAATTGTGAGGATTAAATCTTTTAGCAAAAATGTTTTTGAATATAATAGGTTCTGCTAATTGGTTAATTTTTTTCCTTATTAAGCTATTCTTCTTCAAAAGCACTGCAGGCCTTGACTGCCTCAACCACATGCTCCCTCCAGTTGCTTTCTTTCATTAACAACTCCATTCAAATTATTGATTTTTAAGGTATTTGGGTCTCTTCATCCAACCCTCTAGTAGCTGGTCTCCATTTAGCCCATTTTAGTGGATTTTGTGCCCCATAGATTTTGTGGAATTATCATCCATGCTTTTCCATACATGTCCAAGACATTTTAATCAGTTACTCCGGGTGGTTAGTGTAAGCTGCATTTGTCTATTGAGCCTGTACAGTTTAGAATTGTTTCTGGCTTCCAATATCTTTCTTCCTGCACTGGGCCCAAGATAGTTCTGAGGATTTCTCTTTCGAATATATCTAGTGATTGTTGTGTATTTTTAACAAGCTATTAACTGTATACAGAAGAAATAATAAAGAATTAATGCACCTAGTGAGAAACAAAGACATAGTGACATTCATTAAAGCACAAAGAATACGGTATCTTGGCCACGTACACCGCAGAAATGAAAAAAATATCATAAAAAGGATAAAAAAGGGCAAATTATTCAATAGCAAGAAGAAAGGGAGACCCAGAGAAACATGGATTGATAATGTAGAAAAGGACCTGGAGACCATGAAGATAAAGAATTGGAAAAATTTGGCTCTGAAGTGGGAAAAGTGGAAGGAGGTTGTATTGGAGGCTAAGGCCTGCATAAGGCTGTAATGCCAGTTAAGAAGAAGAAGAATTAGCTGTATAAAAATTTTGAAGCTATAACATCATTTTCATTCTTATTTAATCAGTCATCAGAAAATAAAATGGAAATTTCAATGATCATGTACTTTATTTGGCCTAAATTTATGCAGTAAATGAATATATTGTTTCTGTTTTGCAACATTTTCTTTAAGATTAACCATGTTAGCCTGCTTAAACTTTACATTTGAAATATGCAATAATGTATTTGAATAAGGTATTCATAAGTTACTTTATGATAGCTATTGAAGTTGCTATAGATTGACTATCAAGATAGAGGTATGCTTTTGTATGTGATGATAAAGTACATTTTATTTGATTGATCTTTATCTTCATCAAGATCATCCTTAATTTAGTTTTACTTGCTAATCAATAAATGTATAGTTTTGATATTATTATTTATTATTAAAGTTGGTTTATTTTTATTATTATTTATCTCGTAAACATTGTTTCTTGAATTTCAGGTTATAAAAGAAGATTTTAGTAGTTTTTAAAGCTATTGATATTAAAACTTTCTTATTTTAATGACTAAATATATGAATCCTTTAAAATATAACAGACAAATAAAGAAAAATATAATGATGAAAAAAGCTATAAGAATTTACTATATGCTAGACCTATATTACAACTTATATAAATATACTGGAAAAAGTTTTTTCTTTCTTTCCTAACCTCCAAAGTAGATGTAATGATTAAACTCTTATCTTAAAAATGAAAAATTTAAAAAATTCTCAATTTTTTGGATAATGTTTTTTAATTGTTTTACTGTGATATATTTCAAAAAATAATTATATGCAAAACTGCTAATTTTTTTAAAAAAAATATGGGAAATACCATGAAAATAAATCAGTATTACAACAGGTATTGTTTTGAAAATAAAGTAGATAGAGCTGAAAAATAAAAATAAATTGTTTAGGACAGTAAAAATATTCACACTTAATGCTAAAATATAAAAATAATTTGTAAAAATAACTAAGTATACTTTATCACTAACATAAAGTTATAATAACAATAACAGTATTGCAATCATCAAGTTTTTTTATTATTAAATTTTGTGCAATAATTAAAAATTTTAAAAAATGAAACATTTTTACATTATGATTAATATTTAAAAATATTTTATAATTATCAGCTTTATATCTTTTAAATTTCACTTATAATAAGTTATAAATTATAATAAGTTAAAAATGATAAAATTTAATTGAATTAAAAATAACTATTAAACTATCTAATACTTTATGATTTCAATCTTTTTACTTAATTTATAAAAGAATTAAAAAATACACAATCATAAGAATTTTGAAAATCCATAATTATTAATAATATTATAATCTATATAATTATTATATAAAAATTTATAATTATTTTTAAAATATGTAAGGAATTTTGGTTTTCTATTATTTATGCAACTAGTTTAATTAAAAATGAATTAAATTCATTTATTAAAATATATTCATGTAAATGAATATAATTTATTTTTTAATGATGCATAAAGTTTTTAAAGTTTTATTTTAATAAAGTATTTTATTTTGACAATAATAAAAGTAATATTTCAATAAAGCAAACAGTCAACAGCACAGAGATTTTCCAGAAATTACTGTAATTATAATATAATAAGCATATTACATAAATATAAATCTAACATTGTTAAAAATGAATTGCAAAATCTGAAAGGAGACAATGATTGCATTTTTGTTATTCATTCATATTACTCTAAAAAAAGTACATTTTTAACAATGGAATGAATGAAATATAACAAATAACTATAAGTATTAAAAATACTGTTTTCACAGAATTGCAAAATTTTGCAAATTAAATTTATAACATCTGTCATACAGAAGATTAAATAATTTTGAACATATCTTTATAAAGTTGAACAAGTGCATTTATCTTATTATTATTGTTTTAAATTAGAAAAATCATGGAAATATTTTCTGATGAAATTATTCTAATAGAAGTGATTGATTTACAAGTTTTCCTTTATAGATTATGAAGTCAAAGCAGTGGAAAATAATTTCAGCTGTTCCATGTACTGAAAATCAAAATGCCGTTGAAATCACTGATGTTTCAAAATATACATTAAGAAGTCCTACTATTCTTATATTAGGTAAAAAAAAAGGTCTTACTTTGGCATATTTTTATCTTTTAATTAAAATCAGTAAAAAATATATGACTTCTAATGCCAAAATCGTATCATTATTAACTGCAATTCATATTGAAACATAATGACATTTTTTGTGAAAATAACCTTTAAAAAATGAGTAAATGTAACCAATATATTAATGTTTTGAAAAAAATTGGATCATATTAAAACTTATGAAAAATATTTACATCATAAATAAGTATCTTTACTGAAATTATAGTTATGGATATTTTGTTTTCTAAAGTAAGCATGCAATATTAAAGATAAACTTCATAATAATTTGCTTCATATTTAGATATAAATATATTTACAAAGTGAAAAGAGGGTTAACATTTTGTGCATGTTCTGTAAAGGAAATTATAACAATTCTTCTGTTAAATGTACATGCATTCACTTATTTTTCATTTAAGATTTCTTATACATATAGCCATGTCAGAACATTTAAATGAAAATACTGCACTTCAGTAACAAGTAACAACTTCATTGAATATTACGCTTCGCCATTCACTGACGGCATCTCACGATCGACGTACATCAACTGACTCTTTTTTGTTCGCCCTCTAGTGGCGATTTTTCATTTCTCACACTTCCTTTTGTAAATTTTATTTTTATGAAACCGATTTTTTGTTGTTAATATTCAACTTATTTATAAAAAATCCAATTTCACTTTCAAAAATTTTGAGGCAAATTTAAATCAGCAATTTAAAGATAAGAACATAGAATATCTTGCAATTCATTGTATTTAATTACTTCATGTAAAGAAAACCGATGTGGGAATAAGACTTCAACCATGCAACATTAATACATCAAAAATGAAAGAAACCTCTAATAAAATCTTTGCTTCCTCCGACTATCTTTGCTTCACAACTTTGGAAAATGATTTGATTTTCAAATACTTTCTTTAAAAAAATGTCTTATATAGAATAGGGACTTTTTATTTATCAGGATTTTTTTATTTTATCTAATCATCTTCAGGAACATCTCAAATTAGCTCTTTTTGGTGAATTAATTTACTTCAGCTATACATTACATTTTTTGAGCACCCAGTATTAAAATTAAATTTTTAGTGTATATTAATTTGCCATTTTTGCCCATTTTTCATGATAAAAAATATGAGTTTTCTGACAAAAAGTATTTATGAAATTTAAGTATTTTAATATTTTTCATTTATTTTTCAATTTTATATAATTTTAGATCTGTAAATTAATTTTTTCTGAACTGTTGTTTATATTTAATACAATAGTGTGCTCCTTAACTATTCATGATTTATATGCTATTCATTACAAATTATCCAAATCATTGAGCTATTTTATTGATACAAACTCATTATTGTTAACATGGTATGTTTTTGTAAAACTGGAGTTGTTTTTTGAAGACTTAATGGCGAATATGACCTTGCAAGAATATTACTTCATAGAAAATATACTTTTTAAGAAGACAATAAATATTATATAAATCTAAAATAAAATCAATAAAGTATAAAGAAAAAGTTTGGCATTAGCAATTATGATCATACCATAAAAAAACAAAACAAATAATAATAAACTTTACATACTATTGATCTACAAATAAAATTAAGAAATTAACATAATCATAATGTGTAGCCATATGAATTCAGTTAAATGGAATTTAGGAGATGATTGACGCTGGTGTATGAAACTTAAGCAACAGGTAATTTTTTTATCTTTTCAAACTTTGAAAGCATTTTATATTTTATGATGAAGAAAGCATAGTTGCATAGAAATGAATACAATATAAAATCAAATAAAAGGGCTTTATTGAGAACTCATAGTATCATTAAACATGACTGTCTGTCCAAGAAGAACAATGAGCAGAAGTTTCTTAGCATGGGATATGCCTCAATCAGCATCTGCTTCAATTGTTGCATCACCATTCAAGTGATATTTTCCTTTTCCAGAAGTTGCTGAACAGTATGAGTCTAGTGTGTTTATGCATTGCCATCCATCAAAACGAAACTGGCTCCAATGGTATGTCAAAACAGATGTACATGAGGAAAGACCATCTTCTTACAATACCAATTTCCATGTTGTGAATTTCTGCTGAAAATCTGGAACGGAGTTCGCCCATTCAGCATAATGTCTACCTAGATGACAACTCCATCATTACCAATACAATCTTTTCCAAATTAACTCGTGTTGATAACCGCTTGTGTCACTAAAACAACTAATCCATAAAGAGGATACAATCACATTAATGAGATATCTAGTGTTGTCACCTTATGTACAAGTTGCTTATACATGTGTGTGTCTTGTGATTGATTCAGAATGGCTGTGTAATATCTTCTGGACCAATGAAGTACACTTTCATTTAGACAATTTGGTGAACATGCATAACCAAATATAAGAATCAGAAAATTTGTGCTCAATCTTACAGGTTTCGTTGCATGCACCAAAATAGTGTGATATGGATTTGCTTCATTTATTCTTATCCTATATTTCTTCAAGAAGTTAAGGTTTAGTAGTTCAGTAATGTGTCTGAAAACCACCAGTAATATGTATCATTGTTAGGGAATAAAATTGTGCTAGGTTTTCAGGCATGTCAATGCCTTTCATGCACATTTTTATTCAAAGTGGATGCTGCGTTACGGACTTCTCAAGAAATCACTTTACAGAAGAAGGTGTCATCAGTCATTCGTAGCCTTTCCATTACCCCAATCCATCCCACTTTTGGTTTTGAGGGAATTTAAATCGTCAGGTAAGTCTTGACAATACACAATTGTTACCTTATCTTAAAGACAGTATTTCACCAGAACACACTGCATTCAGGTGTGGAACATGCCATCTTAAAATTCTAGATCGTAGCTGACATTAATCGCTGTCATGTTGAACATATTTTATTGTAAGATCATTAGGAAAATCATTAATGTATGCTAAATTTATTTTTTAGATAATGCCTCTTGATGGCAAAAATTTGACTTATTACTTTTTTCACTGAAACACAAATTTACAGACTTTCATTATATCCTACGCAAAATGTTCAACAATGTATCGCCAATAGACATATTTAAAATGGCTCTTGTTTAATTTTGGACAACTTACATTTTATTAACTCATGATTCCCTGTCCAGAATAAATGTATAATATCCAAAAATAAGATAAATATTTTGTAATATAATGAGGGGAAGAAAGTGAAATACTAAAGTAAATATTTGTTTTTAAAAAAAATTCAGAAAGAATTTCAGTTGAATTGAAATATATGTATATATCATCTATTTCTTCCAAAGCATTTATTATACATAATAAAAATATGTTAGTTTAATGATTTTTCATTCATAAGAAACTCAATATCATATCCACATTTTTATTCTTGTAAATTTATATAAAGCAGACATTATTCTATATGAAACCAATTTCATTTTTATTTGTTTTTACAATTAGATTATGTTTTAAAAATTATCATTTAATTTTAGTTTGATTAATATTTCTGAAGTACTTCAAACGTTTAAATTTGTAAAATTGATTTCTCTCACATTTATTATGTGATTAAAAATTGAAAATAATTTCAGGTAAATATTCTGCTAAATTAAATTTCTACAAAAGTGATATAACAAATGATACCAACATAAAATTGATTAAGACTATGTTGTAGTTTTTCAATATAAAATTGGATAAAAAAAATTTTTTAAATTATCGCAACTAATAGATATTTATATGATACTAGCTATATACATTATACATAAACCCTTTCTTATTCAAAATGCAAGAATTAAATTTTCACAACTACATTTTTTGAATATAATTAGCTTCATTGTTTGTCACTCAACGGTCACTTTTTTCACAAGTGAGCTAATTAGACTGGGACCCATAGTTTAAAGTGAATTCTGAACGAATACAAAACATCCAAGCTTGAGGTGGGATTTGAACCCACAAATAGTTGAATGGAAGGCTAAAGCGCTAACCAGCTGCTGCCAGCTCGGTCGACTATTTAAAGCAATGAAAATTTCCATTCCAATTAAAGCCTCAAAAGGAAATATTCAAGGTGTATATTTAAACTAAAATGCATTTAAAGTTATTTATGCATTTGTTTTAAAATATAAATTTAGAAAAGTAACTTTAATTGTTTAAATTAAATTATAACAAATGAATTTTTTAAAAAACGTAAAATGACTGTAGCAGTATTTTACATTTTTAAAAATACTTTTAAAATAAATTTTAGATGTATATCTTCATATTTTTATTAGTCACCAAAATACATAGAATAGTATTTTAAAATTACATCGTTTAAAATATTGCAGGTAATGAAAGCAGAGGAATATCAACCGCTATTCAAGCTCTGTGTGACAATGTTCTTTCAATTTATCCTTTACAAACATTGCATACAGGAATTGATTCATTGAATGTCTCTGTAGCAGCAGGTATTAAAAATAATCTTTTTGATAGAAAATAATTTAACAAAATATTCTGTATTTTGCATATTATTAATAACTTATCTTCTTTTAGGTATCATTCTTCACTTACTAACAAAATCTTGGAAAGATGCTGTGAAATAAAATAAATTGAATAAAAAAGTAATTTTTTGAATGACTTATTTTATTAAAAACTGAGGTAACGAAATTGAATCTGTCATGTTACAAATTTTAAATTTAGTTCATATATATTTATTAAATCAGTTCCTTATAGTAAGATATTTCCTTTAAGGGCATAGCACTAAAAATGCTGAATTTTTCTTTGGAATGGCAACTAATCAGATCATTGCAAAAGGAAATTAACTGAAGTCTAACCATATGTATATGCATATCAATGATTTTCTATAATTTATTAAATTTTTGTTCCGTTCATAATTTACATCGTACTTAATTTATTGTTCACAACTACTTAAAAGCAAGTCTCTCATATTTTTCAAAAATGCAATTTTTAAATTCAGTTATTGTAAAAAATATTGTCCAGTAAATATCACATTACTTTTCAACTAAATAATTTACCAGTCAGAACATTAATATTTCAAGAATGTTTAATTACATTTGAAATAATTTCTGTGTTTTAGGAGAATAAAGTGATCTCTGAAAACTCAACCATCTGATCAAATTTAATAAGCATAGATTTTAGAAATCCAAATTGTCTTATAGTAGTCCTTATATGTCAATAAACTTTAGCTGCTATTCATTAAGTAACTGAATTATTTTAAAAATACAAATGGTGTATGTTAATTTATTTGTACTAGATTTGCAATATGGATCAATTATTACAATTGATGTTGGCAATAAGTTATCTATATTGTAAGCTCAGTACAAATCCAAAATAGTTAAATATATTTCCTATCTTATTTGGGAGGAAAAATTCAAATTAAATCCACCTCATAAACTTAATAGAAACTAGGTGTAATATAGAATTGTTAAGAGTATATTTGCACAACATAATAAGTTAACAGATAATTTCTAATTCACATGCATTATGTTTTCAAAATATTCAATCATGCAATTGGAATATTTTTAGTATATTCTATTCAAATAAAGTAAAAGTTGTATGAATAACACACGTTTTAAATTTAAATCATTAATTTTGTAGATTTCTCTACAGCAGGAGTGGGCAAACTTTTTTTGGGTTAAAAACTACTTTTTTGTCACACAATCATCTTCAATGATAATCAGGAGTTAAAATGCATTTTTAGATATGTGAATCATAAAAATTAGTATCAGCTATCACCCTAAAATGCCTCAGTGGTTCCTTTAACATTTGCTGCTTTATATCATCTGCTTTTTCTAAACTTTCAATATACACTTCACTTTTTACATTTTTTCATCATATAATAAAAGACACAATGTTAAGACTTCAATAACATAAATTTTAAATTATTTGACATCTGAAATATATTTTTTGTTATTTAATAAGATTAATTTTTTTAAGTTGAATGCAATTTTTTAAAAACATAAAAATTGCATTTTTTATTGATTTATATACTAAAAGTTAACATTTTTACTATGAAAGGAAGCATGAGACTTCATTCAATATCAATTTCATAAATTATAAAGCCAAATATTCTATAGTAAAATCAGTATATATGAAACTACAGATAGTTAAATTGCATTTGTAAAACTTACATTTATCTACAAAAAGTTTCTTTACCTACAACATTATTAGAGATGTTCCCTAATAGCATCTGCATAGTTTCTCTTGAATGTATCAATTTCATGTAAATATTGCATATGCTTTCAAATAAGTTACATATACAGATAAAGAATAAAATTTCAACTTTCATTGTTGACTGCAGAGTGTTATTTTTTCCGGGTTATACTAGATATATGTATAAAAGCTATTTCTCAGTTTATAATTACCTTTATCTTTTTTCCCCTCTACTTATGAAGTTAAGTGTAAGAATTAAAGTGAGGTGTAAGAAAAATATAAAATTTGAAGGTACACTGAGAATATTGACTGGGTAATAAAATGACATTGCCTCTAAAGAGCAGAAGTATGCAGATTACAGGTTTTTAAAGTAGAAGATTACAGATCAACAAAATTGGAACAGATATTTTACTATTTACAATATACTTCCTTCATCTCAAAATAAGCCATTTCTTCTATAAAAAATGATAATTTTTAATTTTGATTAATATTTTTTTATTTTCAAAGGTCAAACTTTTTAAATGCAACTGAATTAATAAAAGTATTTATTGATGGAATATTATTCCTTCACAAAAGAATTCAATACTTAATAGTATAGAAAATAGTGTATAACATATTCATATACATAAATTGTCCATTATAAATTATTATATTATGCATGATTTTTAGTATATAAAATAGCAAAAATCACTTTCTTAGTAAAGTATTTTATTTTTTGAAATAAAAAAGAGTATACATTATTTTATTTTTAATTGCATTGATATGTCAAGAGAGCATATTTCACTACATTGAAATATAAGCATCACTCGTAAAAAGATATCTTTATTGATTACTCAATAGTAATTTCATTTAAGAAATTAAAAACAATTCTTTACTTTTTGAAAAAAATGAAATATTTCTATATATCTAATTTACTTTATAATGTATTTCTACCCCTAAATGACATATTGCTCAAATTTGATAGGCACATCTTAATATTTGTTTTGTCTCACTAGAATCGCTTTTTGCACAAGGAAGGTTAATTCAACCAGAACTTAATTTTTAAGTAGATTTTAAATATCCATTCCTAGATTGAAAATCAAATTAGAAATTGACAGCTTAAATAAAATTACACTTTTAAATTATTCATGTACATCTTAATTTAAAATGTATATATTTAATGTATTTAAAAATATGTTTAAGTTTTTAAATTTTAGTGTTACTTAAAAAATTAATAAAAAGAAACCAGAATTTTAAATATTTATGTTTTATACAATGAATTTGAAAGAACAGAAAATACATTGTAATTTAATTACATTCCTCCCCTAATGGGTGGGGAGACAAGAATAACACCATCTCCTCGAACAAATAACATAGGAACTGTCCTCTTCGTAGTCTAGGGAAGAAACAAACTACAACTATCAATACTGTTAATATAAAAATATAAATTTGATTCGAAGAAAAAACAAAACATTTTAGGCGATACATCATTGTAAAAAATGTGTTAAATATTAGCTTCTAATTAAAACAATAATATAAGCAATTTAAACAATAATAAATTAAACATTTACAAATAAATTTTGTTTTGTCTATCAAATTTCATACACTTTAAAAAAAATTATAAAAATATTCATGACAATATGCCTAAATAGTAGTGATTAACTACTATTTAGGTTTTAACTACTATTTATGAAATGAAAGAATTTTTCATTCTATAAAAATACATGAACTTTTTCTAAATTTCAAATTTAAAGCTTTCCAATTAAGTTCTAAATGTTAGACCTTTATTATTTTCTAAATGTTAGACCTTTATTTAAACTTAAACTAATTAACACTATTCATAAGTTAAAACATTGTTTTTAATTTTTCAAGTTTGATTTATTTCACTGTAATCCCTTTTTGCACACAAGAATTAATTCAGGGGAATCTGTAGTTTAGACTCTAAATCATTACAAGTATTGACATTTAAGATAGGATTCAATATTAAAAATTGCAAATCAGTGCACTAACTATGCAGTGATAAGCTCAGGGGGTTTTGAAGTGATAAAATGATTTAATAGTCTCTTTCTGTACATGAGAGCTAATTGATAGGGATTCTGAATCACGACAAATATTCACATTTAAGGTACAAATCAAAAGCCACTAACTGTTACTTTGCAATTTAATATTTAATCAATAAAAAAAACTGACAAGCATTTAGATTCTTTTTCAAATAAATGTTATGAAATATAATATACAATAAAATACTTTCTGATGATGGAAATTGTAATACATTATTTTTAAGATTATTAACTAGCAATATAGTAAAAATTTAAAGGTGAACTTACAATATTCAAAGGAAAAACGTTTCTACATTTGTGGTAAAATTGTTGTAAATTGTAATCTTCCAAAAAAAAAAAAATTTTTTTTTTTCAAGTTCAGATATTAAAATTAAATGTAACTAAATATAATAATATATTTCCCAGAAATACTTTAATTAATATCACCTTAAATAGAAAATGGTTTCTATTTAACAATCTTTTGCTTCCATTTTTTTTATTTAGTTCTAAACTGAAAAGTTTTAAGATAACTTTCTTATTTCCCTAACTAAAATTTTCATTTAATAGAAGTTATCTGTTTACTATTTTGATTTTTAAATTTATTGATTTATAGTATTCACATAACAATACTTTTCTCTAAATTTTGATTTCATATATTTTAAGTGCTAGTTTCAACCAAAAAAGTATATAAAAAGCATTTTCAGTTTTATATTATAAATATTCATATAAAATGCATTCATGGAAAATGGAACAAGGAAACTCACATTTAATGAGCATAAAAATTCTGTTTCGGAGGAGATCAAAAATTATCTTTGCAAATATTTCAAAAGCAGGAATTACTCTAAAATAATCTTATATTTATATTTTGTAAGCCTTTAATTTTGACTTTAAAAGAATAACTTTTTAGTGGGCAGTCATATTATTTTGATAAATATTTTGCCTACTCCTCTTTTTTTAGTTTTCAAAAATTAAAATGTTTGCAAAATATTTAAAAAAAAAAACAGCCAATAATTCAAGAATTTTTAAAAAAATTATCATTTATAAACAAAAACATACATGAATTCTACCAGTTTGATTTAAACTAATGAAATATCTTAAATTTTGTTAAAATACAAAATAGAAATCAAGTTAAAATTCTGAAAAACTCATCAGCACAAAGTTATAGATGTATTCATGTATGTGTGAATATGTATATAAGCCAATGAATATTCTCTTTTTGTCTAGACAGTGATTTTTGATTCTAGATTTATAAATAATATTCACAATCTTATTTATTTTTTGTACAATTTATTTATATAAATTGTTACAGGCTGTACATATATTACTTTAATTGAAAAATTAAGTCATCTAACAAAGTAAAGTATTTTTATGTTTAATATTATTTGGCATATGGCTAATTACTCTTTTAAGTAGAAAAGAAATATTAAAATAGTCTTTGATAGCATTTGCAGTCACTTTGAGTGAATATGTGCTATCTAGCATGAACTCAATTATTTTACAATTGCAACCAATTTTTGTTAATTCCCTTCAAAATTTCATTTCCTTTTTGCCTTTTAGGGAAATTAGAATTTTAAGAAAGAGAAAAACTTAATTTAGTTTATAGGAATAAAAAGAGTACTATATAAAATATAAAATCTAAAAATACAACCAGTCATTGAAGCATTCTTATTTGCTAGGAAAAAGTGTGTAAATAAAATAATGCTAGAATTTAAATTATTTAACTGAGATAATTTAAGCATAACACTAATAACTTTATTGAGATTATTTTCCCGATTAAAATATAAATGGGATAATAATTCTAATAAATAGGAAAAACATTTTATGGCATTTTGTTCCTAGTATAGAATAGACCAAAATATTGAGCCATAAAAAATAATTAAACAAATCTTTATAAATTAGTTAATTTAAAAAGAAAATTCTGCAGTTTTTATACAGGATATAATTTTTAACATAAAAACTATATTTATCTGCTATCTTAATTAATACTGAATTATTAGCAGAAAATGACAGATTAAAAATTGATATATTAAACCTACTCTATAAACTTCTTCATAAGTTTCTTCATCGATTTCAATGGTTGTTACAGTTTCTTCAACATCTCCAAGAACCATATTCAAATGCTGATCATATGCCTACAATATAAAAGCTAAATGAAATATATGTTTGTCATTTGGTTGGTTATTATTATTATTTTGATAATCAACTAGAATTGACATTAACATAAGCTAAAATGATTTCATTATAAAATTTTATGATATTTTAGAAAATCTATATTTATAAGATGATTAAGAGTGAAGTTTAAAGAATATTTTGCTTTACTTTTTATCCAAGTGGTCATTTTCAAATGAAGTTCTGAAATTTCTACACCTAAAATTACATTTAAATTTCATCACTTTTAATTAAATTCAGTAATAGACAACTAATATCTTTGTAGACCAAATTAAATTGTATTCTCAAGATACCTTTAAAAGCAAACATATTCAAATGCTAGAAACGTAATATCACCACTACTTTACATGGAATTTGTTACACCCATTATCAAATTATAACTTAACATAGCTTTAAGAAATTTTTTATATGCTGTATTATATTCAGTTTTATATTAGAATGGAACACATGCAATTATCTGTACACATGACTTGATTCAAATGTTTGTTAATTTTTCTGAAAATTATATTGATAAGAATAATTAATTTATGTATGTAGGTAAGTACAACATAAAGCAAGCAGCAAGTTTGTTGAAAAGTTGCATAGACAAATGATGAAGCATAAGATGTTCTGAAGTTGAAGAAGTTAAACTTGTTACCTGACAACAATATTTGAAACCAATAAGAATGTGCTTATTATGTTTATCACTACTAAAAAAGAAAGGAATATTTTCAGTGTTGTTCTACTTATTTCCTGATACTGCAAGCATAAGAGCAATTTTTATTTTCAAAATAAAGTGAAAAAAGCATTTATCTGTATTTATGTACATAACTAAGCTAAATCTAAATGCCAGAAAACATGACAATAATAGCTAAAATATTTTTTTATTTATTATATTTTATGAGAAAAACTGAAATGCTCAATTTTTGCTTAATATTTTTTTATAAAAGAATAATTATTTGCAAATGACTATTTAAACAATCACATCATCCTTAACAGTATAAACATGAATGTGAAACAATATTTTTCAATTAATTATATTTATTATATCAACATTAAATGGAATATGCAAAATTTAATTTATTTATAATATTGAATATTTTGAATTAAATTAAAACTGTTTTATATTTTCAACCCAGTTCTAATATGCATTTAAAAGAAATATTTAACTGTATGAAAATGATTTATTTAATCTGAAATATTAACAAGCATAATTATTAAAAAGTCAATAATTTGTTATAAAGATGATTTCATTGAGAACACCTATTTCATGAGAATTCTTACAGTAATGACATCTCAAAATATTCACAAATGAATGACAATGAATTAAAAATAGATACAGATGAAATTTAATATATAGCCTTTAATTTTCAAAACCATTTAAATGTGAACTTTAATGTAATATTTAATAACTATTATATTCACAATCATACTCATAAGTTATAGGATGACTCTTCACAGTTCTTAAAAAAAATTTCAACAGAAATATTCACTATCCATTTATTGCAATCAAATCATAATAAATTAATTTCAACAATCAAATTGGTCAGTTATGTTTCAGAAACAAGAGGACAGTTGTACATCTTCCAATGCCTCCCCAATCACCAGATTTAATAGATCATTAAGCCACAGTGGTTTGTTTCAAAAGAAAAAGTGGTCTCATTATCTTCCTCCTGAACTCCTTCTGGTAGTTAAAACAGTTTTTGCAAGAGCAAAGGTACAAACAACTTACATCAGTAAGCTCTTTGAAATATACAAGTTTTGTATATTTCAAAGAGGATTCAAGTGATTTTAACTGCCAAAGATGCACCCGCTAAGGAGTAGAGAACTGTACAGAGGGTAAAATGCGCCAAATTGGTTTAACGGTTCAGAACGCGTTTTTATTACGAGATTTTCATTTTATGACTTAAGGTGATCATATAACATGCATGAAATTCGTTTTGTGTTCAACCCTTGTGTTTAATGAGTAATTTTATTTGTTTACAATTAAAGAATATGCTACGTTTATGTTCCCGCTGTTGGACTTTGAAATTTTTTAAAGTTAAATTATCTTGAATTTTTAGAAGATTTATTGCTTATAATTTTTAAAATATTGTTTCGAAATTCTGAAAATCTATATTGCTTGAATTTTTTTAAAGTTATATTATTTCCAATTTTCATTTGGTCAGCCAATTTAAGATCTGTACAGGGTGTTAATAATGTGACCAGTCAGTTTGATTCATACATTGCAGAGTATGTATGGCAGAGAAAGCATGAAGAAAATGCAGTAGATTTCTTCGAAGCTCTCAAATTCTTTTTTTTCGGCAGGGTGAGTTATTTTATTTTTCATTAAAATTTCATTCAGAGCGATTATTATAAACTTTAGTTTTTATAAAAATGCATGTTTACATAAGTAAATACACCTTTAAGTACGATTTATTGAGTGTTTAATGTTAGTGTCAAATTGCGTTGTACTGAAATTTTTTGAAGGTGAGCGTGTGATTTCCAGTTAATTAAAATTCGAGTTTGCATTGCAAATGCAATTTGCTAATGTTAGAAGTTTAGCGCTATTGCCCAGTTATCACTATATTAGGTAGCGCTACACTGATGTTTTTTAAGATGCGTGCCATTGCTCGGTATATTAAAAATTGAGTTTGAATAAAAAATGAAATTTGTGAACATTAGAAATTCGGCTGTATTGTCCGGTTGTCACTGTAGTAGGTAGCGCTACACTGAAGATTTTTTAGGTGATTGCAATTGCATAGTATATTAAAATTCGAGTTTTAAAAATTTTGTTTCTAGTTATTACAATTTTAAAACTTCTATTGTACTTAATTATAATGAAATATTCCAAATTTTGATAAATGAAATTCAAAAAAACGTGTAATTTCTAAGTTGAAGTAGCAGGATGTTGCACATAGTGACGTAATTTAGGGTGGTGACATAGCTGTAGAGCGCTTGGTGCGAAAATTTGAAAAACGCGCTAAACCTGTACAGCTCTGTAAATTTTTACCAGTGCACCTAATATGGTTATATTCAAGATCATATTAGGTACAAAACACATTCTTGTATCCCTAATTTTATATATATATATATATCTTACTTAATTTTGTAATAATATATTCATAAAAATATTTGGGAGGCATCCTACATTGTTTATTTTTAATGGATATCTAAAATATTTTAAAAATAATAAAACTGAGGAAAATAAGACTTAAACCTAAAATTCAATGTTTCTAATAATTTACTAACATGTAATCGTCCTCTTAATTCTCTTTCATTTCTCATTTTGACATAAATGCGCTCATCCAAACTGAGTCTAATCAAATCCAAAGGTTCTTCTACAGCATTTGCTGTACCCTGAAAAAATAAAAACAAATTGATTAATCAGAGTAATAAAAATATATAGTTATATTATCACTTATTACACATCAAAATTCAATTTTGGATATTGTCCCATTTTAATAATTATGGGTGTTTGTTGATTCATCAAAACTTCCATTCTAGAAATCATATTTGCTAAAAACAAAAATTTTAACATGCAGTTTTTTTCAGAGTGGGGACTAAATGTCCAAAAAAGCAGGAAAAGAATAACAGTATTCATTCCAAATGTATTTTTAAAAAGTAACTTTTGTAAGGTAAAATTATTTATCAGGCAGATATGGTTATTAAGATTATAACATGATTTCTCTATAAAGGCTGTTCTTACATGTTGAAGTTGAAAGGCTATATACAATTGCTCACTGAAAGTCTTGTCTTGTTTCAGTTACCATTATCTTTACTGAAAAATATTTAACAACGAATTGAAATATAGAGCGATAATGATTTTTTTAATAGTATCTAAACAATTATCTTTGTTTTACCTTAACACTTAAGAAATTGTAAGAACATTTCTTACACATAATTGTTCAAAGACTAAATTAAAATATATACAGATCAATTGATATAAAAATGGAAGATAAATGAAATCAAAGCAATAAGATATTAATCAAAAGCTAAATCTAAGAATAATTTGGTTTTACTGGAGCAAGATTCCCAGATGGGATAAGATGCACCATAAAAAATGTTTGATAGTTAAGTGTTTTAGTAAATCATTAGATAAAAAATAATTGAGAATGTGGAAATGAATGACTCAGAAGAATAAAGGCACTAAAACAAATTCATGAAAGCCAGAAAGATGAAACAGATGAATTTCATATGAAAAAAAACTCCTATGTTTTCTGAGAATCACGACAGTTTCATATAATTAATGTCATCCAGAGCAGGTTTTGTTAGATTGTTTTTCATGCTTGTCTGTTCTATATTTTGAAATGGTCTGAGATGTAGCAAAGGAATCTGTTTCAGATGAGGATATATCAATTGTTCTTTTAATACTTTTTCCTTAAAATTTAGGTTTTTTATTTCTGTATCATCAGTTTTATATTTACTGATACATGAAGTAGATTTCTTTGTGCTATTATAAGTTGATGGTAAAGTGGATTTAGACGACAAAGTTGAAAGTGGAGCAGATTTGAATAAATTGCTCTTCTTTTATGGATTGTTTTTTATTTTTGCATCTGTTTGTAAAGTAGAAAAATAGGAAATGCCAAATTTTGATGTTCAGTTTTTTACTATTTGCCTTGCTTCTGTAATATTGTTTTATCTTGGTTGTAATCACCTCTTTCTCCAAGATCCATATAAGGCATGATTTGGAAAATGCAGCATGTGTACCAGAACAGTTACAACACTTGAAAATTTCTGAAGTACAAACATTTGTTTCATGACCAGATTGTGCAGATTTTCAACATATAGGATCACTATTCCTACATGACTGTTATAAATGACCATATCTCTGACATTTTAAACATCTAATAATGTTAGGAATGTATGGACGAAGTTTACAAATTCATACGACCTGTTTTTATGGATATTGGTAACACTGGTGTTTGAAAATTAAGACAACATGTTGGGTAGGGGTAAGTTCACCGTTCTATCAAATGTTCATACGACATGCAGCACAAACTACTTGATTACATAGTTCTTCCAAATATTCTGAAACATATATGAAATCGGGATTAGAAAGGACACCATTAAACTCATTTAAAGTTTCATGAACTGATATTTTGACTGGAAATGAAACCAATTTCTTTTAATTACCACTGAAGCTTATTTTGTGTTAACTTGAACAAGATTTCCCAATTGTAATTTTTTTAACATTTAGTATTTTATATAAAACTAATAAATGTTAGTATGATTTACGGAATTTAATAATGTCTGAAATACAAAACTTCAACACAAAAATAAACTTTCACAAAATTTTTTATACCTATTATATTATTTGGTAATGAATATTGGCCATTGAAAAATGACTTAATTTTTGAATTATTTACTTTGCTTTGCTTTATCACTCATTTGTCATTTTTTTCATACAAATGCTAATAATAGATGGGGATCTTCAGTTTAAAGTGGTTTACAAAACATTATAATCATCTAAGCAGTAAACTGTCGAGAAAGCAGGAATGCTAAATATTCAATTACCAGTTTAGTTAATCTATGAAAGAAAATGCTCAAAAAATATAGAGCCAAAATAATGAATGTAATAGATGGATGATTATTCTGAGCTATAAAAAATACAGGAAATACAAATGATACAATACTGAATCAACATTAATGAAATCTAATACCAATCAGCATATACTTTATAAGCAATAACTTAAATTTCATTAAAAAGTCACTTTTATGAGTACTAGAAAAGAGGAATACCAGTCATATAATAGGTACTGTGTGGAGACAGATCTCAAGATTTTAAAAACTTACTATCATTTAGCAACAACAGACCTGATCAATCATTAGTGAATCAAAATAATTAACAAAATTTGTTGCAAGTTTATTTGAGACAGCTTTTGCCCATAATACACTGCAGTGCAATTGAAAGATTCATCAAACGAAAAAATATTATATTTACTTTAAAAGTTAAACCTGAAATATTCAAAATATGTCTCACAGAAAATTAGATAAATACATATAAAGATTGAGCTATTTACATGTTAAAGATAAAAAATTTATACATTACAATATTTGTTTAGCATAGTGCCAATTTAAAATTTTAATAAACAAAAACTAACAGTTCAGTGCTGACCCAGAATATTTAATGTGAAATATAAAATAATTCAAAACAAACTTTTCATCTTTAACACTCAAATCAAATAATTAAAAAGCCTTATTTTCGTTTTAATTAAATCTCATTCTTGTTGAATATTGTTATAATAATGAATCAAGTTTACAAACTGGCAATATAATTTTATGACACTGTTTTATAAATTAGCATCAATAATGATCAATTAACAAGATAATTTAAAATGGATTAAGAGTGTAAAACCTAATTGTGTTGCTCATTACAAAACAAGAATATCATATGACTATAGAACACTTGAATTTCGATAAATATATATTTCACATGAACATTATAGTGTACTTACACACAACAGATTAACAAAGAACAATCAAAATTTTCTCAAATCTCACTAGGATTAAGCCAAAATAACCATAACGCGATGAATTTGGTGACATTAAGATTGTTGGTTTCTGTGATACCCTTATGAGATTTACAATTAATTTGATTATGAAATGCTTGTATATGCTGATGGTTATAAATCACATAAATTTCACCTTTGGCGACATATTTGAAAACCGCATCAAACATGTTACTTATACTAGTATTTTACTTGAACTTTTTTTACTAGTATTTTACCTGGACGTTTTATACTAGTATTTTACCTGAACTGAAACCGAAAATAAGTTTCAGGAATAAAATATTCAAGCCTTAGAAAAAATGTTTTTTTAACTGTCAAAGGAAACAGTTTTCGGTCAATTTAACACAAGTAATATAGGGAAAAGAAGACGTAATTATAGGTAAACACCTTAATTTAACGAATAACATATAACCTAGCAAAGATAATTATTTTTTTGGTTGAAAAAATAAACAATAACATATTTAATATAAGGAAGTTCTTGTTACGAGATCTGGGCCTGTTTTCCGCCAGAATATCTCCCTAATATATAATAAATTTAACTAGGCATTCCTTGACCAAGTCAAAGGTACTCTAAACTAAATTTCTTCAAGACAAAATTTAAATAGTTATTTACGCTAAGTTTTAAACATTATTAGAAGGAAAAAAGTTTTTTCATATTTATACTTGTTCATTATCATCAGCCATAGCCATGAATCAAAAGAGCAGTTCAAATTTTACGGGAATTTGTTTGTTTGCACTATTCCGGCTGGCTATTACTGCAGACTGGAAAAAACCTCTAAACACCGCTCTCATAATTTTGAACTTTGATTAAGTGACGGTGTTAACATCCGTGTTAGTCTTTTCCTCTATACAATGCAATTCTAAACTATTCATTTGCTTATAAAACTCATTACTCTTTTCTACTTTAGACACTATAATATACACGATTCCAAGTGTCAGTAACTGTTAATCATAATTGCTAAAAACAACCACATAATTATGAACCTCAATTAACTGATTAATTCAGAAAGGAAAATAATAACTATGTGTTTAAAATAAATTTTGAAACATAAGGCATTAGTTAATTAACAGACTTAAAACAAATAAAGAATGAATTATTTTATTAAACATATGATTGTTTTGACAAATAGAAAATAAGATTGTAGGTTAAATAAAAGACAGATGATCTAGTTCAGTTCTTTTCAAGCAACTCGCTCAATAAATATAATTAAAAAACAAAACTAAAACAGGTCTGCACAAATTTTAATATTTTATTTTTAACATCTTAAGAATAATTATCATTTAAAAATTTTTCTGCATCATAATCAATTTTAAAACAAATAATAAGATATTTATGCTAAATTTTATTCAATGCATCATTCTTGTTTCTTTTTAAAACTGTATTTATAGCTCCGCAGTTACGTACCGGCGCGGCAGTTCTTTGTTATTTTATTACCCTGAATTCTTCATCCTGTTCAGGTTTTCCTTGCGATCAACATTATTTTACCGATCTATAAATTACGTAACGTAATTTCTCGTTAAGAAATTTCTGTCACAAGTAAGTCAAATTCTTCCTTAAAAGTTACCCAAATTATTTTGAAGTACGTCATGCTTGTTTAAAATTGAAAATATTTAAAAACCGAAAGCATTTCACTATGGCTTTATAACAAGTTTAATTATGGTTATATAACAAGCTTAATTAAAATTCATTTTCTTAACATATCTCTTATCTGCCAAATTAAGCGAGAAGTTAAGGTTAAGCCATTTAAAATGATTTTAGTTGCAATTCACTGAGGTTATTCAGTGTTTTATTGAAAAATGGCTAAGTTGGTAATCATCCAAATTAAGTATCTCTACTTATCTTACGGATAAAATTAACTACTTTTTTAAGTTTTAAAACCAAAGAAAATTAATTGTTAGTATGCATGCAGGCTTTTGTATTAAAAGCAATGGGTGAATAATTAAAACAAATGTAAGAATTCTACATTCAGTGAAAACATCTATTTTTCAGGTTTATTCAAGAATCTAATTACAAACAATGGCACCTGAATTAACTAAACCAGCTCCTGATTTCCAAGGAACTGCTGTAATTAATGGATCTTTCAAGGATATAGCTCTTAGTGACTACAAAGGAAAATATCTTGTCCTGTTTTTCTACCCTCTAGATTTGTAAGTTTTATTTGTTTCTCCCCCTATTTTTATATTAATGTTTGCAATGCATATTAAATCCAGCATTTTTTCAGCACTTTCGTTTGTCCCACTGAAATCATTGCATTCTCTGATCGAGTTGAGGAATTCAAGAAAATCAATTGTGAAGTTGTAGCTTGTTCAACAGATAGCCACTTCTCACATTTAGCATGGTAAGTATAAGTTACTTTAGTTTTTTTTCCATAAGATTTGCACATTAATATGTGTTAATTTTTATTAAAAGAACCATTAAAGTATCATGAAATTTTATTATAATCTAATAATAGTTAAGTTTTTTAAGAATCTCATTGGTTCTAGAATACACATAATAATCTTGAAAAAAAATTGTGTTTGAGATCTTGCTTTTGGTATTTAGGATCAATACTCCACGAAAAGAAGGTGGATTAGGGAAAATGAATATACCTCTTTTGGCTGATAAAAGTTGTAAGATTTCTAAAGCGTATGGTGTGTATAAAGAAGATGCTGGAATAACTTTTAGGTAAGACTTGTGAAATTGTATATCATATTTGATTATTATATTTTTCTTAAGAATTATTCATGGATTAATGATCTTGTCTTTAATCACTTAATACTCTTGATTTATTTAATGATCATGTGACATCAATAGTAAATTTTTCTAATATTTTTACTTAGAATTTCTGTTTTTGTTGGATTTTAAATTAGATTGAAAATGTAAGAAACTCTTGATGTATGTATTTGATCATTGCATTTATAAAAATCTCTTGTTATTTTGTAATGGTTTTGGAAAACCTGTTTATACTGATAGCTTTAATGTTTGATTAGAATGTAAATCTTTCTTTTTAATTTATATTTGACTGAAAACTTAAAAATGAATATTGCAGGATTGGTAATTAAAGCTTTAATTAGCTATTACTATAAACAAGTTTCTAATTGGTTTTAAAACTTGTATCATACAATTAATTTAGATAAGGCCCAAGCACAGATATTCAAAAATCTTGTTTAATTGACTTTATAGAATTCTAACTTTAAATTTAAGAAATTCTGATCATTTAAAAATTATCTGATCAAATGATAATTTAGAGTAGTTTTCAAAAAATATTAATTCTATTGAGAAGTTCAAAACTGCTTATTTTTGCTGTGCTCGTGAGACTCGTACAAATTTGACTTGTTCGGTTATGAATAATTACATATATTTTACATGCAGTTTACTTCATATTACTAAATCTCTACTATCAAGGAAATGAAATCTTCAACTTTTGTGAACTGTTAAAACAGTGTAATTTATGGAATATTAAACTTCTTAAAAACCTATTTAAATTTTTGATATTTAGAATAAATTGTACTATATAAAAGATTGAAGTAGGAGCCTTTACAATATTTAATCCAATTATGAATTCTAATTTTTTAGTTAGTTGCCTAGTAGTTCTATATGAGCTTGCTTGTATGTAAGCTTCGATCCTTGCAATATGTATAAGCACTCCATGTAATATAATTAATTTTTGTAAAAGATATTAATGTTGAACGAATGTGATATTGTTTCATCATTAAGACAATATAATGATAACATTATAGACAACTTAATTGTTCTATTCACTCTTGCAAACTATATTTTATAAACTTAGACATCTTCAATATTAAATATAAAAATTAATTATGAGCCCTTATGAATATGCATAATTTTTTCTCAAGCTTAGAAAACTTTAGTTAAAATTTTGTTTTTTTGTAATTCTCTGTTCTGGTTTTTTAATTGTAACTATCATATTTTGAATTACAAATCTAGATAACTGTCAAAATAGATAGTTAAATTTTTCATTAAATAGCACTTTATTTTAATGTAAGATAGAAGCAGATTACTAGATTAAATTTTATTTCAAATTATTAATATTGTCTACTGGATTCATAATTATTTAGCACCCTCTAGAGCTAACTGTACCATAAGGAAAAGCTGAATATCATTATTCAGTATTTTATATTTGGCGACGTACTTAGTGTTATCAAGTATAAATCTTGTTATTACAACCTTTGTTTTTGATGGTAGTTTAAGTTGTGTCTATTTAAGAAATTAATTTCAATAGAGCAAATAAATTAAATTTTTTATATTATAAAAGCTGAAGAAAAGTTATATTTTACATATTCAGCATGAAAATCTTATTCATTATTACATAATTTCAGAGGGCTTTTTATAATTGATGAAAAGCAGAACTTGCGTCAAATCACAATGAATGATTTGCCTGTTGGGCGTTCTGTGGATGAGACTCTGAGACTTGTTCAGGCCTTTCAGTTTACTGATAAACATGGTGAAGGTTTGTATTTTTCTCATTAATTTACTTGGTGAAGTAAAGATCTTTTTGCCTTATTCTCAAAATAAAGCATTTCAAATATAAAGGACTGTCAAATTACAACTGAACACTCACCATTAAAAATTTTTGATAAATCATTGTGTGGTAACAATATATTACTACTAATTATCTGTGATAATTGCTCCAGCATACTTTCCTGCATGTAGCCCTAAGATGAATTCTACAGATTAAGTGGAAGCAGCCAGGTATAAGTCTTCATAACTTAGAAGACCTTTAACTTCCTACTTTAGGAGTGTGAATACACTTGGAAGACTTTTATTCAGTTAAGCTGGGGCTCAATCTCACTCCCTTCCGCTTATAGAACAAAACCCTAACCAACCAAGCCTATAACAACTTATAAAGTCCATTGGTCTAAATTTCATGGCTTAAAAAATAAGCATGGGTAAAAAATGTTCCAGTCTTGAAGGTGGATGCAAGCAGAAAGGAATTGTGATTGCATCATCGTACAATACATCATAAAGTCTATCTTAGAATGATATCAGAAGACATCAGCTTTATGTCCTTGCATCAATCTGAAAGCCTCACTTCAAATTTGAGTGTGAAATGAGTTTCACAGTTGAACGACCTTCAAATAGCTTGGATCTTTTCCCTCTGTGACTTATACTTTTGTTGACCTAAAGAGCAAAATTCTTGATGTCCAGTTCATTTGAATGAGTGATTTCAAGAATGTATGATTATCTAACCCTTGTGTAAAGAAAACTACTTGAGCAATGCATGAAAACTGTAATGAATGAATGTAATTCTTCTGTAACTTGGTTCTTTCTAAGACTAAAGTTAATAATTTTAGTCTTCATTAAGATAAATAAGTTGACTAGCATAGCAATTGTTTTGAATAGAAACTTCTTGTTGTAACAATGTTCAGTTTTCATTTGACTACTCCTTGTACTAAATCTTTTGAATTATATAATATAAAGATGAAACTTATAAACTGAAGATTCCAATGACTAAAGATTTTTGTATAGAGAATTGCTAGACTTCTAGTTCATGGGTTTTTACTTTATTACAGGAACAGAAAAGTTAACTATTAACTTAAGTTATGAGGGAAAATCTCTTAAGAGACAAAATAGTGGTGAACTTATGTCTTCCTTAGATGTTAAGAGGAGAAATTGTAATGAAGGGGATAATATAGCAGTTATATCATAAAGTAAAACTATTGAACATTGATTTTTCTTTTCTTGATTTAAATGTTTCTGGAACTTGTCCTTCATTACCTTTCTTGCAAAATAAAATTCCTTTTGTATGAAACTCTTGAAATAACTAAAGTCCCTATATTTTTCTCTACTCATGCAATCAAATATTACTATTTTAAATGTATTTATTTCATAACTTCGAACAAATGTTAAAAAAATTAGTCATTTCATTTGAATTGGAGTAACTAACTCCAAAATTTTGTTTTAATATACTTTTTACATTGTCCATTTTATTTCTACATTTTTATGTATACTTCTACTCTATTAAAGTACATACTGTTTTTAATTTCTCCCTGAAGTGTTTGCCTCATAAAATTAACATCGTTTCTTTTTAAAGTTCACAAACTTCTGATTTAAATACTAAATTTGCAACTTTTAAATATTGCGAGTCTAATAAATATCAAAAGTACTTGATGATTAAGGTCTACTATTAAATCTTATTAGTTTCATTGATTTTTCTTGAGATTAAAATCAGTATTAAATTTAAGTTAGCAATGCATAAGCTTGGATTATATTCCAATAAAATATAAAAGGGTTAAATTCTTTCTCGTGTTATAAACCAGCATTTTTTTCTTACTATTGAGTATTTATTAGAACTAAGATTATCTAGCACACTACTTTAAATTCCTAATGTTTCAGTTAAGTGACAAAGTTTGACACATCTAAAATTGGATGTATTGTGACTCTGGGTGTTGTACATTATGTTTTATTCTGTTTGTGTATGGGTTGCAAATGCTTATTGTGTTCTATGAAATATTTTATAAGTCTCTGTAATATGGGAGATAATTAACTACTTTTCATATGTTGATTTATAAAGTTCTTATAATTAACTACTTTTCATATGTTGATTTATAAAGTTCTTGAACAGCTGCTTTCTGTTACAGTGTGCCCTGCTGGCTGGAAACCTGGTGATGCCACCATGAAACCTGACCCTGAAGGAAGCAAAGCTTACTTTAAAAGTCACTAATACATCACTAAATGTAACTACTAAAGTATGAAGTTACTTCATACACAGCTATGTAAATTGGTGTAATTTTTGTTATCAGAATAAATTGGTTCATTTTTTCATTTATTTTATTTGCATTCTTGTTAAACTGTAACTGCTTTTATGAGATATTATGAAATTCGTCAAAAATGTTGAGCACTTTGTAAGTTTAGAAGAGTTCTTAAATTAGGGTTATAATGTTTTCATGAAAGTTTTAAAAGAATTAACTTAAGAAGTTTTGAAAATACAATTTATTGGTCTTTTAAATTATAATCATAAAAGTTCAAATATTACTATTTGCATCATGAAACCAGTTTTAAATTGAATTAATGGAAACTTCATAAACTATTATTGAGAAATTTAGTACATGAAATAAAACTTTTTATCAGAAAAAATTAAAGCAATTTTCATACAAGTACATGTTTTCTAACTTTCGTTTCTCAAATGTGTAATTCAGCTCAAAAATTCTCTTGTTTTATACTTTAGATAATGTGGTAGTTGTAGAGAATTATATCAAAACATTTGATAACTACTGTATTTTTTATATTGTGAACCCCAGTTTAAGCTTAATTTACATTTCAGTTATTAAAATATAGCGCATTGCATATTAAAGTTGATAATAGACTTATTGCATTATTGTGTGTGTGATATTTTTAATTTTGCCAGAATGAGCTATTGTTATCTTAGGTTAATTTTAAAATATTTTTAGTCTAAACATTTATTAACAAGATATTGGTTATACTTTTATGAGGTAAATAATTTAAATCTTTGATATAAAAAATAACTAACTAAATTAGTGCCATTAAAAATTTCTCCTATAAATAGGAAAAACTAGTTTAAACTATTTTTACTAAAGTTACTTCTCAGTAATTGAAATTCTCATTATATAATTCTAAGTTTCTGCTGTTCACACAACTTGTAGTGGAATATTATGAAATAGTTCATTTTTATATCTGGCGATATGAAAACTGAATGGTTGGCTCTTAGGCTTTCTGTTTAATAGTTTATGGTTTTGAAACCCATAATGGACTAGGATATTGTGATCGTGCAAAATCTACTTTAAGTTGCAGGCCAAATCTAACCAGTGAAAACAAAACAGTTCGATTCTTAAAGAAATGCAAGTACAAGTCAACAATGTATTGCCCATTTTCACTTTGAATTCCACTGGCACTATATCTTTAGAGAAGCAAAAAAAAAAAAAGATTTATCAGAAAAGGATGCATTTTATAAAACCATATTTTAAGAATATGAATCAAATTTTTAAATAAAGTCTAAATTTGTGAAAATTTTTATAAAACTCATTATTTATGGAATTATAATTTCCGTAAGAAATGCCAGCATGTTTAAATGTCAAAAAGGTAATATTCTTCGCTGTGTAGCTTTCACTTCCACCTAGAAAACATATCTGATTTGCTAAACGATAAAAAGTGCAAAGATATCGTAAAGAATTCATCGATGTTTGGAGTATTGCGAACAGTATTTGTTTCCGTTCCGGTTCATTTCTTAATGACTAGTTTTTAAATAAATTCTCATTTGTGTGTGTGTACTAATAACACTTCTATCATAAACAAAAGATGTAGTTTTCTCAAGATTTGGAAGATTTTATTCATTTTTTAATTGGTACACTATGTCAATTGTCATAATTAACCTAACAATTTGATTGTCTATAGATTAGGACGTGGCCTCGGCTCATATACGTTTGCCCTTGCATTAATTATATAAAAAAATGTTTGCTTTTTTTATTTAACAGATGAAAATTGCCTCTAATTATTAATATATCATCTAACGTAGTTGCAATGAGATAAATTCTGTTGCCAGGTGAATTAATTTCAAATCTGGAAACGTCCTATCAACATTAACTTGTGTAGCTGGAACTGCCAAAATCACCATTGCACACTTATACAATACTAACGGGCAATATTATATTAGTCTCTTCTCAAAAATCTAAAATAAGTTTAGATGATATAAACAGATGTTTTTCAGTTTTGTTCTGATTAAAATGACGCTTTTTCCATTGTTTTTTGTTCAGGTGGCGGTTTGAAGCCCTATCTGAAATCTCATGAAATTAAATCTTCAGATAAAGTAATTGTATCATCAAAGAAGATGTGTATGACACAAGACTATATATAACCCGTAATATTTTGATTCTATTAAACATCATCATTTGCTTAATTTTTAATTTGAATAGAGAATCATATTTTAAAGTTTTCACATAATGCAAAGTTTGATTTTATTATTTGTGTTAGAAAAATTTTTCTTCATCATTTATTTCACATTTTGTTGTTGCGATACATTTTAGAACGTTTGTTTAATTATGTGTATGCCGATTTCTAAATTAACATAATGGTGAGTAACGATCAGTAAATACATTCATGTAAAATTAAATGTTTTTAAATTTTGTTTTTATTTAAAGCACATTTTAATTGATATATCCTTCAAGATTTTGCGACTGTGATGTGCACAGTGTTAACATTCCAATTTAACTTGTTGAAGCGTGTTTATGTAATTAAAAATTTTTCGAAATATTTTCCTCAACTGGATTGTTCAAGTCGATGTAGATGTTTTTCCAGAGATTGCAGTGTCACGTTTTCTTTACCTGAGAAATTTTACTGAAATAATATGTAATTTTTTGTCTCAATTTGAAATTTTATTGAAGATAATAGATTAGAACATTAAGGTTGAGTTTATTCTTTTTTATTTGGAATAAATTTAATCAACATTAAAAATAAAAATTATTTTGAAATTTAAAAGTGGTGAAATTTTAAAAATAATTATTTAACACACTCAAATTTGAAATTGTATTCATTTCGAGAAAGAAAAAAAAATTCTGGATTTCTTTCTTTTATAATCAATCATTCTCTTTAAAAATGTTTCCTTTCAAAATATCTTATTTCGTAAAGTACCAGTTTAGTATTAATTGAATTAAGTTTAGCATTAATTTAAGAATGGGTTATATATTTAATGACGTTAAGGCTTAAAAAATAATTTTTGATTATTAAAAATATCTTAGATGAATACATTTATCTAGAAAGAGACGATATTAACTGATATAAATAAATAAAATTTCCTTTATATTAAAAAAAAATTGCGATAAAGTGGTCTAACAAAACAAATTTAAAAAAAAAATTTTTTTCAAGTACTTTTCCTTTAAAAAAATGCTAGTAAAACTGAATAATATAATTCTTATATGCAAAAATCTTTAATTTAACACACTTAATAAATAAATAATGTTAAAATTCAAAAACAAAGTTCGTGAAAATTTTGGTTAAGTTTGATGTAAGAAACTCCAACTACATGTTCTATGATTTGCAAAGAAGACTAGGACGCTTTTCTTCTAGTATCAGGAGTGGAATCTGGGGTATTTTTTAACAGTCGACTATATTCAGAGTAGTAGTATTCATTTAGGGTGTGGTGTCAACCCAGGGCTAGGGAAAACATAAGGGCTGGCTCATCGCTTTGATGTATCGCAAGCCGCCTTGTCACCGGAGAGGGGAAAAGCGTGACGTCACTGGGCATCCACTAGCTGGCATTCTCTATGCTAGCTTGTGTCTGATCGCAGCTTTCTCATTCATTTTGGCTTGTTTAATGTTTATGTTTTCATTTTAAGCAACAGTATTTTTTAAAGAGGAAAACATGACATCGTGTGCTGTTGCTACGTGTTCAAATATGTATCGAAATACAAAAGGAAAACACATAATAATTTGGAAAAAAATCGGTTTTGCCTTTTCAGAAAGGGATTATTGTTTCAATTCATTCTCTTTATGGATTATAAGAAGACTTAAAATCTATAAATGTATCTTATATTTTAACAAGTAGACTAACTCAAGATGCGCTCGAAAGCCTCTTCAGCCAAATTAGAGGTCTCGGGAGATTCAATGACCATCCTTCTCCTTCAGAAATAATTATTCGCTTAAAAAATATTGCTCGCAAATAAATTACCTAATTTGTCACCGAAAGTAAACTCTTTAGAAAATGGACCAGACGTTTATTTAACAAGTGAAATGTTAGACTCTGCATTTAATGTAAAAGAACATCAAGAAATCATCAATTCTTTTGATTCTCAAGATGATGAATTAAATCGTGAATTCTTAATTAATCTTTACCTTTATCTTGGGAAAATGAACTTGCCTCTTCCAATCCAAATTGTAATATATCTTTATTTGAAAAAGAAGCTATGGTTTATGTGGCAGGTCGTATTGCTTATAAAATTAAAGATAATTCATTTGGAACTATATCAAGAAATTCAGTCGATATGCTCAATCATTCCGAGTGGATTAATTTAATTTCTGCTGGGAGACTTACTGTTCCAACAAAAGCATGGATGTAAACTATAAAACAAATGGACATAATGTTTCGCAAATTTCATGGCGACACATTTTCTAAAGGGAAAAATGTCAAAGCAACATTAATAAATGAAACAGAGTCTTCTTTTCCTACTGTAAATCGAAAGGCAGTTAAACATTTTTGTCGCTTGAGAACATTTATACGAATTAGGTATTTAAATAGGAATGCATCGATAGTATCTCATAATAAAGCTCAACAGAAAAACAAGAAATGGGCCAATAGTCAAGAAATCAAGATAAGCTGAAGCTAATAGGTAAATATATTTTTTATTGGTTATACAATTTTAAGTTATTTTCAATATTAATAATAATTTTTTTTGGGTTTATTAAATAATAATTGCAAATTTACTAAATATTTGAGTATCATTTGTAGTTTTTTTTCACTCTGATTAAAAACAAAATGAACTTAGAAATAAAAAGTATGTATTTTACTTAGAAACACCAAGCAGCTTATTCTCCTTGGATGCCTGACTACGTCATCGACGGCTATTTCCGGTGACAGTTTTGGGGAGCATTTGAGCCAGCCCTTCTCTTTCCCTAGCCCTGGTGTCAACCTCTGGACGCGTGAAGAAGCAGACGATACCTGGAGTCAAGAGAACCAGCAGTTGAAGGTAGAACAGACGGTTATGTTGATCTGAATGCTCTAACTGTCGCCAGTCCATCCACCCTTTCGTATTTTATAAATTTCATAATAAAATGTTAAGACCAAGAGGCTTTGAAATAAAACTTGCTTTCCAAGTTGCTATAATGTAAAAGCTCTTACTTGAAGAAAACTTATCGTATAAATCATGAAAGTAAACTATAACTGTATAATTTGCAAGAAAAATTACTGTTCAAAAGCTACAAAGGAACAATGAATAAGTAAAGGTAAAAAAATCGAAGAATACGAATTTTACTAAAAAATTTTTTTCCTCTTTTTTGGCCACAAATTTGAGATTATCATATAATGGAGCACTTAGCTGGTGTGCCATCAGAAGACGAAATTTGATAAGTCTCAGAATAGAAATGAGGCACAAGCAGAAAACTCTCAGACATAGCTTGACATCACCAAAGGATTCATTTCACTTCAGAAATTGAAAAATGGCGGATTGTTCTAAATTGCGAAATACGTAAATTCTTGAACTCTGTTTATCTTGTCATTATTTAATGTTTTCTGCGACTCTTTTTCTCCTTTTTCGTGTTGAAATTATCGTCTGACTTTGGTTTATTGTTTGATTGACTAAGTTTGAGTATTTTTGTTCTTTTATTTTTACTATTTAAATTTTTAATTTATTTAATTTTTTTTTTAATTTTTTCCCATTATTATGGATTCAAAATGATTGAAGCAGAGACTGAAATTATTTACACGGATTGCGATTCGCGCATTCCGAAAATAAACACTTCAAGATTATTGACTTTCGAAGATTCTATTCCACAACTAATCCAGTTAGCTGCGGAAAATGGTATTACTAAGTTCTTCATTTTCCTGTCTCCCACTGATGGTACTGCATCTATTCCAAAGAAACCTTATAATTTAAAGCAAGAAATAATTCAACTTGTAAAGAATCACAAGAAAATAATATAAATTCAACACACCCGTCAAGGTAAGCTTCTATTCGAAACTAATTGCCCAGATGCTGCTCTGTAGAAATAAGCAAGATAAACAATATTCTTGAAGACCTGTTAACTCCAGTTTTCATCCTGAATACATTTCTTCAAGATTTCTTATAAAAGAAATAAATGTAGATTTACCTTTATATCTTGTTTCTGAAGAAATTGCGCAAAATGGCTTAACGATATTAAGTTTACAAATATTTACAAAAAAGAATTCTGAAGAACTGAGTGAAAATATTTTAGTGAGCGTCATTGGACATCATTTACCTCAAACTATTAACTTATTCTATTCCATCATTCCAATTTCTCTTTTTATTGATAACGTTCGCCAATGTGGAAAATGCTATAAATTCACTCACCCTACGAAAAAATGTACACAAGAATTCTTCCTATGTAAAAACTGTGGAACTTTCCATAAAGAATCTCCCTGTGCCAATGAAACACCTAAATGTATAAACTGTCAGGGAAATCATGTAGTTAATGACGTTTCCTGCCCTACGAGGCTTGAAGAAGAAAAAATTCTTACATTTTAAAAGCATGAACCACCTTTTATTTATTGAGGCAAGAAGGCGTTATAATAAATCTTTAAAAACCAATTACTCCAGTGTAACCAAAAGTCATCTTCCTTTCGTGCCGAATCAAAATGAAATAACTGATATTGTTAAAAAAGCAGTGACTGAGATGGCTTCTATTTTTGAACCAAAATTACTTGCGATACAGGCTAGACAAGATCAAATGATCCAACAAATGTTCTCATTCATGAAAGAATGTATGCGAACATGTTCGAATCCAGCTAGATCAGTTTCTAGATCTCCTCCAAGAAAGAGTCGTGCAAGATCTATCCAATCAAGAAAGATAAGTCAAAAAAATTCTGTAAATCTGCAAATTACATCTCCCAAACAACCTTTTATGAAATCTCCTCAACCAAATATTAAATATGCAGAACCTAACATTAAAGAAAGAATTGAGCCAGGAAGAAGTCGTAAAAAACATACATAATTTTTTTTAAAAAAAATTATTTTACTACGAGCGCACTTTTATTGATTTTCTATAACTGTTCAGGTTTTTCGTTTTTATTTAATGTTCAATTTAATTTCTTGGAAGCGTTCTATCTAAGCGCCCGTATGTAAAACCTCCGTACTTTCAATCTTCCGATGTCTTAGCAATTCAAGAAACGTTTCTTAAAAAATCCGACTTATTTCAAATTTGTAATAAAACAATAATTAGATTAGATAGGCAAGATAGCCATGGTGGAGGACTTCTTTTTACTGTTAATAAATCTCTACCTATGCAAGTTTTAAATACATACGATACAGAAATATTAGCTATAAAAATTACTATATCCAAATCATCTCTTACTTTAGTAAATGTATATACGTCCCACACGGTAAATTTTCAAGTTCTTTGTTCCATAGCATCTTATCAAATATTCATCCTCCCTTCATAATAATTGGAGACTTTAATATAAGAAGTTTGGCGTTTGGTAGTTATTCAAATTCTCCCGAATCTTCAGAATTCCTCGATTGGATACTGGATAGCAACATTTGTCTTTTAAATATCTCTTAGCCTACTCATTTTGGACTCCAGCATCCCTTATCGATTATAATTTTGTATCTCCTGATATTTTTCCTTTTTGTAATTTCTCAGTCAGTTCAGATAGTTATGGTAGTGACCATGTCCCTGTTCAAACAATTGTTAAAATCTACAATAACAATTATTCGAAAGGTACTTCCCGCAATAAAATATTATGGACTGGCTTCTTCAATTCAATGAACACTCAAATTGCTAATAACATGACTAGTTTCTGTAGATCAATTCCAAATTTTATGCAAAAACAATCTTGATAAATTCAGGAAAAAACAAATCTTCGTTAAAGTCATATCCTCCGTGGTGGACATCTGGATGTTGTTACCTTTTGGGTCAAAAAAGAAAACTTTGGAGGAAAGCGAAAAGTTCTCTTGATCAAACTCTGTGGATACAGTACAAACGAATTTCTGCAAAACTTCATCAGCTTCTTCTAACCCTTTCCAGAAATTTCTGGGATAAAATGATAATAAATGCTGGTATATCTAAGGACATTTATTCTATTCTTAAAAAACTTAAAAATAGATCTACTGACTCATCAACTCATCCTCTACTAATTTCTAGCGAAACTTCAATTATTTCGGACCCTGTTGTTCAGGTTAACTTATTTGCCAAATTTTATTCTCGTCAATCAGAAACTGAAATACTACCTCTCGATTTAAGTTCAAACTTTGATTTAGAATATAACTCTGCATTCTCGCTCTTAGAACTCCAACTGGCGATTTCTAAATGCAAAAATACTTCAGCTGGTCCTGATTTAATATCTGCTAAAATTTTAAAGGATCTATCAAACATAGCTTTACGATCCCTTTTGTCACTCATAAATAACTCTTGGTTAAGCGGTATTGTTCCCCCGTCTTGGAAAAAATCCATCATAATTCCTATAATAAAACCTGGGAAAGATACTACTTCAGTGAATTCTTATCGCCCAATATCTCCTACAAGTGTTCTATGTAAGGTCATAGAACGCATGATATTAAATCGTCTAATAAATCATATCTCTCTTTCCAAATATTTTCATCAAAATCATCATGGATTTATGCCTCATAGAGGTTGCGATAGTGTTCTTTCTATGCTTCATCATCATATTATTGCTTTACGCTTACAAAGAAAATATATCATATGCGCAACTGTAGACATATCTCAAGCTTACGATTCAGTGTGGCCAGACGGTCTTATTTATAAGCTCCTCCAATTTGATATCAGAGGAAATGTTGCTCATTGGATATTGGATTCTTTATCGGATAGAAGTTTTAAAGTGAAATGGCGTGGAACTTTATCTCAATCTACTTTCTCTAATAGAGGTGTTCCTCAAGGCAGTGTTCTTCCTCCCTTTCTTTTTGTGATTTATATGTCAGATATTTACGATGTTCTCTCTGCTGACATTAAGTGTTTCATTTATGCTGATGACATAATCCTTTTGGCTGCTCATACATCACAAGAAAGTCTACAGCAGAAAATGCAGACTGCTATAATAAAACTTGAACAATGGTGTGATGAATGGGAACTAAAAATTGATTCCTTAAAATGTTCAGTCATTGATTTCTCTTCCAAAAAATCTCCTGTAAATTTTGAACTAACTATCAACCAATTACCTATCTCTTGGTCTAAGCACATAAAAATTCTGGGCCTCTATTTTACTAATAACTCAACCTTCAAGTATAATTTTCAAATGAAAAAAAAATCTATCCAGAAGAAAATGAATGTCTTAAAAGCTATTGCAGGTAATAGATGGGGAGCAAAACTAATCACTTACTTCAAATTGTTCAGTCCTTCATTACAAGTAGCCTCGATTATGGATGTCATGTATTTACATCGGCGAGTTTATCAGACCAAAAAATCTTGGATCCGATATATCACTCAGTTCTCAGAATTGCTACAGGTCTCCCTCGTTGGACACCTATTCCACTTCTTCTGAAGGAAGCAGGGGTCTTACCTCTTTCTGTAAGACAGAACTTTCTCTCTACAAGGATGTACATTTGAAATCTTGCACTTTCTACTAGATCTCCATGTGGTAGTTTGTGGGAATCAATGCCATACAGCCATATCTTTGGCGCTCTTCCTCTATCTTTGCGAGTGAAAAAATGGCTTGAAGATAATGGAATTCAAGAATCACATATTTTAAGAGTTCCTGCAAACCTACATCTGTTAATATTAATTTAAAAATATTTCTTAGGAAATATACTTTTCAGACTAAAAATCTTCCTACAAGTACTGTCAATGACCTCTTTGAACTGCGTAGTACTTCTGAATGGTCCAATCACATATTATTATTTACTGATGCATCTAAAATAGAAAATAAACTTGGAATCGCTGTTTATAACAGCAGAAATAACTCCTTTGTTTCCGGGCAAATCAATAACACTAATTCCATCTTTACAGCAGAGGCTTTGGCTTTATATCTGGCGGTAACTAAATTCTGTATTTCTCCCTCCAACTATGTCATATTATCGGACTCCTTATCCTGTCTAAGCAGTTTGAAAACTCTCTCAACCTCTTCCCCAACCATCATTCAACACATCGGATCAGCTTTAAGAAATGCAACTAAGACCTGTGAATCTATTCAATTAGTTTGGATTCTAGGTCATTCCGGAATTGCTGGGAACGAAAAAGTAGATGCTCTTGCAAAATCAGCCATTAATAAAAGTTATATTCTGCACTCAATTTCACCTGAAGACCTTATCCATAATATAAGAAACATTTTTATCAATTATAATAACAACGATTGGAAAAATAGTAAATATGCCTCTAACTTTTCGCACATGTCTTCTATCACGAAAATTCACCGCAATTATATTAATTATCGCCTTGAAGAAGTGTGGCTAGCTAGAGTTAGAACTAGATCTTTTCCGACAAATGCTAACTTACATAAATTCAAATTTTCTTCAACGGATAACTGCTCTTGTGGAGAAAGAGAAACCATGGATCACATAATGCTATCGTGTCCTCGATATGATCAAGCAAGAAATTCCTTAAGAGAAAAACTTGGAATTGGAGCTCTTTCTTTCTCTTGGATTTTAGACGAGTCCTAAAGAGAAATTTGACGCAACAATTTCTTTTTTGAAACAAATTAATAGATTATAATTTTTTTTCTCTTCTTTGTATTTCCAAGTGGGCTTATTTCCCCTTAATTTGTCAATCAAACGCCGTGCTTATCTTTTCCTTTTGATTGTCATTTTTTTTTCAAAATCATCAATCCATTTTTTGCTTAGGTTTCAAATAAAAACTCAATCTTACTCAATGCGAGCTATAAGCTTATGAGCATAAAGCTCCAAAACAATTTTTTGCCATAACCTAACCTAACTTCAGAAACTGCGATAAATACACATGTCGGCTCTTCAAATAGTTCAGGAATAAAACCTACTACTTTTCGATGGTAAGAACCTTGAATTTTTCAAGACACCGAAGACCACTTTATTAGTTTCATAAGCTTTTCTTACTACTAGCAAAGTTTCATAGAAAACGTGATAAACTTGGACAGCCGCCTTTGAAAATGAAAATGGTGATAAGTATAGATGTAAAATTCTCGGGAATTTTAAACCATTGAAATTTACTAGGGAATAGTGAGTTAATAAACTCAACCAATCATGTTTTGCTTAATGGATTGTTTTGCCTTATAAGAGTGTAAAGAAATAGAAATAAACTACATAAATATGCAAAAAAAAATTCTATCTAGTAAAGAACTTAATTAGTTTTGCACTGAGAAAAACAAAAATACTTGTAAAAAATGGTAAAAATAATTAATTAATATTTAACAAAAAAACAAGATATATTTCTTGGAAATAACAGAATAAATATTGACAATTCCATGTTTCTGTCGTTATAAATTCATACAGAGAAAGAAAAAAATTATTTCCTCAACATTAATTTTTGAAGTTATTCTAAATTGTACATTAATATAAAATTGTTTTATTTTCCTGGAAAACTTTCTATTCTGAATGTAAAGTAAGAAGTTACTGGGATAGTGTGAAATAATCCCTTAGCAGCGCTGAAAGCGCCATCTGTAAACAAAAGATACTTAGTTGATGATTTGTATCCAATGTATAAACACATATTTTTGATTCTGTTGATAAGAAACAATCATTCGATTCTTTTACAGATAGTAATATTCTCTCTCTCTCTCTCTTCTGCAAAATTTTTCATCATTTTTTAATCGGTGTGTTTATTAATTTATGGAGATAAAAAAGAAATTCATGAAAACGAAAGTAACCAAAATGTTAACGGTAGTGATTTTACTACATTTTTCCGATAATTTCTAAAAAATAGAACTAAATCAAACTTTGGCATAAGACACTGGATATATATCAATCATCAATTTGCTAGTGTTTTCATCCATTTCTTTATATATCTCAGATTATTTCAGGAAATAAACCCGGTAAGAGTAAGATTTATTAGAGTACAAATATTTTCATTACTTTTATCAGCAATTTCGATTGCTTACCTTAACTATTCTACATTCAAATCTTTACTAACTTATTCTGTTTTCATTCGAAAACGAAGAAAAACTCATCATATTGTTATAATCAAATGGTAGATAAAGATTATCAAGTCAACATTGTTATGGTTCGTTTTTACATTTTTTATACCGTATGTTATAAATATTTCCATTTTATTTCTAGTGATTCATTACTTATAAAAAATTTCTATGAAAAGTAATATGATGTTGTTATTGGCTACTCCCTTTGACCAGCAGCGCTAGACCAGATCCATAATGTTGAACACCTCCAAAAAATCAAGCATCATTAAAGGATCATTACATATATCATCATTGGAATACCCAAGGCACTCAAGGATGTGTTCTGGCGTAAATTGATCTGAGGAGCTAATTGGTATAAGTCTCGAAAATTTTGGTGTCTTTTTTTGTCAGAAAATTTAAATGATTTGAGGTGACCACAGCTTGTTACTGTTTTTTAAAGTAGTGAGCTTCCCGCACAAGAACAGTAATACCATGGGTGCTCTGGAGGGACAATCCATGTGGTTTTAATCCTGCTTTTTACTCTTGAAAAAATTTCCAGAAAGGTGAGAGGTGCCAACAGCTCAGGGGCCTCACGAGCTCCCGCCTTGGCCAAGGTGTCTGCAGTTTCATTTCCCTCTAGATCAAAATGGGAAGCTACCACTGAAGATGAAGGTCATGGGATATGGATAGCCATTTCAATTTATCAGGTATAGATACTCCGGCACTGTTTCTCACACTTTGCCAATTAGTCAAGTGCTGAATCACACTTTTGCTATCAGACAAAATCTACATTTATTTTTCAGTTGGAAGGGACACAGGAAAATCTAGGACTTCGTCACAGTGGCTATTAGTTCACTGCGAAATATTGAGCAGTAGTTAGGATTTCTTTATTTCATATGATCTTGCCATTTGCTCCACTGCCAGAACGATTATGTCCGTCTCCACTACCATCCGTATAAGCTTGAACAGCGTCGCTTGGAATTTCTCCAGTTCTCTCGAGGGAAATTTGCTTTAAAAAAATAGGATGGTCAGTTTGCTTGTTAACAAGTAAAATGAGTCCTCAATCGCATGATAAGCCAGAGCGTAAAGTGTAATACTAACATTCTTATGAGTAGTCTTGAAATATTTAATAGTAATAAGTGTCTCTAGATTATTTCTTGTGTATTATTTCCCGAAGGGAAATTTCGATGAATAAAAAAAAGATGCAACTTTGTTATGATTTGGTAGAGAGTAAATTCTTGTCATTTGATTGTCATAACTTACTTTTTATCAGTCTTTGCCTGTTTGTATACTATGATATAATTAGCAACCATATAATTTGTAATGTATGGGTTTTAAATTATTTTAAGCAACCTTGTTTATTACCACCAGTTTTTTTAAACAAATGGAAATAATGCATTCTAAATTATTCTTGCTCTTTAGAATATTTTTAACGAAACATTTTATTTTCATTGTAACTTCAAAATTTTAATACATTTATCTCATTTTTTATAAATTTGTTAAAGGGATAAAGAAATATGATAGGAAAATATTTAGGAAAAAATACTTGAAAAGGAAATATATATATATATATTGGAAAATAATTATTATTTATACATTATGAATGAATGTGGTAAGTAAAACCTTTTAGAGGTTAAATAAAATAAGATATATTTAAGGCAAGAAAATCTAGTCTAAATTTTAGTAATAATAAAGGTGTATTTTATCCTATTTCTCATTTTCATTATTAAAATTATTTCTTTAGAAATAAAGATATATAACTTGCAGGCTATTTTAATTAAATAAAATTGCTATTTTGTGTGTGTGTGAAATTATTTTATAATATGAGCTTCAAGATTTTTTGATTAAGAGTTCAGAATGAAAGTATGTGATAAATCATTTAAACTATTAACTTAAATACTTTTTGCCTGCATTATTCGACAAAGGTCTTAATATATATAGTTTTAAATAAAATCCATACCATTTTTCCTTTCAACTTAATATTATACTGTGGATGATTAAAATTAACTTATTGAATCCAAGTAATATATTCTGGCAAATAGATTAAATTTTAGGAATATTAGATGTATATGAAGTAAAATGTATATTATAGTTATACAAATAATATATCAACTATTACATGAGAAAATTAAGCATCTTTTTTAACAAATTTACTTACTAAAAATATTTTAAATTTAAGTAATTTATAAATGTATTTTTTAATTATCATCTAAGCACTTAGTACACATGAAATAATAATATTAATTGAAAATAATGAATACATATTGATGAAACTGGAATTTTCTTATTTTAAAAAATGTTTACAGAATTTACAGATACTTTTCTTTTGTTTATCTCCTTATTTTATTTTCCAGGTTCAACAAGTGGGTAGCGAGACATGTATTCCCAACGTTTGCTTGGTGCATAATCAGCAAAGGATTTCATAAATTGAAATGTCAAGTCGTGTTTTTCAGATGCCTTTTGTATATTTTCCTCCACATTTGAGCCTTTTCTATCGAAAATGTCTTTTCGGAGATTACTTAGTTCTCTGTAACTAGTGACAGAAACGCCTTTCTCTTTCACAGAACTGATTTTCGCTAAATGCTCGTGGCAAAGGATCAGTTGGTAACTGCCTTTGTTATCTTTTCGAGCGGTTCTGCCTTGTATCTGGACTTCTTCCTTAATATCCAGGGAGAAAAATGTCTGGATGACATGGACACCCCCTTTTTGTTCCACGCTGGAATCATTCGATTTAAAATCGACACCTCGCCCCATTCTTCGAGTCGCCAGTGTCACCGTTTGTGCGACTCCAGATTCGCTGATGTACCACTCCATTGCAGAAGATTCTTCGTTTCCCGTCAGTTTGTGCAGCCGATCTATTCTACTTTTATATTTTTCATCAAACAAATTCATTTCGAATTCTGTTTCGAAGAATACAATCACTGCACGGCCATGATGGATTTTATTAGCGATGTTATCATGTATGCTATCAAACCACTCCGATTCATTATTCTTTAAAATGCAATCATACAGTGGATCGAATTTTAGATTGCGGTTACCGAAGAAAGACGGCATGACAGATACTGTATTGATACCGTAGGATTTGACAGCTGCTTTTTCAAAATCATGCAAAGTTGTTAGAGTGCCACTTACTCCTAGTATTACTGGGAATTCTTTTGGCAAATTTGCATAAGAAATGGATCCACAAAATACTTTTAGATATCCGTAATTCTGATAAAACTTATGCTCATATTCAGTTTCTTTTAGAAGAAAGTAATTAAACACGTTATAATAACCCAGATAAGTGTTAGTGGCGTATATTCCATCATTGTTTCTATACGAAATCAACCCATCTTTATTTATTTTGTATCTATAATTAAACGAATTCTTATTTGATTTTGACTTTGAAACATTTATAGCAGTTGTGATCATTTCATCAAGATGTTTCTTAAAAAAATCATTCGTATTTTCTGTAAAATCTTTAAAATTTTCATATTTTTCCTTTTTTATTAGACCATTAATAAATTCCATAATTCTTTCACAAACTTTATATTTGTCGTCCATACCATCTTCTACGATTTCCCAAATTTTTGGCTGTATTTCCAGAAGAGCTGGGATTTCTACCCTAGAAACTGGCAAGTAAAAATTACCATAAAATGTATCAGAGAAAAAAACATCCACTTCATCTATTAGCAGAACACTAGATTTAGATTTTCGGTCTGATGCAATGATTTTAGATGGAAGTTTATCTAAAATAAGGTCTGATATTAAACTTCTTAAATCTATTTTTCTTCCATTAATATTTAGATATAGTAGATCATTGACAGCATTCCTAATTGTCTGGTAGGACACTTTATTCTTAACATTAAATTCACTGAGAGTATCAAAAAAGTTTCTAAAAGCACGTTCATCTCGTTGTGCTAGGTACTCGCTGTAACATGCGATAATGGAATCATTACCTGTTACCGCCAGAAGAGAGGATAAAAGACCTAATACTATGGATTTCCCTTGACCGGTTAAAACTTGTGCCAAATGTTTGTCAATTCCGTTAGAATTTTTATCCACTCCCAACAGTCTAAAAATGCATAAAATTTGAATAATATGAGGTTCAATTCGTTTTCTTATTCTTACGAGATCTTTTGATTCTAGTATAGTCCAGACTGCCGCTAAATTAGCCAGAAGAGACGGAACGACATTCTGCTTGAATTCGGGTGTCCATTCATCAATGGGCGAGATATCGACTAAGTCTCTACGCATGTCAGCAACAATGCTGTTGATATCAGATGACTTAAAATATTTTTCCAAAGAAGAAAACTTATTGGAATATTTGGTATAACAATCTTTTAAAATGTTCTTATCTATATTTGAGACAAAATCTTGAATCGTACTATCTCTTGAATTTTCAATATATAAATTCAAAGCATTATCAATCCCGATTTCATTTTGTTTATTAGTATAAAGATAAAAATTCTCAACATTATCCAAGCGAGTTTTAAAATCTCCATAGGTTTCACTGTTCATAATTACATCATTGAAAGGGAGGGTGCAATCTCTAACGAAATTATCGAAATCTACATAATTAGCTTGTTGATTTAAATGAATCAGAGAATGGCCTATCGCTAAAAATAAATCTCCTGCAGCTTTTATTTGTTCAAAATCAGTCCAATTTACCTTGCTTAAAGATTTGTCTACGGTATTTAATAGTTCCTTCATCACAGTTATCAAATAGTTTTCTGGTACGGATGTGTTACTCAATTTCCGTGATGTTATGAATTGCTCTGGATCAATTACACGGTAGTATTTCTTTTCTAAATTGATTAGTTTTAATTGATTTTTGGGTAAAATACCCTTTAAAGATTTCTCTGATACCAACCATTCGAAATCAATCCCTTTAAAGTGCTGTAAAAATTCGTTATATAATCTAAAATACTGAATCATTACTTGCATAGTGACTTTTTTACCTTGAGCTTTATCAACGATTTCCAACAATCGTAAAAAGTATGCTTCGGATTGCTTACAAGGACATTTGCTTACAATTTTTCCAACTATTGACTCCCGATTCTTCCAGTATTCTTTGTATACGTCTATTAAATCTGAAAACTGGCTGATCACAGCATTATCACTTTCATTAGTAAGAATACCACTTATAAATTCTATTTGCTTGTCCAAAATTTTGCGATCAATCTTAGATGCAATGGAGTTCAATGTGGAAATATAAGTACTAATGTGACCTACTAATTTCGTAATATTTTGCACCACAATCCGGAATGTCTCATGACGATCATATTCAACATTTTCTAAGAATTTCGCAAAAAGTTTCTGAAGGGAATGTGTCAATTTCTGAATATCTTGATTCATATTTCCTTTAGGACTAATATGAGCTAAGCCACTATCCAAAATATAAAGCCACACTAGCCGTTCTTCAGGAATTTTTCCTGGCTCCTTTGTTTTAAATAAATCCTTCAACATTTGCCATCTTGATTTATCTTGCCACTTCAATAACTGGAATTTGTATTTAAATATTCTTTTGTTGGAATATTTTCCCGGCTCAAAGTGTTCCATCAATTTAAACAATAGGCGGTACTGTTCCTCCAGAGCTCTACAAATGGGTGTGCTTTCTGGCCAATTGAGAGAATTTAATGTGGTAAATTTTTCGTTTTCCTTTTTCAACAGATCTTGTGGTGATATTTTAATGATACTGCTTATTTCTGTAATCAGTTCACAAAAGCTCTTAAAAAGAAATAAGTAAATGGGACTTGTTAAAGAACCTAATTGCTTAATCGATTCATATTGAGGCAATTCCTTGATTTTTTTATAAAAGTTATTCCATACGTTTGTGATATATTCAGGAGGGACTGTGGTAACAGGAGATTCATTTTGCTGATTTGCAATTGTAACAAGCTCTGCAAAAAGCTTAATGTCTTTGCCATTCAGGCCAAGTATAATAATATCAGGTAAATAATTCACATCAAGAAGTTGAAACATAAATTTAAATTTACGATAAGGATATTTCTTAAGAAGATTATTTCTATGATTTATTATTCCAAACTTACACATATTATTTAAGTCAGTTGAAAAATCATTGATAACAAGAGAGACAGTTTTGCTAAATTTTGGTAAACACTTATTTCGATTATTTAAATCGGTTTCATTGATTAAAAGATTTTCAGCAAACTGTTTTACAATAGTTGATATGTATTTGTTGTGGATAATTTCGTTTAGAATTGTTGTGCTTTTCACCCAAGGTCTCTTCTTCAATGTTTGATTACATATACTTGACAACTGAAGTAAATCTTCAGAACATTCTACATCATCTGTAGCTTTATTAACTCTGTCTTCTAAAATTTTTTTAAATCGAATATAACTTTCGTTTCTTTTATCTAGTAAAATGTCTTCTAAAATCTTCACAATTGTAATTCTTTTCAAAAATTCTAATTTAATATCTTGAAAAGGTCTAAACAAATTTAATTCATCATTGTGCTGTGCTATTATTCTACCAGCAAAATTGTCCTTATTAAGAACTAACAAGTTTTCGGGGCCATGCACTCTAATTATAATTTCAATTTCAGAATACTTTTCAATAAACAGGCTAGAATAAAAAAGTTGCTCATGTCTAAGTTTCCTTTTTATATATTCTTTTTTATCTTTACTGTACTTTCTTAGAGGAAATCTTGATATTCTAGGATCAAAATCGTGTAAATTGCATTCGACATGTCGACTTTTTTTGGAAAGAATTTTTTCTTGAAGAACATCATTAGTTTCAAATTTACCATTTAAGGAATTCGATACAGTTTTTGGGGTAGTTGTGTTTATTTGATTATTAGGCACATCAGAACCTAATTTTAAATTAGATTCGGTTTTTATTTGCATGCTTTGCTCTTTTTGAATTTGAGAGTCTACTTCGATGGAATCATTACCTCTTATTTCTGTTGGTTCTTCACAAACAATAATATCAGTTGCTATCGGAATATTAAGAGGAAGATCAGGAGAAACATCATGTTGAAGAACACTATTATTTTGTTTCGAATCCAAAGCTTCTTCCAAAATCTTATCACATCCAGATCTTGCTTCACGCGCTTGCGATTCAACAGCACTCTTAACAAAAGTTTCATCATGTATTAATTCTGTTTTTACATATATGACGTCGTATTTTGCAATGAAAATAGGTTTCTCAGTTGTAGATAAGTAAACAGGAGATGCATTAGACTCCGCACATTGACTGAAAATCGAGTTATTTGGTTTCGTATCACAAAATTCTCTCTCAGTTTCGTTACAGAATGTGTTTTGCTCGAGTTTATGCAATTCCTTCTTCATCTTAACATTAGTTTTATCGTGATATGTGGACTTTGTTTCAACATATATAATGTTCTGTGATGCTACAAAAATAAAATCTGAAGTTGTCGACTGGTGATGAAGGGAATCATTGGAATCAGTGCCCATAGTATATTGATTATCTGGTTCTGTACCATACGTTCCGTCGGTGTTGTCACTGTGTGGTGAATTTATTTCATTAGTCTTTGTTTCATAAAAGGATTCATTTTCATGCTCGGTTTCTTTTTGAATATAAATAACTCTATCTGTTGCTATAAAAATATTCTTTGAATTTGTTTGTGGAGGAAGAGGAGTAGCAAATGAGTGATCGTTATCACGATAATTAGAAGTATCTGGTTTAGTATAACTCTTTGGAAAATCATTACACGAGTGGTTCGATTCCTCGAAATTGCCCTGTGTATTCATTCGAAGAGAAGCTTGGGCACCTTTGCTACTTTTATCTTGTACATATATTTCTTTCTCTTTTGTAATGAAAACACATTTTGTACTTGTTGACAAGGAAGAAGTAGTAGTTAAATGATCACTTTCATTAGACAAATCACAATTATCTTCTTGATCTAAAGTGTTGAAGTTTTCCTTAGGAAAATCCTTCCTTACTCCAGAACAATCGAGATTGTACTTTGTATCTTTTTGCTCAGGAATATCAGAGTTTTGTGACTCCTTTTCACGATAGTTTTTAAAGTTAATACAAGAAGTCTCTGATTGTCTTACATCATTTTTATACATGTCGTCTGAATGAAGAGAGCCCTTTTCTGTTGATTCTGAATTGTCAAGGAATTTAGATGAGACCGTGCATGTTAGACGTTCATTTTCTTCTATATGAGATTCGTTTTGGTCAAATTCTAAATCGGAACTTTCCTCAGTGGATTCCAGTTCCGTAGTATTCGCAGGTTTACATTCTTTGGTTAAATTATTCTGCTTTAGGTTAGACTTCTTTCTTTTCTTGCTTTTGTTGTTTCCTCTTTTCGAATTATTTTTTGATACTTTTTTTCCTGCAATATTTTTTGGATATACACGTTTCCACATTTTTATGAATGTTTAAATAATACTCGTTATCAATATTTGCACGATATTAATATTTGTATTGTTTTCTCAGTAGGTTATTCGAATTTATATTCAGCGAAAAACTAAGGACTAAGTTAGGTTTACTTCTCTAAGTAAATATGGAGCTTCCCCTAAAAATTAGAGAAAAATACATTATTAAGAATTCGAAATATTGTATAAGTATGAGCCAATTAAAGTAACAATTTACAAAAACTTACGATAAATTTATATAAACTTTCTCTACAAAAATTAATTAAAATCTTAATGTGAACTAACAGTATTCATTATAGCATATTTATTTATATCATTATTTTGATTAATATAATTTCTCGATTACAGTTCTCAAAGTAAACAAGTGCAACTAACTATATTAAACTATGTGGCTTGACAGCCCATATTGGCCAAGGCCTATAGTACCCATCTTTGTTTTCCTGACGGAGGGGCCTTGGGGTGCAAAACATACGTCCCAATTAGGTGGTTAACGTAACTTGAAACCCCCAGTGTTTAGTTCCCAAGTATGCTTGGTACTCAATTTATCAACCCACTGAAGGAATGAAAGGCTGAAACAACTGCAACTAGAGTTAAAAATTATGTTGTATGATAATATTATAATTTTTGTTTAATCTGAATTACACTGCTGGACTATTGCTAAGGACGGATAACACTATCATCCATAGCAACCACAAAATGAAAGGAAGCAAAATGTGGAAAATTAGAATAAGATCGGGATATAGTAAGAAGAAGTATGCGTATGCAAATTTTTTTATACGTCTGTTCATTACGTGATATCGTTCATAAGAGCTTTAAAGGTTTTGACGCGTGTGGACAGTTGTTGTTTAAAGTCAAAATTTTGCAGGAAAGATTTAATAGATGAACTTGAAATTTTTGGCATGTCTTCTCGATATCATTTAGATGATTTTGTGCGTTGCCGAATTATTGGAAAGATCGAAAAAGGGCGAAAAATAACAGATGTTGCCAGGGAGTTCGACATCACTCACAGCGTTGTTTCACGGCTGTGGAAAACATTTTAAACTACTGGAATGTGTAGTAGGCGGCACGGGGGAGGTCGTGTTAGAAGTAAGACGCCTGCAGAAGAGATATATCGTCCTATCAACAAAAAAGAACAGGCGCACCACAGCTCAGCAGGTGGCAAATCAATTTCTTGCTGCCTCAGGAAAGCAGATCTCCCGAAAAACTGTTGCCAGACGTTTGAGGGGAGGAGGAATATACGCCCACAGACCTGTTGTGTGTGTCCCATTGACCAGACAGCACCGTACTGCCCATTTGTAATGGTGTCGTGAGCATCGCAATTGGACTGAACAGGACTGGTCATGCGTACTATTCTCAGATGAGAGTAGGTTCAGCCTGTCATCGGATTGTAGACGCCAACTAATCTGGCGCGAGAGTGGTACTGCTTATCGTCCAGAAAATATCCAGGAAAGGGACCGATATCCGACATGCAGTGTCCTGGTGTGGGCCGGCATCATGATCAATGTCCGCACGCCCCTAAATGTGGTTGCGAATGGGACTATGACGGGCCAACGATATATTAATGAAGTTCTACTTCCTCATGTTCGTCTTTTCCGTGGTGCTGTCGGTGATAAATTTATTTTATGGATGACAACGCAACATGTCATCGAACACACGTTATTCAGGATTGTGTGGACCGCTAGGGTATTCAACGCTTCATATGGCCATCACGTTCTTCAGATCTAAACCCCATTGAAAATGTGTGGGATGCTTTGGGGAGGCAAGTTGCTGGTCGAAACTATCCTCCGACAAACAAGAACACCCTCATCTGTTCATTCCCAGAGGAATGGGATAAATTGCCTCAATAGCTGCTGGATAATGTTGTGCAAAGTATGATACGACGAGTGGAATGTTGCAGCACACTCCACGGTGGACATATCCCATACCTTGATACCTTTCTTCAAGGTGCCTGCTGACTTTTAGATGCATTCTTCCATTTTTCCGTATGCAGCATCAAATGAACATTTCTTTTCTTTCAGATGTTTCACAGCTTTTGTACTTTCCAGAACAATAAATATTCTTTATTCTAATGTCTGAACAGTGTGGCAACTATATTTTATCCTACTCGGCCTCATGTCTCGCTTAATGTTATGCTACATTGCAATTTGTGATCCGTCCTTAGCAATTGTCCAGCAGTGTATTTAGTAGTAAATACTTTATTGGTTTAACTTCATAACTAATCTTTGTTACTTGAATACAATATTGAACGTATGGTTATTCAAATGTATTAGTATTTATCAATACTTAATTTTAAAAGATATAAAAAATGTAATTTTATTTAATTAATAAAACAAAATATACTAAATTAATATATTGACAGCCAGTCGCGCTCAAGTGTGATATGATGCCCGCAAATAGCCAATCATTGATGAATCATGGTTTGGTATGATATCTCAGTAGCCTATCACATTCAAGCATGAGAAAACCATTCTTTGATTATTATTCTCCAATTTACTTGGCATTGCAAGCAGAATATTTCTGCTGGTTTTGACATGAGATGATGAAAGGCGTAAATAATACTGAATTATCACATAATTATCTTTTATTACTGTTTTTAAATCATATTTTCTACTGCAAGTATGTTGACCCCAGTACAGTCTATTCCCTTATGAAATCTGTAACAATCAATCGAATTATTGTGACTGGCAGTCAATGCGTTGACTTATCTACTTTGACAGTTTCATCACTCATTTAAGTTGTACAAACAATGAAAGCGTTGTTACTATGGCTGGCAATTTCGCGTTGCAGTGGATGTGAGTTCATTTATCATGAAAGTCCGATGAACGATATATGTGGAGAATTTGTAGGTCAAGATACAAACACAGTCTGACAGGTGAAAACATTTATATCAATTTTGGGGGCATACTTCTTATATTGTGCCATTACAATTTACCAACAAGCAACGTTTAAAAATTCAGTAAATAGGTTTTATATCATCAAAACAATTTGGAGCATCGAGGAATATAAAATAAATTAACATGTCATACAATCACAGGAAGGAAATCCTCTGAATAATTGCATCGAAAGCAAACTGAATATTGAAACCTATCACTAAAGTTAAATTTGATGTAACAATCCTAGGGTTGTTGGCAATCGAATTTAAAAAAGATGTGTCATTCTGTTCTTTGTATAGCAATAATTTTCTGTGTCATTCTGTTCTTTGTATAGCAATAATTTTCTGTAATCTAAATTTACTAGTCAAGAACCATATGGTTCAGATCTTTAGAAATGTTGACGAAGTTCCCCTACCGTAATTAAAATCAAATCTCTTCTTTCACTATCATTTCTATTAACGTTATGTAGTTAAAAAATACGTTGCCAATACTTCTGTATAAAAATAATATAAAATATTATTTCTGATTTTTGTAAAATTTTTAATAAAAAATTTCACTTCCAAAAAATATGTAACAATTCAGTAAATTGTATAAAGGAAAGAAATATACATTGAATTCAAAATATACAATGGATGGCAAGAAATAAGGATCCTAGACGATAAACTCAAAGGGCATTTTTCTATTTGCTGGCATAAAATTAAAAATTATTTTTACTATTGACAAGTTTTAATAGAGATTATCAGAACTGCATTTACACAGTGATAAGCAACTGATAGAAATAATATGAAAGAAAAAGACATTATGAAAATACTTTTCATAATAAACGACAATTATAAAAATTATTCCTTCGGTCATTGAAGTCTCCATTTTAAGATGAGAACAGTCGACTTTGGTTTTGAAGATTAAAGATAATATACAAGATGATTCTAAATTGTTTTTACAAATTAAGAGGGCTGATAACACCCATTCAGACAAGCAATAATTACACAGAAACAGAGGGTCGCATTCCACTCTGAGAGGAAGAAAAGAGGAATTACCACCAGAGTGCGCCCAACACTTACAACAGTGTTAGGTAAGCGAATGAATAATACCAAAATTTTCACAATTATATTTATTGTTTAGTGAAAACTTCACAGCAAATGCTCAAAATGCCGCCCATGTGTGTCGTTGCACTGTTGACACCGGCGAAGAAACGACTAGCGCACCCTATCGAAGATTCCTGGTGACATTAATTTTGTCCCCGGCGACAACGATTCTAGCCACGAGATCATCAGTTCAGTCTACAGGCGTCTCGTACACTAAAGATTTCATGTGCCCCCAGAAGAAAAAAATCCAGTGGATTGAGGTTCGGTGAGCCAAGTCACCGAGTTGGTTGATCCATGGGATGAGGCCTTGGTTGAGATCTATGGGTTGAGGCCAAGTCACAGATCCTCTACGTCCAATCCACCGTGCTGGATATATAGTCATTAAAAAAGTTACAGACCGTGATGGAAAAATGTGCTGGGGCTCCAACGTGCATAATCCACGTGTCTCTAAGGATGGGAAGTGGAACAGCCTGCAATAAACTGGGAAGCACTTGTTCCAAGAAGATACGGTATGTAGCGCCTGTCAAACGGTCTGGCATGATGTAAGGGCCTACCAGGTAATCACCAAGGATATCTGCCCCGATATTCACGGAAAACTTTTGCTGGTGTCTACGAGGGGTTGCACAGTGGGCATTGTTGTCGGACCATATGTGTTGATTGCGTTTTTAAAGGACAATGTCGACTCTGATTGGCTTCCTACGGTAACCAATAAGCGCAAACTGCTGCTTCTTCTCTGTGGAAATTGACACACGGTAAATTCGTGATAGATTCTTGATGCGTGTCTACTTTCCTCTTTTCTGCCTCTCAGAGATGCAACCCTATGTGTTCCTATGTAATCATTGCTTGTATGGATGGGTACTATCATCCCTCTTAATTTGTAAAAGGGAATTTAGAATCACCTTGTATATAAAATTTCTTCCACTTTAGTATCTATTTCTAAAAGCTCCCCTTTCTCATAAGAAAGAAAACATTCTAAAGTAATTTTTATCACACTATTTACTGTTGAGGAGTGTTCCAAACTAAAAACTGCGTTCTCTAGTGTTTATCGATGCTCATTACCTCTATATCTCATTTACAACCTAACAATATTTATTATCTATTTACACTTTCCGATTAATTATAAATGTGTTTCGATATAGTTTTATTGACGTATATAAATATCTTAATTTATTTAAGTATTTTAACTATTACTATTATAGAATCATTAATTTAAAAATTGTTATTAGTGTTCTCATGTAAAATAGATATTTCTTGATGCAGGATTTACTATGCATGATGTTACATGTTGTGAATACAAATATTTAATTCAAACACATATTTTAATTGAAATGCAACCATATACCATAATTGAAATAACATCTCTAATTTAACTTCAGTTCAAAATTATTTAATGATGAGCAAAGATCTATTGTTTAAAAAAATAATGCAGCCAGTTAAAAACAATAGGCTATTATTTTTGAATATTTTTAGTTACCTAAAAGAGAATATCACAGATTTTATTTTACATAATTAGATAATCATAATCTGTTAACTCTTATGGGCTATAATGCATTCCTTCCAATATTTCCTTTACAATGAACTCAGATTTATAATCGATTTCCCTTTCTTTTCTTTGATTGTCAAAAAAAAATTCCATTGAATCAACCCATTTCAGACAATCTCTTCCTCACTTTCCAATGTTCCTATGCAACAATACCTTTTCTATAACATTATCACCAGAGATTTGATTAAAATGGGCAATCCAATTCATTCATTTTAATACTTTTGAAAATGTAAGATGTTGTTTTCGTAAATCTTTTTTTACAAAAACGGCAGTATGATCTTCATTTATTTTTGCTGTCCAAATCTCCGAGGCATATATATAAGGTCATCACTAATACTAGAGTTTTACAAATAAAAGTTTGCTGAAAGAAATTTTGATTTTACAAACCTGAAACTTTGGAACGTCAACTATACCAAATTCAGAATTTTTGGAAAAACCCTATTATCAGAAATAATAATGAATCTCAAATAAGAAAAATTCTTTACACTTTTAAATTTATAAGATTTTGTGTCCAGATAAGGATCTCTGGAGAACATATCACATTTTTTAAGAAAACACTTTTTTTTGCTTTTTCTTCATTTAGTATTTCTGCCCGTTCGACTTGCCTCACTTTTAAGATATGAACTTCGCAAAACTTCTACAACATTGAAAATTTTATTTTCATGTCTACTGCTTTTTGTGTGTGTGATATTGACCTACTAATTATAAACAGGTTTTATATATATATATATATATATATATATATATATATATATATATATATATATATATATATATATATATATATATATATATATATAAATTTCGTGTCACGATGTATGTTCCCGATAAACTCCGAAACTACTGAACGGATTTTGATAAAATTTTGTAACCATTTATAATATGGTCCAACTTAAAAGATAGAATAGTTTTTATCTCTTAATTATTGATCTCAATATTTATTATACGACATTAGTGTTTATTTATCGGTTAATTCTGTAAGTTCCTAATAGATGGCGGTTTAGCATCTAAGTTGCACAGGTATTCGGTAGATGACGACGTGTTTATTTTTCTAGATTATACCATCTTCGAGAAAATGAACATGCGCGCGCAAGCGCGTGGTTAAATATAGAATTTACATATATTTTCATGATGTATAATCATACTATAACAATTTTTCGTGAATTATTTTCATAATTATACTTTGTATTGTGTTATTATTGTGCAGTGTTCAGTTTGAATATTTTTAATATTATAAATAGTAAAATAAAATTTTATTTATTACTGTTTTTCTCTACTAATTTTCATACCACCTCGAAAACATGGAAGTATTTCTTGATAGCCTTTTATTTTTTTTTATTTTTATTTTATAATTTGATAATTATTAATTTATTCAGCAGTACATTTTGATCTAATTTATTTATTCAAATTATAAATTCTTTTAATTTTTTTTATTTCAGTATAATGCTACGGAAAAAATTTTTAGTTTTAATAATTTAAAATTGAAAAAATAATAGTTCGATGTCAATGTTATCTACCTCATTTATAACAATTTATTTTTAGATGTTTTTAATTTATATAGTATATTTTGTAAGTAAGTCACTGATTACAAACTATAATTTAATATAAGATGAATAAAATGTAAATTCAGAAAGTATATGTTGATTTGTGCTTAATTTCAAAATTTCGATACTTTACCTTTTACTTTTAAATTTTTGCGAAACGTTTTATTTTTAATCTGATATGAATGATCCTTTTTTAAATTTTTTTAGAAAATATTAATCTGATTGTACCCAAGAATTAGTAAAATATGATTCAATGTATTATAAAAACTCAGCCACTGCAACGCGTGGCTGGGTTAGCTTGTATATATATATATATACATAAAACGGCGGGCACTTGCGTGACTAACCTTTCGCTTCTGCCTTAGCCGAAGATTGCTACTCATTTGTCGTTACCCAGCGGCCCAGGGTGAACCATGTCAAGAAGGCGAGTAGCATTATCCACGTCATATACCACCACAAATCCGTTTATAAGGTGGGCCACATTCACACGTCAACACAAAAGAAAGGACAGACAAACCCTTCTTTTGAGTAATGAAAGTAACATCCATGCCCGAATTGGGATTCGAATCCGGGACCCACAGCTCTAGGAATTTTGTTCTCATGGCTAGTTTCGCTAACCACTCAGCCATCAGTCGGCTATTACCTGATTGTAAGAAATAACTATTGATTTGATTGTTAAACTTCAAATTTTTTACTGATAAATACTGCTTCTAGCTAAAAAACTGGTTTTTTTTTTTTTTTTTTTTGGAAAAAACTATTTTTTTATCATTAAAAACTGTTAACTTTATATACAAAGCTTAAAACTTTTTATAGTTGAAAAATTATTTTACAGAAGAAACACATCCTAGTGATTAAAATATACCTTGTTACTGTATACCTTCAAGAGTTACGACGGCTTCACTACTATCATATTAAGATACCACGTGACAGAATGTGAAGTTAGAAATTGGTGTCCATCTTTGATATAAAAAATGGTAGGAAAAAATTTTAAAAAAACTTAGTTCAATAGGAATATTTTCATACTGTTTCAATGAATGATCAGAATTTTACATAAATAATAAGAATTATGAGATAACTATATATATTAATTATTACTAAATGTAATTATTATAGAAACCTTATTAAACGAAAATTATTTTCTCGTAATACATTACAACTCTTCAACTTCATGCAAAAGAAGTAATTAAATTTGAAAATTATACTTGAAATACAGAAAAAATAGCAGATAAACTAAATGCAATTATTCGTTTTACATATAAATTTTAGTATAAGAGTCTTTCATTAATGTGTTAAAAGTATATGTTTTATAAAAAATCACAAGACAATTTTCCCATTCATTCATATTCAGATGTATTATTAATTTAATCGGTTAATATGACCAGTAAAAAGTTTTAAAATACAAAATATTTTACAATAAAGAAAGTGACTGTTGTAATTTTAAGACTATTGTATATAGTTACAATTTACTAGTAATGATTTGAAAGATTGTTCCTTGTGAAATATAGTTAAATAATAAATGACAGTTTAAATAATAAATGAAAAAACTTGTGCTTGTAATTTCCTTTCATAAATTATGAAATAGAATTTTATATTAATTATTTCTGATCGTAAATTCGCCATCTAAAAACTTTAGAATTGATATTTTTTATTATTTTTAATTGAAAATGTTTATTTAATTATGGACATTTCGTTTATTTTCAGATTGATCATTCTTTTCTTTTTTGATAAAAATTGATAGTTTATTAAGTTGGATCTAAGCATATGATATAATATTTCAGTGACAATGATTCAAGTTGCTTATCTTGTATATAAAGATCTTTAATTTCTATAAAATGTATTTTGCATAGTTTTTACTACTGTTGTATTTTATAAAATTATATTTTAGTGTGTTTCAATAATTTTAAATTGTGAAATGATTTGTAAATTGGTGATGTTATTAATAAATCCTAAACATCTAAGATTTTGATTATTTTAAATATATAAATTAGAAAACGCATGTTCTCATTGCATGAAGATTGAAAACTTTTTTGTAAAATAATTTTTACATCCATTTTTTAAATAAGAATAGTTGAGATTTTACAATATTTTAAAATTGAAACAAATCTATTTATAAAAAAAGATCCCAAAATTGTTTTTGGGGAATTGTTTGTTTATTGTAAAAATATGTAATTGACTCTTACATACATAAAAAATTATGCATACATGAAAATATTATTTAACACTTTATAGGGCCATTTTTTCTAGAAATGTTATATTAAAGTATTTTTAGGATTAAGATTGATTTATAAAAAGAAATTTATTCAGCTTATTATTTATTTTTTATTGGCTTTTAATATCATTTTTGTCGGAAGTATGTTTTCGCCTCACCCACTGAGAGATATACTAAGGTAGAACATCCTTCGTTTTACATTTCTTTTTATTTCGCATTATATTGCATTTATAAAAAGTTTTTCAAATATTAAAATTTGCTAGAGGATTTATGACTGGTATATATTTTGTATTCAAAAATTTAGGAATTTAAACTCACTATTTTATATAACATAAATTTTCTTGAAATTATCATTTATTACATGAAATTTCAAAAAACTTGGATCAACTCATACCGAGATATAGAAAGCTGTGCAAATGTATCTTGTTCCCTTCTCGTATGCTTTAGTTGAGCTAAGCGGCAATGTCTAAATATTTTTTCGTTACTATGGTTACGAACTTTTGTCGATCGTATGTCATCTAGACTATTTATTTTTTTTATCCTACGCCAGACCTTGGCATGACTGCCATTAGCCTGAGATGGACAGCCCAATAGAGTTCTGACAGACAAACAAAATGAGAAATGTTTTTAGCAGAGTTGACTGCTGTTACGTTACTAAGTCCAGACCAAGTGATCAAGCTATCAGCAAACATGTCAAAAGTTTGCATAGTAAACAATGTTTTAATTCTAAAATTGGCGATACCAACATCTGTGGGCAAGTTACAAGGGATGGGATTTTTCATCAAGTCATTCCAACTCTTTCCCTCCACAAAGTCCCTAAACACCCCAATAAGATGCACTTTAATCGATGATTCTTGTAACACTGTAATAGAGAACAAGAAGATGGTAGGTTGGAGAAAAAAATATCAATGCATCAAAGAATCATTTGTCATGTGGAAAATTAAAAAATTAATGAAGTTTGTTGGAAGTATACTTCCCACGGTTTCAAAAACGGTTAAACCATTTACTTATGCAGTCATTTACATTTGTCAACAAAGTCATATGGAGGAGGTAATGTGCAGCATCTGTTGGACCGAGGTCTGAAGCACCTATGGACAATCCAAAGGTAGAAGTCTGTCTATGCTTCATTGCCTGCACGTCTTAGCTGAGCGTAATGCAACGGCCTTCACGTCATGGGGGACCCTGCCAGGAGAAGTCTCACCCGACGTACTTCACCCGTTCCGCCCAGGTACACCCCCTCGCCGACTTTGAGGCGACGTGCAGGACTTGAGGGTGTAACTTTTTTTTCCAATGGTGGGCACAAGAGGGTCGAACCCTATGCCACAAGCCTGAGACTGCTATTCATTTGTCGTTACCCAGCAGGCACCTGTGAACCATGTCACGGAAGCGAGTAGCGTTACCCGCGCCATACCACTACAAACCCGTTTATAGGGCGGGCCACATTCATACAACATTACAGAAGAAAGGACAGAGAAACACAGAGAGAACAGAGAAGGAAAGAAACATCCATGTCCGAACCGGATTCGAACCCGGGACCAACAGCTCAGGAGTCAGGAACGCTAACCACTTAGCCAATCGGTCGGCTGAGGGGATAACTGGTTCATCACTTACATATCAGAACTTTACTCTAATGAAAAATCTAGACTTCGATTCAATCTGGCAAATTCCACCAACACACCAATGGTACTCTGGAACATCTCCTGGAACTCTTCTTGAAACAAAATGTGACCGAAAATCTCTGACTGCCTTGACCAGATTCTCAAATGGACACTTAAAATGTTTATTGTTAGAATGTGGTACAAAAATTTATCCCACTTGTAAAAATGCTGTGACCATCCAGCCTCACCGAATCATATTCTGTATTGCATCGGACTTTCAAGGCAGGATTTATCCTCAAATCCCCTGCTAGTCATTGACTTTTTAACTGTCAACAATTTAATGGAGTTTATCCGACAAATGTCAGACCCTTAAATAGGATAATCCAACAACAACTTTTGCAGCACATAAGAGAAATAAATTTTAATGAAATTTAAGATAACAATTGTTTGCCGAAATAACATAATTTCCTTTACTTTACATACTTAGAAAAATGCAAAATAAACGAAAATGTATTAAAGATTAACTTTAGCAGTGATGGTAATTTTAATAATTTTACTTATTTTTATAAACAAATATTTCATTCTTTTTTTAGTGTCTGCATTACATTCAAGATTCATATTAATATAAAGATTCGTATGATATTTAGTATTTTGTCACTTGTAAGTGAATTGTTTCATGAAGATACTGGAATAAATATATAACACTAAATAACTTAATTCAATAAAATAGTTCAAAATAAATGAATAAATTTTAAAATCTTGTGTTTCGTTACATAAAAATTGAAATTAAGTTATGCTAATTAGTTTTTATAGTTAATGTTTAGTAAAATTTGTTATTACAGCACTTGACATCAAATAGAACTTATTTTTGTTTGCAGTCCATTTTTTCCAAATACCTAATTTTCAGTATAAAAATAATTTATTTTAAATAATTATTTATTCACATGTTTCTTGAATTTTATATTAAGTTTGTGTTATGTGTTGTTATTATATCACACTGTCATATACCATATGCATATTAATATTGCTATTTTAATGATTACATATAATCTCAAAATTCAAATATTATTTGATGATTATTTCGATAATTTTAGAAATTTGTTTTAATTTTGTAATAACAAAAATATAAGATTTCTTAATATTAGCAGTAAATTAAATTCGATATAAATCAAATGTATTAAATTATAATGAGATTAATCAAATGTAATATAACTGAATGCGATTTCTCAAGTGGGTGAAAATTGTATATTTCATACACTAGGCATTTTGATGTGTTTAATTTCGGTTATGTATAATAAAATATTATCATAAAACAGTATATTTTATTAAATCATTTAAACAGTTAATAAGCATCATTTAAATAACATCCATATAGCCAAATAAATATTCAATAATATAAAATTAATTTCACGAGACAACACCAGGAAATGCTTTTGAATTGTACATTATTCAATAAGCATTTGAAATCAAAATTTTAAAAATGATCTTTGTGTAAAATATAATTTTTTTCCAGTAAAAATTTAGAGTTTTCTGAGTTTTTAATTTTTTTTAAAACCATTAATTTCTAATAAAACGTTTTTTGTAAAATTTACAGTCTTCAACAAAAATCAAATTTTTTTCCATAAAAGTTTACAGATACTATCTATAAAACTTATATATTAATTAACATTGGTACAACAATTTAAAAACTGTAAATAAAATGTTTTCTCCACTAGAGAAGAAATATTTTAAAATATCTTTTATATATATATATATATATATATATATATATATATATATATATATATATATATATATATATATATATATAATACGTTCATATTTCTGATTTTGGCAGACTAAGATTAAACAATAATACATATTAAAATATAACTATTTTAATATGTATTATTGTTTTACATTTGTAAATTTTTCCGACAATTTAATACGTAAAATATTTTTCTAAATTAAGTTCTAAAAATATTACAAATATAGATGCATGAAGATAAATAATATTAATTTATGTATCAATAATTTCATATGTGTATATCAAGTTACATACGGATTAATATATATTTAACACAATAAGAAAAAAGCTTATTCAAAAGTATATGAAATTCACACTGCTTAAATCTTTATCATTAAAACATATTCTTTTAATAAAAATTGTTTTCTAAAAATAGATTTTAAGTTTTTATTAAAAATATGCATTTAAAATGCACATTAATTTGTTACCAAAATTCATATATTAAGAAAATTTAAAAGTTTAAAAATAATAGTAAAATATTTTTTAATCAAATATGTAAAAATAAATGAATAATGTTTTGATTAAAAAATCTTTTTTTAACCGTCGTTTAAAAGAATTTTATGATAAATAAATAATTCTAAGCAGCTTGACTCTTACAACTTACAGCAATTAATTTCTTAACTGTAATTAAAAATATAGATAAGAACATCACAAAAATTTTGCATTTATAATAACCGATTAAGACAACAAAACATATGAAATTGAAATATTAATGAACTAAGCAAAATTAGTAACTTAAAACTAATTCTTGTGTTCATAGAAGACTCTTATTTCCAAGAAAATTAAAATGAATATTTTTTTTTGTTAATATTTTTAAAAAAGTGATTGTGTGTGTCACTCATAAATAAATTTAATATAATCTAAAATTTATAGATTCAAAAACGTATTTAATATAAAAGAAATCAACAACTTTCATTTTTAATACAAATACTACAAATATTAATTAAATTACAAAATTTTACTGAGTTCCATATTTAAATACGTACAATACTGCGATTCTCATAGTTAAAGACTTCATAAATATATGAGTTATTTCTCAATAGATATAATTTATTTTTGATTATATCAATATTCATAATTCTAAATAATGTTTAAAATTTGCATATTCATTAATTAAAAAGTTCATATAAATTCCATTTATTATGTAATATCTTTCATAAACTCAAAAAGAATATTTTTCTTTTAGAATTTAAATTTTTCCATCATTTTCCATCGAGTGGTTTGAAATAAGTATGTATATATATATAATACATTATTTTCATTTGAAAAAATACAAATTTCTTTTTATTTATGCTTAAAATGTTTGATTTCAAGTTAAAGATTAACTAGCATATTTATTAAAATAAAACTTACCTGTAATTTTTCTTTTGTTCAATCCTGTGAAAGTGAAAATACAATGTAACCATGTACTTGAGGAATTAAGTTCTTAAAAAAAAAACAACAGGTAATTAATATATAATGATTTTAAGGGGTGTATTTAGTTTCGTTTGTACAGAATGATTATCACCTGATTAAAATGATCAGTTTCGATTGTGAGACTTTAAATATGAGTTCGATAAAACGATTTAGAAATTTATTTTCAGGTTTCAAGATATACTTTAGCGATAACGGAAAACATGAAAAAAGATAATCGAGAATTGCGTAGGCATACATTTACACTATTCTGCCTTTTAAACCAAAAGTAAGCTAATACTTGTTCTTTACTCTTTAAAAATTACTTTCGATTTTCGATTTCCTCTTTTTATTTTAAATGTGTAAATGAAAGTTTAATTTAATTAACAATCACAGTTCCTTTTAATTAAGTGGAGTAATGTATTTATTTTCAACTAATTTCTACAAAATGCCTTGAGAAATATTTCTGAAATATTTATGATTTTAACATTATAGACAACTTTCCGATGAAACATTAAATTTTTTAATTTAATGTTTCATCGAAAAGTTGTCTAAGTTGTTTATAGTGTTTGTTTATTAAAATGTTTAATCAAACCCCGAGTCTTTATTTCGTGAGCTAGTTTAAATGTTCTCAAGTGGCAGTCCAACTTTCCGCAAAATTCCTTTTAGATTACTTGGTGTTTCTGGAACACTCACAATATTATTTTTCGTTCATATTTTATTTCGATTAAAAGTTTTGATTTGGTTTGATAATTAAAATTTTTATAATACATAACGTGTTTTGTTTTAAAAAGTGGCCAAATCAGCTGTGCTCCCATGGCATTCCGCGTAAATTTTTTGATCCTTTTAGACCTATCTGTTGCCTAGTAGCGAAAGGTTGTTCATAACCGGTATGGGTGAAGTAAATCGGGAGTTTATGCCTGGTAGGGCCATTCTTATTATGCTCAACTAAACAGACGGGCTCCTAGGGCTAAGTCAGACATTCTCAATTTGGCGCAGATGCCGTACAATCCAGGATTCCGAATTCTGAATTTTTTTGGCGATGAAGAAATGTTGCCAAGATGACGTATTGTGACGTACGCAATGACGTAAATACTAGGGTTACCAAAATAGAGTTTCGTGCATAATTTTTATGTGACTCCATATCTATGACGTAATAAAAATCAGGTTGCCAGATACATAAGAAAATCCGCTTAAAAATCACCAAACTCAGAATTCCTGGATTATACGGCATCTGTATCCTCAAGCAGCATAAGCCTTCGAGTCTATCAAAACTGCTCATTTTTCTAAACATGAATCCATGAAATGATTATTGCAATGAGCTTATGGAGTAAAATTAAGTAATTTATGAACGATGATTATGTTGAAATATATTATAAAGAAATCATTTTCAGGATCTGACAAAGCAAAATCTTAATATTTGTGATAAGAAAATATGCATAATGATATCGTTTTGATGAAAATTTTGATATTTTAAAACTGTTTTGAGAATATGACATAATTAATTCACTCTTTAATTATACTATAACTGAGTTAATATTTATCATTAATAATATGTTCCTAATTAGATAATTAATAGAGTTATGTTAAAAGTACTATAGTTTTGTTTTTGTCCGGCATGCAATTTTGTGAATTAGTAATATTTATTGATTTGTGATTCTTATATATTTTACTACAAACTTACTGATATCAAAAGGATTATAATTTAAAATTATTGTGAATAGTAACTTGTATAATGCTTATATTATTCTTTAACAGTTTCGAAAAATGTTTTGAGCTTTAATGAATTGTTTTGATTCTATGTGTAGTTTTAAAGTTATGTGTTAATATGAAATATATTGAAAAATGAAACTCTAATTGTTATCATGAAATACGTTATAAATAATGATTATTTTATTGTGTTGATAAAATATAAATACTATGAAAGCGATATTTCGGTTGGTTTTCAGTTTAAATATCTAGTTATTTATTTTTGCACGCTATTTTATGGTTAAGTTGTTCTAAGGAAAAGTGTCTCTCATTTTGTATTTATTTTATTAATAATCAAGATAAATGTCATTTAATGTTGAAAAATCAGGAATATTAAGTTTTTACTTCTCATGTTGAATTTAAATATATGGTATGTTTGATACAATTTTAAAATCGAAACTAATATTTTGCTAAAATGGATATTGTTAAAATGGATATTGTAGTATTATATTTTGATTCAGTATTTTGAATTAGTTTAGCATATTTTATTATTCGAGACAGTATAATTATCTTATAAAATAAGATTAAATTTTGAATTGTTTTTAAATAACTGTCTTATGTTTATATTGTTAATTTTGCTTAAGTAATTTGAGTTTTAATTTTAAATTATACCAGATAAAATGTAGCAATTTTGAATTTAATGTATTAAGAAAAAGAAATAGATAATATAGCAAATTTTAGACTCATTATATACTAAAATTTGAAATCTACAAAATAATTAAATGAAAATAGTCTTCATTGCGAAGAAAGAAGATCGTCGAATTCTAGCTGGAAAGCTTGTGAGACTATATATTAAGATTTAAAAATTGTTGATTTATAAAAGGTGATAATCTAGGGTAAGAATTTCGATATCGAATTTGTGAAAGAATCGTTAAACACCATTACGGCTGAAAAAAATTGAAGCTGAACACCAGTTTGAGTTTGAAAAGCTCAGAATTCAACTTGAAATGGAGAAATTGCAAAACAGATCTACTATTGCAAAAGCTGGTGTTCCTAAAATAAATATTGGAAAAATGTTACCCAGCTTTTATTTTAAAGAAGGTGATAAAATTCTATATTTGGGTTTACTGGAGAGGTAATTATCTTTCTCTTAAAAGTGCCAAATTCGTTATGTATATGCTTGCCAGGTGTACCGATTTGACCGGGATAGCCATGGTTTTCAGAGGAAATTCCTGTGTGCCCCGGTACTTCACATACCTGTATAAATCAAATTTGATTTTATAGATAACCAAACAAGTAAAAACAATTAACTGTGAAGGATTGCTTAGAATAATTTATCATTTATTTCTATAATGCATCATAAGGGAAAATCATAGAATAATGATGGTTTGCTAATAAGAAATATTGTCATCGTATCGTATTTTCTCGACAATTGTCGTGGTTATGCGCGAAATTGTGTTTGCTAAGTAGTATTAGCAATCAAATTAAGAACAGTAGAAGCAAGAAGAGACTACGAAAAACGGCTCAATCTGTTTGGTCAATTCGAGGATAATCAGATAGCAACTCTTATCTGATCAAGATTGTTGAGTAGGACTTCTGCTTACCTGTGACATCAACTCCACAGTACAGAGTATTTTCTTGTGAACAGTGCACATTGATTATTGTTAAAGGTTTAATGCAGGAATTAACGGGTAAAATATTAACTTGTAGAGATTTTTAAAAGATTGAGATAAAATATGACTCTCTAAAAACTAAACTAAACTCCATGGCACTACAGCCCATGTGGGCCAAGGCCTACAGTGCCCATAACTGTTTTCATGACCGAGGGCCCTGGGGTGCGAAGCATATGTCCCAGTTAGGTGGTCAGCCTAACGTAAGACCTCCAGTATTTAGTTCCCAAGCATGCTTGGTACTCAGTTAATCGACCCACTGAAGGGATGAAAGGCTGAGTCAACCTTGCCCAGCCCGAGGATCGAACCTCGGACCTCTGTCATGGGAGCGTGAAACGCTGCCACTAAGCCACCGGGCTTCTATGACTTTCTAAGAAAAGGAAAAAAATGTCCTGGCTAAGAATAAGTATACATATGAATATTGCAAAAAATTTTATTCCTCACTCGAAGTAATTTTTCACTTACTTAAGTATATAACTCATAAATAATGTAATCATAGAAATTTCTTGAGGAAAGAAATGATTATAAGCCAAGGTCACTGAAAAGAAATTCAGAAAGAATGCATCCTGAAAGGAAGTCTGTTGTCATCTTCTGTAAATTGTTATTGACGCCTCGGACTACATAGAACCAGACTATATAAATGTTCTACTTGTAATTCTGCAAATAAAATATTCATGCTGTTTTTGCGAATGCTGCCGTGTATTCTCTTAAAATTACATGAGATATGATTGCAAATTTAAAAATCCTAAATGATTTAAATGGCATAGCATGTGCAGACATACATACATATCGATGCAGAAGCCCCAGACTGTACCTTTATATTAACAGGTTTGGAATAATCCCACATGACCAAGTGCCTCGTAATTTTAACCACAGTCAGGGGACTAGGTCACACCTGAGATAGCACCCTCCTCTCTACATCCCCGTTACAACAGCGGAAGGACTTTGGACGTCACATATTAAGCTGTACACCCTAGGGCCTGAGTAGCTACCAGGCGCTCCGGCAGGTGGTGGATCGCCGAACGTCCTGTAGGAATGACAGGATAGCCTTAAATATAGAATCAGAGGTCGCGAACCAGCTCCCGTAAACCCTGGTGTTATACGACCCGTGCCTAGGGTTATTTGGCACCGCGGTAATGGTGTCTTAACGGAGCCTCTAGTTGCCTGGCGAACTTCTAGAGCTTTTTTGCCTTGCCCAGTAACTCAGGGAATGCTGGGTGGACTGTTATATTACCAGAGCTCATTAATTGTTATCTTGTGGCTGAAAAGACACAAGAAATAACAAACCTTTTTGCATTTGCAGGTGAAGCCTCTGAAGTAGACCTTCTGAAAAAATCAAGGGAACTCAGAGGCACTCTAGTGAAGGGGCAGCAATGAATACTTCACAGGAGGTAGAAGTGACCTCCAAACCATATTCTTCTGGTGAAAGTCAGGAAGTTATCGCTAGCATGACTGACTCTCAGACCAGAATCATCTGTGGATCATCAGCGAGGATTGCCTCTGAAATTCGAAGATGCTCTAGGCAGAAGATAGATTAACTTCTTAAGGCATCATCCATGCTAGAGAGTTACACCTAGACTCCATTAAAGGACTCGGACTTTATTAACAAAGTGGGTGACCCGAGCAATTGGAACTAGGAAACATTGGGTTTGGAGTTAACAGAACAAAATGCTGATAAAAGCAGAGGTGCCCTACATACAAACCCAGAGGTGACATACAAACCCAACTCTAAGAAGAAGAGAAGAAGAATCCAACTCACTTAGCTCCAGCAGCAACCCAGTGAAGGAGAGTACGGCGTGGTCAACCTCCCAAGCACTGCCCGCGACAAATGATGCTTCAGTTTGCTTATCTTAACGGGAAGCGGCGTGAAGCTACTGAGCCACTGGAGTTCAGCATGTGCTGACAGTAGGGCTAGTCGATCTATTGCTGATGATACCTTTTATCACTTACTGAAAAAAAGACTTTCGTTTCATAAAGGAAAAATTGACAATGACTCTTGCTGATGGACTGAAATACACAATTGAAGTTTTGACTACATTGCTATGAACTGACTTCTTTCGAAATGCAAGTGTTACACTTGATGTGAAAAACAACCAATGGTTTTTTAAAAAATAAACCAGGACAGAGGATCTCTTTTGGTGAAGACATTTTTCTTACATTTACAGTATATCTGTTGATAAGGTCAAAATATGATATTATTTGCTTCGAGGAGATGAATGTAATACCTAGACTACAGAACAAAAAGATAAAATTAGTGAACTGCTGACAAAGTACGCTGATGCTTAAACCAGGAGTCGAAATTACTCCTTTCGTTGAACATCAAAATGAGACAAGACATCATCCGCTGACAGCTACTTATCGCATTTCCTCACAATGGAAAGAAATTTTGATGTCTGAAATAGAGAGAATTGTAGGTGGTGTTTGCCATAATATGCGAACTAGTGTGAATAGTGATACCTTCATACTCAAAATTACAACTTACTTGCAGAAATTCGCAACATTTACTAAAGAAATTAAATTTGTTGTTAAATGAAGACAAGGAGGATTTCCGTATTCTTCAAGTGATCATGATTTTGTACTTCTCATCCCGGTAGCAATGCAAAAGAAGAAGAAAACCACACAGTTCATACGAAGACATGATGGCCTTTATATTAAACTAGCAAGAAGTTCTCCATATTAAATTGCTCTTCTTGAAAGTCCTGCGACTTCAGTGGGTACTTACTATACTTCAGCCTTTCTTAATTACAAACCAAGATCCAGTGGCCCCACTTAGGAAAATAAAAAGTCCTAAAATCGCTCCTAGCTATTTGCCAGTGCATTCACAAATATTTAAATTATATTATTGAAATAATTTCAGTGACAAAATGAAATTTTTTTATAAGGGGGAGCTAAAAGAAATAACTTTCTACATTTCTTTTCTTTTATAAGTACAAAGCAAACAAGAATGTTTCGGCCGTTTTTAATGACACATGGCCTACAGAAAGCGTAACCTATTATTAGTCCTCGAAGTAATCACCATCGGCATCCAGTATATTCTGCCAACTGCCTCTAGTTGGGCAATGAATCCCCTTGAGGTAAAAGTCGGGGGGTTTGAGAAGCAAAGTTGTCTGTGAGTGATTGGCGCAAATCTACTTCACTGGGATTTTCCACGAAGATGATCGTCCGCGGAATTAAGGAGGTGGTAATCTGATGGTGCGAGGTCAGGAGAGTAAGGAGGATGGCACGAAGACTCCCAATAAAATCTATGTATGATATTCCTAGCCACCCGCGGGGCATGCGGCTCTCTCGTTATCGGCCAAAAACAGTACGCCCTTGCAATTAACCTCCTTCTATTACACATGTTCCATTTCCTGCAAGTACAGGTTCGCAGTGACCGTTTAGCCCGTTTGCAGCAACTCATAGTGAACCATTTGACGACTAGTCCACCAGACAGCAGTTTCATCACGGAGGAACAAATCTCCTGACCTGAATTTGTGAAACTAATGCCTTGCTGTACATTCATTTACATCTCTATCCCCAAACGCTTGAAATATTCGGCTACTTGTTGCAGCAACTGATAAAAACGCTTTCAAGTCGTAAAGAAAACAATAACGAACGACATGTCCATTTCTTCCCGCAACTGTATGAGTTACAATTGATGAATGTGTGTGGTGGGTCTGCTTTTATAACGACTGATATTCGTACTCTCGACTGACTGGTGCCTCAGTCATGTCCTACACTAATTTGCATACTTATTCTCACTTCAATGGCTATGCAGAAACGGCAAGAGCTTTCTTGCTTACCTTATATATCTTCAAGCAAATTTATTAACTATTTTTACGCCACTACATATAACAATAATTTTTGTAGTTTCTTTTGAGCAACTTTTGTTTCATTTTTTTTCATTAATACTAATTTTAAATTTTTTGTATTTCTTTTATTCGCGAAGCCGTCGGGAACAATTCATTAGAGCAGTGTTTATTGTTTATAATCTGTATATAAAAGAAAACGAAACACCTTTTCCTTATCATCTGTTTCCCTGGTGAGAAAGTATTAAATATTTTTTTTTCAATATTTGTATTTTCATTATATTTTTTGCAATTTTCCTATTAACTGCTGTTTTTACTTCTTGCAATTTTATTCCACTAATTGTTTCTCTGTATTTTCTAAAGGCTTCATCTTATTTTTATTAAAAAATTTTGTCAATTTCTTAGAGAATCTTTTCAGATTTGAGCATTTCAAATTACTTTTTTTATTCATTAAATATTTCCAAAAATAAGTGCATTGATATTTTAAAAATTTACTTTATTCAGATATATTTTGTATCTGAATAAAATTTCATTCAGATATATCTTATTTTATTCAGATTTATTATTTTTATTCAGATACATTTTATTTTATTCAAATATATTTTGCATTATTTAATATACATAAGCATACGCTTCCACAACTTTTTTATGGTTATTTTACTTAAATTTTTGCTAAGAAATTTCGTTACACTATTTGATTTCTCGTTATTTAAATAATTCCATTACTAATAATTAAAAGTTTATTAATTAATAACATAGAATTTTATTAATTTTAATTAATTGAACATAATTATTTGCAATAAATGAATGACGAACAAAAAAATGAAATGATAGCCATTATTTTATAATTTTAAATTCTATTTAATTGAAAATAATTAATCAATATTTTATTGATTGTACTTTCATATAAATATAAATTACTTTATAAAATGACTTCTATCATTTCATTTTTGTTAGTTTTTTTTAATCAACTCCTACATTTAAAATTAAATAATTTTAAAGATATTAAAAATATTACTCTCAAAATTTTTCGTTTAATTATCTTTAGTTCTAAGAGTATGCGCACCAATTCAAATTTATTCATATATAGAAATTCTTAAATGGGATCTGAATTGAATGCATCCAACGGCATCGCACCTGAGATCCGCAGCAGGGTTAAAGCTGCTAACCGATGCTTTTTCGGCTTAAAAAAATACCTAAAATCTACTTTTGTCAGTCGAAAAAAAAAATTTGATATACAAATGCTTGATTCGGCCTATTCTCACTTATTCATCTGAAACGTGGACATTGACTGAGAAGGATAAAGAAACCATCTCCATTTTCGAAAGAAGCATATTTGGTTGAATAAAATGTGAGAATACATGGCGAAGAAGAACTCATTCTGAGTTCTATAAACTATATAAAGAACCAGATATTGTTAAATTTATCTCAATACAGAGATTAAAATGGGCAGGACATTTGAGCCGGATGAACAACAATCGGGTGACAAAAAATATTTTCTTGGCTCCTCCCATTGGCACCAGAAGAAGAGGACGACTGAAACTCCGATGACGTGACTGCCTTGAAAACGACCTAAAAGCACTCAAAGTGACAAACTGGATGACCTTGTCCAAAAATAGGAGGTGCTGGAATGCACTTCTGAGGAGGGCAAAGGCCCACCCAGAGCTGTCAGGCCAATGAAGAAGAAGAAGAAGAAATTCTTAAATTGTATATTGTTACAAGTAAATCGATGAAGTAAATTGAATATTTTGAATTTTATTTGAATAGTGATTTATTTGAGTCATCCTATTTGAATAGTGATTTTTATGTGTTGTATAATGAGCCCGTTATTGCTTGCAAAACCCCCAAGTTAGTTCCAGACTCTCAATGGACTTTAACACCCTTTGCAGCTGTGAAAGAGATTGATCTCCCCGTTCTCTAGTACCAGCGAGGAGTTTTTCCCCGACCGAATGTGCAGCGAAAGTACAATTTATGACAGTTCTTGTAAATAATCCTGTAAATTTGTAAATAAATATTTAGTCTAGAATATTGAATTACGTGAGTCTGATTCCTTAACGGCCCTTGCCTACCTAGAGTTCAGCCTATCCAGACTGTACGTTACTATTGAATACATATGCGAGTAACGTTTGGGCGCTTTTTTGCATTTAGATGAATTTGGTTGAATTCGATGTAAAAAATTTTTGCCAGTATAATTGTGTATGTGTGCATAAATATTTTCAAGTGTATCTGATTATTTGTTTTTTCTGTAAAACCCAAGACAAGGCTTTAAGGCACCACCATTGTAAATCCTACATTTTCAACAGCATGCTGGGTGACGGCACAGTTCGGAGACAACCTTTTAACTCCTGGAAGGTGCTGCTTGCTCACGATGGTGATGAGTGGACTAAACCCGATAACCGATTGGTACAGAACGGGGTCCACTCCCATCTCTTATGTATGTATTTCCTTGAGGTAGAATATCACTCTTCAGGTCCTGAGTTCGATCCCAGCTACTTTTGAACAACACGAGAGGAATGTTGCGTTTCTGCCTTCTGCATGCAGTTGTATCAGGGTGGGTGCTTTGACGTTTTCCAGGTTTCCTCCCTCGTGACACGTGAATATAGCCCACTATCTGTGAAAAGTTTTTCGTGATGGCAATTAACCCTGTTAAAAGCATTAAAAGAGCATTTGACGATTAGTCTATCCATCCGTGGTTTCAAAGTGTATCTGATGGTAAGGGTCGTGACCTCCTATAGGTTTGAGAGCGCTTTTCAGAATGGTAAGTCAAGGGTTCGATTCCAATCACTACTGAACCATGGAAGAAAAATATTACATTTTTACTTGTCATGTCCACATCATTTGAGGTGGGTGCTTGCTTGGTTTCCAACCTTGGGGCACAAAAAATATAGTCCTATGTCTGTGTGGTAGACTTGGTTCATAAATCTATGATTTCGTTTAGCTCATTGATTTACAACTTATTTTCGTATACATATAATTTAATGAGAATCTAGAGTTCAAAGGGGACACGGAACAATTACAAAAATCTATGCCTGAGGTGGAAATCGAAAACATGGATTGTTGAAATGACAGACGTGGCGATAATCTTTACGTTACCAGTTTGTCTGATTATCGATAAAATTACTAAATTGTTTAATTTTGTACGTTGAATTCCTTTAACTGTATTTAATTGAAATTAAGAGGTTTATATACTTAAAAAATAAATAGAGTAAAACAATAATAAGCTTTATATGCTGTACATTTACATTTTTAATAAAAATCAAGTTGATTATCTGAAATTAAAAAAAGTTTGTTTCAGTAAGTTTTGGAATATTTCCCGTTACTCCTTATACTTGCATATGACGTCATCGAATCCTTGTGATCGAAATTGTTTGCTTATTTTTAGAGGAAAATTGAAAATAAACATAAGTTTCGATTCATTTTGTGAATTGTACACAATAATCTTTGATAAATACATATTAAATCGTTTACATGCTGTAATGAAGAAATCAGAATTGCACATGAATGTAAACTTGTGGTAAAAAATATTTCGATTAATGAATTCAATTTTCTTGGATTTCAAAAGGTCTGCTGGAACGTAGAAAAAAGTATAATCAACCGCCACGTTTTTCGTCTTCAGTTTTCTTTCTCTCGAAGTGAAAGTAACTAATTGGCTCTGAATTACATGTAACATGATTTCACACAACACAAATTTTTTAGAGACCAATCTTCTTTGATATATAGGAGGTTATCTGTATTCTTCTCCAATAATTTTCAAAGTTAATGGTGGTAATAACATTATTGAAAGCCTTTGTAAATCTCTCAAATTCTTATCCTAATTGCTGTTCTTGCACAATGCATATGTATAATTCCCATCTCGCGTTATTTTAAAAATGGTATCTTTGATCTTCCATTTTAAAGAATTCTCTTTTACCACGTGATATTTCAAGCTTGATTTGTTCTAATACTCTAAATTTCAATTATGGAGCAAATATGTCAGAACATAATTTGAAATAAAACTTATTTTTTCATATAATTTCTTTAAATAAATATAGGACTATACATCATAAAAATTACAGCAATCACAGTCAAGTAAGTTTAAAATTAATAAGAACATTCACTGGAATGCCAAAAGCTTACAATATTTTCATCAGTTAGGTTAAAATAATTTTTTAAAAAATTTCATAGCAGCATTTCTATATTTAACTGTAACCGTCTTCGTGAGTAGTCAATTACCTCTATAGAATAAACAAAATGATTGATTCAAATTCTTTTACTTTATTTGTCTAACAAATAGAATTCAACTAGTCTCAGTTATGGAATTTAACCGAAAATGTTCCATGATGTAGAAAATATAAAAACGAAAAAAAGGATACCAAATATCTGTCTCGAATACTATGAATTTGATTTTCAGACTTTTTTTAAATTAAAAAAAAATGAAGGCTTCATTGATTTTCTGTCCTTTTAGATCTTGTTTGATTCCTCACAGTTTAAATCTTACTTATTCCGGATTTGTTACGATAAATTGTCTAGCCTCTGTTCTAGTTCTACACATACATCATTCGGCTGACAACAGTTCAAACACAATTTCCTAAATAAATTTCTTTTATTGTTGTTTTATGCCTTTCGTTGAATTGACGTATAACCTTGATCTATGATTTTAAGTAAAGATTAGGTTTAAGAGCATGTTTCTGAAGGAAATTATTTCTGTTTGTTACTTTATCGCATATCTACGTAGCCTTATTCGAGAAAGAAAAATAGCACATTTTTATTTGTTCTATATCTAATAGAATAAAAAAGTATTCTTTGATAAAAAAATAGCAATAAAAAGTTAATTTTCATCTTAAGATTTTTATATATATGACAAAAAATGTTTAGATAGAACAAATAAAGATGATTAATTAATCAAAAAATATATGAAAATTAAATTTATATCTTAAAATTGTTACGTTTTTTACATTTGATAAGTAAATGTATATTTCATGATCTAATAACTATGCATATATACGAAGTGATTGCAAGATTAATTTAAGAAAAAGGCTAATTTGAAAAGTTTTCGGTTTTATTCAAAAATAATGCTGTTAGATAGACAATTAAAAAAAATTCCTACTAACATACAGTTAACACTTGTTTTTACGAGTCTCTAATTTACGAATACTCAAGTTTTTACGAACTAGTGGCCTACCTTGATACCTCATACATAATGATAATTTTAACTCCAATTTATAAAGTAAAATTTTGAAAATCCTTTATTTGCTAACTTTTGTTTCTGATAAATAGTTTTCTTTTCCATTTTTTTATTTATTATGATCTGATATTTTTCAATTTTTTATTTGATTCCTTTTTATATAATACCAGAGAACTTGATTCGTTCATGGACAAAGAAACCAAAAAACATGGAATTCCAAAAAAAAAACAGCCTTACAAAAATTTTAAAAACTTGAAAAAAAATCTGAAAAAGGAAACAGTACCAGCGACAATGTTTTCTCTCGAAATTATTGTACAGAAATAAAACATCCTAAACTGGAAAAAGTTTTGCTTACTTACCTAAGAAATATGTTGTTATTAATCTTCGTGTCCAGTCTCTGCTAGACGCGGTCTACGAATTTATTCCTCCTCAAAAAGTCATAGACTGGCATAGGTAAATCTAATAAGTATTCGTAAGAAAATCCTAGACACCTAAGAATATGTGCTGGAGAAGCTTGCACTTGGTTATATTTCTGAAAAATCGGGTGGGTTTTTTGACTAATCTGGAAGGCGAGACTTCTCAGATGGCGACCAAGAAAGTGGAAAAAGTTATTTGGACGCATCTATCAGAAAAAAATGAAAGGAATGAACAGTCATATTGATAATAATATCATTAAATTCAAATGCTTTGCTATGAAGCTGAACATAAAAGATTTCAAAACATGAAGACGATTGACTCCAAAGATTGAAAGCTAAACACGGTTTAAGCTTTTTTAAAGTTGTGAAGAGAAATGCAGTTTATAAAATGAAAGTAAGTGTTGTTTTTTATGTATGAATCCTATTTTTCATGTGTTTTTTATAGTGCATTCTAAATAATTCTTTCTAATAGTATTTTATTTATAAAAGAATAATTTGGTAAAAAAATCGAATCTTAATAACTTAATACATTAATTTTTTATTTTACGAAATGTTTCACTGGTCCTTACAAGTTGGTAAAAACGACCGTCTACTGCATTTCATAATTTTTTGCAACTGAAACAGAAGAAAAAACAACGTGCTTAGGATTGATTTTTTTATTACACTCCCAAGATTTATGGATGCATATTTTGTATATTACTATATATTCTTAGAAGAATTATTTTGATCAAAGCAAATTACTAGCAGTCACGTCATTTCTATGTATTTTAAACCTTTTTCCAAGGTTAATTATTAAGGCTGGTAAACCTTGTCCGCATAAATTTATGCTTGAGAAAACCATAAGGAACTATAAAGCGGTTCACCGAACAATGTGAAAAAGCTGCCAAGATTTAAATTACAATCATTCTGAAACTCTCTGTGATTGTTTACTTCAAAATGTTCTTGTCGTTCTTACTTACTTCTTTACTTATTCGGAAACAATAACAAAAGATTGCATATTAATTTCTAAACAACACCGGTTTCGATTTCTGCATCAAAGGGTATAAAATAATATTCGGTAGGATATAATGCAATAATTCATTATAATTCTAATTGTAAAATAATACCGGACATATTGTTTTCGTAAGTGAGATAGAAATTCGATTATTTTCAATTAATTTTTTCAGCATTTTTAGTTATATCCTAGTTTTTGTAAGATTAAAGATTCAATTATATGCGTAAGTTTGTACAGTTTAATTTCAAAACTTTACCATGCAATCAAGTTTTTGAATGTCGATATTAATTGTTACATATTCAATTGATTCAATAAGAAAATTTATCGGCAAGATACATAAATTAAATTTTAAATTAAGAATACATATTTTTTTCTTTTGGTGAAATATGCTTTAAGCTCATTTATAACTAAATTATCGAAAAAACGTATTTCCATTGACAAAGAACCAACATTTGCAATAGAATAATTATTTTGATCTGTATCTCTATATTTCGGTTCACAATCCTTTGAGTATAATGCATTTAGAGTAATATATTTTACACAATTTATTTAATAAGTAATGCAATTTGCAAATGCAATCTCAGAGATTTTGATAAGTATGCCACTGTATTTCAGGTAAAAGCCCTCGCTATTATTAACAATCTACAAAAGTTTGCCTTTTCTTAGATTCAGGTAGAAAAAGTTACTTTTCTACCTGAATCTAAGAAAAGGCTATCATGGCAAGTAGATATTTACTTTTAGCAACAGCCAAGAAGTTTCAAAAATTCTCAGTTCATTCCAAATTAAATAAAAAAAATGTTCCTTAAATTAGATTTCTTAACAGAACATTACCGTTTCAGAAAAACCTTCATACAATGAAACTTTTTCAATAAGACCCCATAATCAGAAAGGGATATAAGAACAAGAAAACAGCATAGTACATCATTTATGAAAATGATGTCTTTGTCCCAGTTTCATTAACTACTTTAGTATTTTCTACTTATTTTTTTATAGATTCTGAAAATCCCTTCTTTAGTGGAGCTGAAGTGTTTAAGGGGTATTAAAGGGGCTATTATATTCTATAAATAGAGTAGGGACATAAGCAGTTTGAATTGGGAAACATAAACTTCAGAGTATTTGGAACAAAATATCACTCTAAATCACAGAAATATAACATCCAACAAAAATCTAACAGAAAAAAGGATGATTTTTGCCAGCATTTTGTTAACTTAATTCATGACGTACTTTTAATCCCTTCACGTAAATTAATTCGTTTAACTTTAAGTTTTTTACTAAGAACTTGAAGTCATCAGAAGCTACGATCAAAGTTATTTTTAAGATAAACAATGCTTAATTATTTTAATAATAACTGCACTGGATCACTGTTCCAATATCAACAATGCCATAAAATTTAATATACGCCATAAGAAAACCATAATCTTTTAAAACTACCTCAAATGGGAGAAGCGGGAAAAATAGTAGAGAATACAGACAACTGCATGTATATTCATAAGTCGTTATTAAAATTTGATGTGAAAAATCTAGGAAAATCTGTGAAGAAAATCTAAACAAATTTTCCTTTATACTAATTTTTATATTGCTTGTAAAAACTTTTTATTTTTCTTGCCTGTCAGCAAGAAAAAATACAAAAATACAGAATAAAATAGAAAACACAAACGAAAGTACGAAGAACAATTCTAAGAAAGTGAATCCCAACCCTTTCTGTAGTAGACGAAGAGGAAGACCCAAAAAGAGATGGAAGGACTGCGTGGAAGAAGACTTCAGCGTACTTAAAGTCATACTGGAGGTCGATTTCTAGATAAGGGGCAGAGACTCCTGAAGAAGACCAATGCCCACAAAGGGCTGTCGTGCCAATGCTGATGATGTTGTTCTTGTTACTAATCCCAGTTGGTATAGCTCTGCTACACCAACTGGGATTGATTGACTGAACTGGGATTGACTGAGGATTGACAACTGGGATGCTGATGATGAATATAGTGAATCAGCTACGCAAACTGTCTCGCTTCCCAATATTAATCGCAAAGGCATCAACCGGTGAGGACAATAGATGTCTGCTAATGTCGAATGTTCATTTCTTGGTGTGAACTCACTATATAGGGGATAATTGGGACTGTCGAAAATTTTTTTAACCCGTACAAATGTTTGGATGGGCAATCATGGCCAGTTAAGATTCTCAACAAAGCCACTGACTCGGCTCTAGGACTGGTTTGTCCGATATTTGAATAATTGCGGATTTTTTCTTTGTCAGATTATTTACGAGCTCAGTTCCCTTAATTCAGCACTGTTCTGGGGTCCATGCAATGCCACTTTTGTGTTCTGCAATAGAAAATCATTTATTAAACTGCAGCATTCAAAGACTATGCGAAATCCAAGATAATTATAAAATAAGCAATTTTATAATTATCTTAGAGATCAAGTATGTAGTGTTAGGATACTCCTCATTCTATTCACATGATGGCGCTGTAGTCATTAGGAGAGAGGAGAGGAGGGAGTCCGCTCCGGCGGAGAGAGATTGTCGTTGACCAGCGAACGAGGAGGATTAGCTGGCTCTCCTTGGGTGTTTGTTCTGTTGGCCGTGTAGAGCCATAATCAAATTTCTATTAATTATAATTTTAATATACAATACTATCAATTATTTTTAATTTTTAAATAAATATTTTTATTTGTACGAGTTGTGCTTTCTTCTACAGAACAGACACTACAAAGTAATTAAGTTAAATCAATTAATAAATGTCTTTATTGCAAACTGTTTATTCATCAGTCACTTGTGATATTTATTATAATAGTTCCGTACATGTAGTACCATAATATCAAAGTATTTATAGAAGGAAATTAACTATTATATATATCCCATATTTAAAGATTGTCTTCGAAGTATATTATTTTATTTAACAGAATAATCGCGAATATTTTAAATGCAAATACTATATGGTTTACTACGGTTCAATGATCGAAAATGATTTTTCGGTGTAAAAGATCTCCAGTTACTTTATATTAGCTCTTGTTGAGCAACAGGAGATTGATATTGCATTTCTGTACCTGTATGCATGTCTATTGGTGTGTATGCTGGAAAGTTCCCCGTGTCTTCTCCTTTGCGATATGTGAATATGATCTAGTATCTACGAAAAATTATCCACAATGGTAAAACGTGTCTAAATCTAAATGGTTTATTAAGGTCTTTAATTGCTTGCCAATACATCACGCAGGGCCAAGTATAATGAATCAATGATCTCCATGGTTTTGTTGTATAAATCAATGATTTCCAAGGCTTTGACGTGAATAGTTTTAGATTTTGTTATGAATTCTATTAAACAACGGTATATGGGTGTTTCTTTTTCTGAATGGATTGCATTTGGAGAAGATGCTCTGGAATTCCCTTTCTTGCAGATTGGAAGTACAATCCATGGCCTATGAAAAGTACCACCTGAAATTCAGGTATTTAGTAGATCCTGAAACAAGCTTTTTAGTCATTTTCACCTCTTGAGTTTTTAAAACATAGGGTCAAATAACCTCCTAACTATGTGATTAACCTTTGAAACTTGAACATATACTTACGAAATAAATATTTCCATCTTTTCAGTGCTTATTACGAAATAACCATAACCCAAAGGACCTGCATTCTGCACTGGATACCAGCGCATGTCGACATCTATGGCAATAAGAAATCCTCGCCAAAGAAGCCCGAAATAACCCTCAATTTTCCAACAACCTGACCCTCACTTAGGCTAATACAATAGCCAGCCGAAGACTACTTTATGCTTCTTCTCAGAAGGACTCCATTTCTACTCTAAACTGTAACAGTGCTATTTCCACTATCATAGCCAAATTGAAGACTAAACACCTCAGAGGAATAAAAATATGTCCCGATGGTCATCGAAGCTATAGGATATACCCTCATTGCACAGTTTGGTTGCCCTGCCATATTGGCAAAGCTCTTCAGGATCCATCTCGATCCTCCTCATCAACTCTTCTAATCCTCAAAAGTTATAGAGGTGGTCAGAGCTGTCTCGGACAATTTTGGATCAATTAAATTCCATTGTACTACTTTACTGGGCAAGACAACTACCACTTATAAGTCTTTCCGACATGTCTATGACAAGCAATAGCTTTCGATGTCACAGGAGAAAGACTTCATAGCAGCTGCTGGAGTTCTATTTGATAAAAATATACAGTTATCAATTTTTCAATCATGACAATAAATTGTCTCTGTAACATTTAAATTTCTTTCAAAAAGTAATCATTTAAAATTATAATATAGAATAAATTTAAAGGAAATACTTCCAATCGTATATCACAGGTCTTAGCTCTCTTAATCAAGTCCACCAAAAAACGGGATTGTCGTGGAAATTTAGAAATTTGAAGAACTACAATTTAAGAATTATCGTTTTAATACAGGGATGGGCAGACTTTTCTGGGTCACGAGGAACTTTTAATTGTTTTATTTTTCTCGTGATAACCTTCGATACTATCGGTGGTTAAATAAGCATATTTTAGGTATGCAAATCACATAAAAATTAGCATCGGCGATCCCTTCAAAATGTTTTGTGGTCTACCAGTCGATCGCGGTCCCCAAATGCTCACCCTTGTTTCAGAATATATAAATGTGTTGGTCTTCTACTGCATACTTTTTATATTTGTCAGTTTCTTACTTGTTGTTTGATTAATTAATATATCACATAATATATTAATTATGCCTTGTTTAATATATAATTAATACTGTTACATTCCTTGGTCATATTATTGTATTGCTTAAAAAATCTGATCAAACTTTCTTTGCATGTGAATGTCCATGTAATATAATTTTACAGATTGTTACTAATATTTGCATTGAATTACATTTAAATTATAAATTTTCCCAATTCTAACTTACTAACTAGTCTCCAGCACAGCAACAATTCGACTCCAAAGCAATATGTCTCGTGCCTTAGTATTCCAATTTGCAATTTTAAAATTCTTTAGATCCCGTTTTAAACCTCCTCGATACATTTTTTCCTTGGTATTCCCTGTTTTCTCTGAGACTGACTTAAAAAAAAACTTTTATACATCAGTTGTCATTCATTCTTTCCATATATCCATTGGATTCTTTTTGATTTTATATTGTTTGTTATATATTTTTCTTTAATCAATTTTTGTGTTCTATTGTTATATCGTTTCCTCCAAACATCATTATCTTTGACTAATTCAAACGTAGTTCTTAAAACCTTCCTCTCCGTGGCTGTTAACATCATTTCATGTTCTTGTTTGTTAATTCTAGATAAAAAAAAATACTTAATTTTACAAACTGTATTTTTTAAAAGAATAAAAAATATATATTATTAAATCCATAATTAATCGAAAATAAAATTTAATTATTTGCTTAATACATACACATTTAAGGAAATTAAGTCATAGCTCCTTAAAATACGATTAGCACGAATATTTTAAACACTGAAGCTTATAAAGCATGCGTGAGTATTTTTAATGAATTCTTACATTAAAAAAAATAGTAAATTTATTCAAATAATTCATGCTTTTAGTGATAAAAAACCGTTTTAAGATTTTAAGTATTTGTTGAAATTTTACTTTTTCATAATATTTGATTATAGATATTATAATAATGAATTTTATTATGTTTCTTTTATTATATATATATATATATATATATATATATATATATATATATATATATATATATATATATATATATATATATATATATATATATATATATATATATATATATATATATATATATATATATATATATATATATATATATATATATATATATATATAAATTTTTAGTTATTTCAACATTTTACTAAAGTTAAGTATTTGAGAAATATTTTTGATGAATTTTTACCTTAAAAAAATTATAAATTTATAGAAATAATTCGTGATTTAAGGGATAAAAAATCGTATGAAAATGTTAATATTTGTTAAAATTAACATTTTCATGATATATAATTATTGATAATATCATAAAGAAAATAATTTTTATGCCTACTCTTAATCTATGTAAAAATTAATTTTTATATTTATTTCAATATCTTGATAAACTTGAGCTTATGAAGCATTTGTGAATTGTTTTTAGTGAATTTTTACATTAAAAAATAATAAATTTATATAAATGGTTCGTGATTTTAGTGTAAAAAAATCGTTTAAGGATGTTAAGTATATTTGTTAAAATTTAATGTTTTCATTATATATGATTATAAATATCATCACCATTGAAATTTTTTATCCTACTTTACTATACGTAAAAATGAATTTTAGATATATATCTCAACATTTTTTTAAAACTGTTTCAAATAAATCAATAGGTTTTTAAATAATATTTTTAATTCAAACGCGGATGAAAAACAAATTTTTCTATTTAAGAAAATTTATTATCCTATAGACGTATGACATTTATTTCAAAGGGAAAAAATGTGAAATTGTTCTAAAGAAGTATGCAAAGCGAAAATGTGATCTCATTCTAAGAAAATACTAATTGTAATTGTAATTAAGATAAATAAAAATATTTTCATTAGCAGATAGGCCAATATTTGATATAACCACCTGTCTGGCCATATTAGAGCTTGGTCAGCCGTAGGGAAAATTGTTTACTTTCGAATGACTCATAAAAATATCTCATTGGTTGCGAGATCAAAAGAACATTAAAAATCCCCTAATGCATTAAATGTCTGTTCATGAAAAATAGACATCAAAGAAACAAGACTCATCGGAGAAAAACAAAAAGAGGTAACACGAAACAGGAAATTGAGGTCACATTGCCCGTCCTCTGGCGTGCATATGAAATGATCCATTGACATGCTACATATTTGTGGATTTTTTTAGTTAGTTAGAATTTAATGCAAGAGGCAGTGACCATATCAAGATAAGAGTTGTTAAAATATTATTGATTTTTTACTTTGATTGAAAATACTGTTTTAAATTAAATATTACTTAAACTCATGTGAATAATGAATTATCAATGAAAAATGATAATATTAATTTTACAATATATCAAAATGTTTTATAATTGAAAATAATATAATTACAAATCTAAAGTGTAAACACGCCAGGGGTGATTATTTTGTCGTATAAAGCCATAAAAAATACTCCTAATAAAATCGAAACACGAAAAGTAATTAAATGCTTTCTTCGTGATAGTTGTTCGCAATATTGCCAAATGTTTTCTTACAGTAAAAATAAGAAACTCATACGTAGAACAATTTTTAAGTTTTTTTTTTTTACCTAAAAAGGAGTTTATGAAAAATGATAATCGAATAAAGTTTGTATTTTTTATTAGACTTATTCACACAACTAACTAAAGAGTGATTTTTAAAAAGTAGAGATAATTAAATTGTGTAATTTTATGAAAAAATAATTAAATTATTTCTTAATTATTTTTGATTGATTTAAATCTATACGCTAAAATTTTCAAAACACTTTTGTGGGTTTAAAAAGTAAACGTATTTAAAAAGAAAAAAAGAGTAGCAATCATATTATTAGGTGATATTACTATTTTAAATTCTATATGCTAACATTTTTTCTCAAATGCCGAAAAATATTCGTTTCTCTTTCTATTTCCGTTCTCTAAATCTCCTTTATTTCAATAGGAAGATTTATTTATTTTCTCAAAAGAGTTTTATTAGAATGAGTTAAATTAATATTTATTTTAAAAAATGCAATTATTGAAAGAATTTTTTAAAATAAATATTAATTAAACTCATGTGCATTTGTATAATGTTGATAAAAGCCGAAAGAAGAATAATATTCAATTGTAATATCATAAATTAATATGTTTCAGGTGATGTTAAATAGCAAAATTATTATTTGACGATCATGCTTAGCGCTCTGATTTGCGGTTCAACAATTCGTGAATTCGAATCCCGCTTCGATGCTTGTTCTAATGCTTGTAGTAATTAACGATTCACTATAAACTGTATCTCCCGTTCTGATTAATGCTCATTTTGCAAAGTGCACTTTTCAAGCACTACTTGACTTACTAACCTTGAATGCAATAAAAATTACTTTTCATTTCCTTTACATTCGCTAAATATTATTAAATAAACGGTGTACTTATCAATAACTGTTTTATTATTTAACATAAATCATTAACTTCTGAACGATAATGAAATTTGTAACAATAATTTTATAATAATAAAAATATAAGTTTTAAGAAAGAAATCAATTAAGAATTTTACAGTAAAACTAAGTGGTTCAAAATTACCTTTTTTAGTACTTATTGAAAGTAATTAACTTAGACACAAAATTGTCGATGTATATACATATATCGTCTGGATTATCAATTGGTCAAATATTTTTTACACCATTAAAAATACTGGTTCAATTTTTCTTAAGAATTCCATTTTAAAATAATTCTATTTTAAAATAAATCTGTTTTAAATTCTGTTTTAAAATAATTCTATTTCTTTACAATTACTAGTTAATTGCCCTTTCAATTTCAACAACTACAATTTAAAATTATATAATTATTATAATATTCTTTGTTGGATTTATTATAGATAAATAATTAAGTAAACATCACATAATATTAGAATTCTTAAATAATGTATAAATTTTATAAGTCTTTTAAATTTTGTTCTAATAAAATAAATAGATTGATTTAATATTTGTGAGTAGATTTAACTTATATAAATATAATACTCATTTTGATAACGTATCACATAGAACACTGAAACGTTCTTGGGCGTTTTCTTCTTAAATCGGTATGCTGATTGGCTGAGCTGATATTTTTCACGCATTTTCTCACCTCCCAGAAAATGATTACAGTATACGGATTTTTCACCATTATGCCACAATCTCTTCCAAAATATGCCGGAATCTTTTCACGTACAGCAACATTATGATCCATTATAAATGAATATGAATGTGTTGAATGTATTAAGGTAAAACTGAATTTCATTAAAAAAGAGTGAAAGCATCCTGTATTCAAATCAAGACAAAGTATTTAAGATCAAATTACTTACAATTTGTAATATGTGTATATAGAATTATTGTATTTAACGAATGTTTTAATAAATAAGTAATAATAATTTTATTTCATATTATTAAAATTTATGTGTTATTTTTCAATTCATAATTACTGGCTGGTTATATATAATTAAAATGAGCTTTTTTCCCCTGTAGATTTTTCTGCAGGATCCATTCTGCTTCTCAGATTTTGATACAATTATTGGTATATCGTTACACAAAGGAAAGAGATTTTTACATTAAAATGTATTTAAAATTAAACACAAAGAGGAATGAGAGAACCTAGGAAAGGATGTGAATGTTCTGTCTTCTAGTTTTAGCAGAATCATTATTAGAAATTTAATTGAAGAACATGTTCAACGTGCTCCATTGATATCAATCAAGTGTTGAAAGAACATTATTGAGTACTCAGTGCAGTGAAGAAATTATCGAGGGATTCCAGCAACATGGTGTGTAATGCTGTGTTTTTTTTAAAACTTGGTTAAAGTTATAATTCCTCCTCCAAAGCACGATCTTCTAGAAATCCTTATAGCCTGAATCACTAGAACTTAGATCTGGCAGAGCCGGCATTCGAAATAGTTCTAAATATTATTAGTTTCGAATCCAATATTCAGTGAATGTCAATTCAGAATACTGGATAATATTCGGAATACTCTGGATGTTATTCAGAATATTGGATAATATTCGGAATGTTTTGGCTGTTATTATTTATCTGGATTCTCTCTCCAAAGTTAGCACTAAGCAATTCTTTGACTTCATTCTCAATGTAGGAAGTTTCTTTATCTTGATGAAGACAAGGGTCTGCAAGGATTGTTTTTCTAGTATATAAGGAATGACACGTGCTTTTGGAGAAATTCCTTGAATTATATACTCTTGTCATAGCACATTTTAGGACTTTGAGGAGTTGAGGTTTAAAAAAAAAACGGTTCAATGTTAAATCAGAAGTAAATTCATTTCATGCAATCCCATTATTAAAATGCAATTATTGGTTGTTCAAAACACTAGAGAGTGTTGTTGTTGCTCCAGCATACTTTCCTGTACCTAGCCTTGAATTAGGCTCTGGCAATGAGTGGAAGCAGTCGAATGGGAGTCTTCGTAGTTTAGACACAAGAATAAAGCAGAAGATCCCTGAAAACTGGACCTTCTACTCCCATAGGTATCATTTTACTAGGAGGACATTAAACTATAAACTAAACTCCGTAGCACGACAGTCCATGTACCTGTAACAGTTTTCATGACGCGAGGTCCCTGAGATGCAAAGCGAATGTCCCAGTTAGGTGGTCTGCTTAAGGCGAGACCTCCAATGTTTAATCCCCAAGCATGCTTGGTACTCAGTTTATCATCTCACTGAAGAGGTCAAAGGCTGAGTCAACCTGGACATGCCCGAGAATCGAACCTCGTACCTGAGCCTCGGGAGCGTGAAACGCTGCCACTAAGCCACCGGGCTTCAGGACATTAAAAATACGACCTATTTAATGTGCCCAGCCACTTTTAATCAACACGACGGATCTACGGTTAAAGCTAGATTCAAACTCACTATCATCTGATAATGAGAACAATGCCCTAACCAATTACAACACCACAGCCCTGGTAGAAACCTGTATGATAAGCACCCTATATGCAATGATTTTAATTATTCCCACATCTCTATTAAAATAAAACTGTCACCTCAACTGATTATTGAATTTTCGTAAGGCCGCAACGTTACTAAGCCATGGTCGCTAGCAGAATCGGAGCGTCTTTAAATAAATTTCGAAAATAGCAAAAGTTTTCGTATAAATCCTACCGTCCTTGGTGAAATTCAAAATGTAGTTATCTATTAGGACAAAAAAGAAGACTCGCATATCAGGCTATATATGCCAAAAGGCCTTATAACGTGAACACATGGATACAGTATAAGAAGACTGCAGCCGAACTCCACTCCTACATATTATCCATTTCTCGCTGTTTCTGGGAGAAAACTGTGTCATCTACCGAATAGTCCAAAAATATTTACCGTATTCTAAAAAGTATTCAAAATAAAGTATCCATATACAGAGATTCATATATATATATATATATATATATATATATATATATATATATATATATATATATATATATATATATATATATATATATATATATATATATAATTGAAGGATCCAGAGCAATAACTGACGCTGTCGCTCAAACAAATCTCTTTGCAAACTATTACTCTACATATCTTATTTATGAAGTAATATCACTAGTTTTCAGAACAGACTTCAAGTATTCATACAACCAATCTTTTTAATTGACAGAACTACAGAAAGCAATTATTCAATGTAAAAATACATCAGCTGGTCCGGACAAAATCTCGGCAAAAATACTTCAAGGCATAGCTCATAATAACCTTAACTCTGTCTCCTAAATATTATAAATAAATCATGAATAACAGGAATAATTCCAGAAATATGGAAAAAATCTATTATTATCCCCATTCTAAGACCTGGGAAAAGCTCTGATGACATCAAATCATACCATTTCTCTTACTGGCGTTCTATGTAAAACTGTTGAGCGCACGATTATAAGGCGACTTACTAATCATATATATTCATCACCGATCCTCAAAGCAACTCACTACGGATTTTTGCCAAATACAGGATGCGACAGTATATTATCTATCATCCATATGGATGATAGATAATATACTGTCGCATCCATCAATTCCATCACTGCAACTGGTATTTGCTTTCCAGCTGATGGTACAAAATTGTCATTTCCTTTGGGATAATATACAACTGTATTCCAAGCAGAATTCTTTGTCATTCACATGTGTAGTAGAATATGCTTGGACAGAACCTAATCTCTTAACAGAATAATTACCTTATCTGACAGTCAAGCAGCATATTTGGCTTTACAGCAGTCTACTAAAACCTCTGTTCTTAAGAAGTTTATTGTGTGTGTGTTACTGTAGATATTGCAAAAGCTTATGATTCAATACGGCAAGATGGCTTGATTTTAAAGCTATTAAATGCGAATATTAAAGGTAATGCAGCACTATAGATTCATAATTTCATCATAAATCGAAGTTTTCAAATTAAATGGAGGGGTGAAGTATTAGACCAAATGTCCTCCCATAGGGGCATCCATCAAGGAAGTGATCTCCCTTTCCTTTTTACCAAATCTATACTGACAGACATTTATGAAATAATTCCCGATGGCGAGTGCTGTATTTATGCAAACAACATATTATCATTGTATAAATCTACAAACCTAGAAAAATTAGAAATCAAACTAACAAATGCCCGTATTAAATTACAGGAGTGGTGTCAACAATGGAAACTCATGGTGGATCCTCAAAAATGTTCAGTCATTAACTTCTCGACTAGGAGGAAAACACCTAAATTCAATTTATATATTAATCAGCAACTTATTCGATGGAACCAGCATGTACGAATTTTAGGTATGTATTTTTCACATAACTTGACTTTCCGGCATCATTTCATCTAAAAGAGAAAAGTCAATCTAAAGAAGCTAAATACGCTAAAAGCAATTGCAAGGATTAGGTGGGGAGCATGAACATTTCACCTAATAAAGATAGCCCAGTTTCATATTGTCAGTGGGATGGATTATGGATGTCATGTATTCGTCACCGCCAATAAATCAGACCGAAGAATCCTTGAGACTCCGTATCACGTCACTATGAGTATTGCTACAGGTCTTCCTAAATGGACACCCATCCCAATTCTTCTTTAAGAAGTCGGAGTTCTTCTTTTATCAACCAGCCATGAGATGCTCTCCTTAAAATTCTATGTATGAAACATTTGCAAATGGAAACTATCTCCTTGTACTATTTGGTGGAATAAAATATCATTTAATCACATGAATAGTCGCCAACCATTGGTTATCAGAGCAAAAGACTGGTTTTCCTCTCAAGAAATTCAAGTAGACCAAATATTAAAAATCCCAATTCCTTCAAACAGAATTGAAGAAAATCAAGTAAACGTAGCAATCAAATACTCGAACTTGCCTTTCCAGTCGAAGAATATACCCGAAGACATTATTTGTAATAATTTTAATGAATATTATAATTCTATTTAGCAATACTGTGTTAAAATTTACAGCAACGCTTCAAAACAGGGTTCAAAAATGGGAATTGCAGTTTTCAATTCTAAAACAAATATATCGATATCAGGTAAAATAAACTCTCTAAAGTTTATTGCAGAGGCAGTGGCTTTGCTTACTGCTGCATCTAAAATCTGTGTACAGGCAGAAAGATATATAATCTTCATAGATTCACATATTCATGTCTCAAATCCTTATCTACTTGCAATCAAACATGTCCTGTTATCATCTAACAAATTAAACGAAAAATTTTATTAGCAGTTCAAACTTGTCAAGAGATACAATTAAATTGGATCCCGGGACATTCAGGAATCAAAGGAAATGAGATAGCTGATTCTCTGGCAAAATCCGCAATTTTCAGCCATTATTGTCTGAAATCTATATCTCCCGAAGACTTTGGATGTCACATAAAAAAAGCTTTCCGGCTTAAAGGAGTAGACAAGAGGGAAAATAGCAAATATGCTTCCGATTTCTCACATTTGATACCCATAAACAAAAATCACTTATGCCCGCCGCAAATATATATATATATATATATATCCCCTATACTTTTAGCTGTATAATCAAAAATAAATGGTAATTACTCATATTGACTTATAAATGCTTTCTGAGACCTTAATCCTCAATCAAAAACTGTTTACACATTATTGTATCTTTATATTTAAACTTAATTTGACTCAGCAATATATACCTGAATTGTTAACATATATCATTTTTTAATTCCAAATATTTTTTTTAATTTAATATTGAATTTATTTTATTATAAATTTATTACACCTAAGCAGCATAAAATATGTAGCAAAATTACTGTTTCAGTTAGATAAACACAAGAATCAATTTGTTTTCAATAATATTAAATATATATACAGTATATTTAAATGCAGAATATGTTCCTCTGCGTACTTTATCTAAATTAATTTAAAGATATATTTAACTATAAAAAATAAGATTTTGAATTTCAATTTATTTCCTTCTCAGAAAAAAATCCATGTTTAGTATTAATACAAATTATAACCCATCTCAGATTTTTCAAATGTTTTGTGAAACATATGACTAATTTCCTAATAGAACATTTTTATATTTGTCAAAATAAGTTCTATCTTTTGAATCCCATAGATATCTTCGATCTTTATAATTTCATAAAATTAATAAACAACTTTCTAAAATATTATAAAAATGTTAATTTTAATAAAATAAATTTTCTTTGTTTTTATTAAAAATAAATTTTAATTTTTACTTTATTTTATTATCATTAATAAATAATTTAATTATTAATAAAAAGGCAGTATTTAATATTCAAAAATTTATTTAATGATCTTTGTGAAGAATTTTCATGAATTAATCTTCATGATAAAAATATTGATAAAAGTTAATCGCAAATATTATTTCGAAGGGAGAAAAAAAAAGGAAAAGGTAAATAATTTGCTTTATCGCCGGTGCTCTGCCAGATATTTCTAACTTTCTGGAAAACTTAAAAGTTCTCGCGGAACTCCTAATTTTTGACATTTACTGATGTCACTTGTTTGCCGGTGTCAATTTTCCGGCGAATTTCTTCCAATTTCCCCCTGGCCATACTCTATTCCCAATCTCGTTTAGAAGATATATTGTTATCTAGGGTCCGTACCCGAACCTGTCCTACAAAATCTGTTCTACACAGATTCCATGTGTCCCCCGCAGTTCGTTGTCTGTGTGGGGAGTCTGAAACCAATTGATCATATTCTATTATCCTGCTCTTTAAACAACGACCCGAGAAATGATCTCCGTAAATCCTTGGGAATCGGAGCTTTTATCATTTTCTTATATTTTTGTATTGTCCGTAAATCCATAATTAAAAACTCGAGCTTTATGCGGAATCATGAAAAAACTTCCAGATTTTGACTTAATGATAATACGTCATAAAAATGTCATTTAGTGCTTATCCATCATTGCAGAACCTTTCTCTCTGCTGATCCGAGATGAACCATATTATAATCTCATGTAACCTGTCTGCTGAGTGCTAATCTAGATCCGGCGACCCTCAATATTAAGGATCAATCCAACAATACGATACCAATCAATCAGCTGTTTGTGTGTCTTTTCTCCTCAATGTTAACAAAGAGTTCCAAAACTGCCGGCCACAACCCAACCCAAACCATTGTTTTGTTTACATTTGTGATGTAACCTGCAAAGGTTGATAAAATATTACGGAAGATACTCATCGTATATATTCGCGTTTTAGAGTCAAAATAACTATTTTCCCAGATTATTAGTAATAAAAAAAGAAGTTTGTCGTAATTTTCCTTGCAGTAATGTGAACAATTATATTTTAAAAGGAGACATATGCCCTTATGACCTTGACATTCGAGGGTCTCATTGAGATAAATATTTCTTAATCGATGTCAAACATTTTATTTTAGCTAACTTAAGATGCCGAAGTACGAATATAGTCGCCTACAAGATTCTGATATTGAAGTTTCCTCTTCAAAATACCAAAGAACCTTTATAACTAGATATTATGGTCGTGCTCTTGTGGAAAGATGGCATACTCAACCAATGCTCCCTTGGATCATTGCAGAAATACAAAGACTTGGATCTCCTAAATCAGAGACAGTATTTTTGTCAGTTACCGAGTGTTCAATCAAAGCCGTAAATGTGAAGTTTGGTGTTAAAGTATTTGAGCACAAATTGGGTTCTGTAACTAAGTTTAACCAATTAGCCGATTCGCCGAGATGTTTTGCTTATTTAACTAAAGAAGGTTCAGATGTTTCTTTATGCCATGCTTTTCAAGCCAGTGATGAATTGGCGGTATGATATATATTAATTTAATTTTACCATCTATAGGAATATTAAATTATTTACTCAATTGCATAAATTAAATAAATATTTTATACTTGTCATTCACATAATATTTTAATATATATGTCTAGATGTTAAATTAGCTTAATATGTTGTGTATGTATTTAATTTCACTAATAAATGTTTTGATATTAATTTGACGATACCTGTTGTTTCAGTTTTATATGTTATAATTTTTGCTGTGAATTTCATAATAATACTTTTAAAAATAACTTTTTGCAATTGAGTAATTGAGCATTAATGGAATTGTTTCTATTTTTAATTCTTTAAACTATAAATCCTGGTCTATTAACGTTCGTCTGCAAAAAATGACCATTGAACGACAAACAAACCAAACCTATTTTTAATTCACTAGTCCTTTAAAATAGTTTTTCACTATCTTCATATGTAAAAGATAAAAAACTCATAATAGATTAATTGTTCAATGTCTACTATGTGAATAAATAATAATGACAAAAATTGTGCTACTGAGAAAATATTGTTTTTAAAAGATAATAAAAAGCTTTATTGTGTTCTTATACTTATGGTTACCGATTTTAATTATTATAAAGTTAAATATTATGTGAAAGTTATTAAGTTTTTTTATTAAGTTAAAGTTTTATTTATTATTAAGTTAAAGTTAGTGAAACAAAATCTAAAATTTGTAATATTTTTTTATTTTAAAGTGTGTTTTCGAGACATTAATTTTTTTACTAATTTAATGAAAATCACTTTTGTTTGCCTTACAAATAAAAATCAATTTATATTACTGATATTGATCATTATTGAAAATATATTCTTGGTGATTATGCAGCATTATTTAATGTTTGGAATTAAGCTTTTTTATTATCAAGTATGTTCATAAAGAAAAACCATGTTAAAGATTAATTAAAATAAATGGTTGTATTTTTAGAAAGAATTCTAAGTCAGTCGAAACTTTTTATTTTGTATATTTATTAAAACTGCTGGATTCATTTTTGCTTACTGAAAAGTCATTGGTCAAAAAAATTCTTTAGTTGTAATGTTTTGTTTCAATTAAAATAATATGCCATAAAATCATTAAAGATGATTTGAATATTATATTATTATGCCTCATTGTTAAACACACAAGTGTATGAAAATTATAATTACTTTAAATGTGTTGAAGATGAGCAAAATATAAGATTGCCCTTCGATTTCAGAGTTTGGAAAAAATTGTCCATTAGTAAAAATTGATAGAAAAATAATAACTCTAGAATTGATACATATATAGGTTAAATAACAAAAACTGTAGATTAATTTTAATCAAAAATGTAAGTTGATGTTCGATTTATGTCTCTTATTTTAATAAAACAGAAGAAAGTTTTGAAAAATCTGCTGACTATTGTGAAATGAAGCTAATATTTCTTAAAGTGTATCATTCAGGAAAAAATATGGGATGTGACCATGTGATTTAAAATCAAAAATTAAAGTGCATAATGGAAATAGAAAGCTGAAGATATGTTTGAGGTTATTATGGAAAGATCTTCTAAAGCAAATATTGGCTAAACAATGGTTGTAGGGACAGTTATGAATCACTTTGAAAAGGATTCTTTTCTTAAAGGAGAAAGGTGAAAAAATCAATAAAAATAGATATCAAAATAAATTGAAAAGTATTGTTAATTAAAATTTTAGCATTTATTCATGGGGAATTTTTTTAAAATAAATTTGTTAGTATTTGTACTTGGCAGTACTGTTTTAATTCTGGGAACAAGGTGAGGTAAATAAAGAACTGACTTCAGGCAAAGTTATCTAATTAGCTCTCATATGCAATAAAATGACCGTTGTGTGAGGAACAAATCAAATTAAATCTTTTACTTGTTTATGTTATTGCCATACTATTTAGTCGCATTGTAATGTAGGCTTGATTTGAAAGCTCTTTGGGTATTGAATAAAATTTTATCTTTATTTCGAGCAATGTTCAGATATATTTTTCCTAAATTTGCTCAAAAGACATGAAAAAGTTTGGGAAAAATATATACAATTTAATAGTTATTTTAAAGTAGTTAACTTATTCAAAGAATAATATTTTCTCATTAATAAAAATTAATTACTTTATAGACATATTGTACATTAATTTTAGAATGAGCTTGTCTTTTCTTTTGATAAAAATATGATCAATATTAAATAAGATTCCTTGTATGTGCTGCCCTGTAATTTCATTAATTTAATTTGAAAATTCTATTTATTTGCAAAGAAGATCTTCATATGAATATTAATTATTCACAACCTGCAATTTGTAGAGTAATTTGAAATTAATTTTTAGGTATTTCAATTTTTCACTGTCCTGAAAGAAGCTATCCAAGAATCATCATTGGGAATTCGAGCCAAAGAAGATAATTTATTTGATGCAGTTCAATGTAAACAGTGTCAACAGTATGAAGTTCTTTATGTTGGTAAAGTTAAAGTAAGTTATACCTTAATAGTTTTCTAAGTTTAGTTTATATTGATGAATTTTATTAAAATTTTTTGTAAAGGTGTGACTCTATGATTTAAAAATGGAAAAGTTAAATTTGTGAAAAGTGGTCATTTAATATTCAATTTTATGATTTTATAAATTGATGATTAAATTTGCTTCACATATTTTGATGAAGCATATTTTTTAATTGTTAATATCTTAAAAGATAGTGATGTATTGTTATTAGAGGTGTAATAAATATTTTGTTTAAGTTTCTAGTGTAATAAATATTTATAAATATATATTCCACTTAACCATTTCATTGAAAAGCTCCAGAAAACTCTTCGAAGAAAATGTACAATTTTATGTTTAATATCTTTTCATGCAAATATAAATTTGAGATAGTTAATTTTAAAATCATTTCTTACATATTTAATAACTTTTTTATATTGAGCTTATTTTAGTTTATAAATTATATAATGTCATTATGATATTATATTTTTCCCAAAAACATTTGGTTTCATTAGTTGAAATCTTTAATTTTTTGGACTTATATTTTTATTAAAAAAATAGTAATACACATAAATTTATCCTGCTAAATTTATTGATTTAAGTAAATATATAGAAAATCAATTAAAAAAATATGGAATTAAAGATTTGCTTAGTGACAAAATGATTTTGTTTTTTAAAGTTTTTATTTTGTTCATTTATTTGCTGTGATTATTCTTATCACATTTTTATTTGTTCAATCAAGTCTATTTAGTATTTCTTTATGTTTATGATGAAAACTTTTTTAAGTGATTAAAAATTATAATAAGTAAGTTTCTCAGTATTTTCTGAATTTTCTCATAAATATTTCCATTATTTGTTTACCCATTTCCTGGCTAGCATCTATACAATCATTTTCTTTGTAATCCTCTATAGTGACAGCTAATGGATATATCATCTAAGCTGTATCGGCTGCTGCAGAATACAATTTTACACCAAGAAATTGATATAGTGCAACTATATCAGGATGAAATACTAAATCCTGATGCCGCAGAATACTACCAGGATTTTGTGAGATCAGATTATATTTGTAGAAGTGTAAATCAATGTTGTATCCCAACAAAATCTCTGTCCTAACTTTGATGCTTTAATCTCAGAAGGTATGATATATGGTGTATTCTGGGATGGATTACATATATCTTATGTCCTGTAGACTCTTATGGATTTATCATCAATTTTAAAGATAAATCTCTACTCATTCTTTTGAAATTTACTGATTCAGTTCATTGACATGATGATGAGTACTTTAATAGTGCATCTTTTGAAGAGAAAAAAAAAACACAAATCTACTTGAACATTATACATTACAGTCTTCTATGTGTGTTAGTGACAACTGATCTGTTATCAAGGCTTAATATACCTGTAGAAATTTTATGTATTTTTGGCATTTTTTATATCTGCTAACCTGTAACAGCAAAATGTTGATCTTCAATGGAAATTATAATACTCCTAAAATCAGACACATGTTATTAAAACATCTTTGGTTATTTTAGAATTGTTTTCATAATTTTAAGAAGATCAGACTAATGAGTGCATAAAAACCAAATGTGATTTGTAATTTGTCCTGCTTCTACACCTTCTAAACCACTTTTTAAAAACAGCTTCTGAAAACCATATAAATATCTGCCTTAAAAACAAATCATGCAAAAATTCTTTTAATGCTCTTTTAAACGCCCTTTTTTGTGCTCTTACTACTCTTGTAACTTGGCATTATTGTAGCGTGTTATGCAACTATTTTGCATATTTCTTGACGAGAAAGCATCATTCATTGTTATTCAGTATTTTTGCGTACGTCTTTCCGCTTTGGCAACTAATTGCAACTTCTCCAATTCAAAAAAAAAAAAAAAAAGACTTATGAAAATTAATAATTTCCTCTGTGTGCTTAACCAGTGAGAGTAAATGTATAGAAGTAAATAGTTGTTGTTTTTTATTTCTGTATTAATTTAGATTAAGAACAATTTTATAACTTTATGCAGGTTTCACAGAAAAGGGGTCCACAACGATTTGTCGATGAAGCAACAGAAAAGCTTTTAGCTGAAAGAGATAGTCCAGTCTCTGAAAGAAGTACAGTACTGAAGCAAATAAATTCTCAACTTTCTCAAGAAAAACTTTCTAGGTTAAATAAAGATATTCCTGATTGGTCTTTTGATGTGGTATCTACTGTTCCACATCCATTAGAAGATAACAAGGTTAATACCTATTTTTTGTGAAATTAATATAAAGAATAAATAATATATTTATAAATATATTTTTACATACACAGTTTCAAACATACATAAAAAACAATTTTATTGTTTATATGAATACTTTTTATGAACTATTTATATGAAATTTATTTAGGCATAAAACAAATATAAACAATGATTTTCATTACTGAAAGAATTATTACTTTACTTTTGTAGGTATATAATAAAAATATTTAAATTGCATTATATAAATTACTAGATTTTATCAGATGTTTTTCTGTCAGTTAATATATATAACACTTCTTAAGTACATTTCTGAATAGTTATTTCATTTAGGAGTTCTGAAAACATTTCAATAGCTTGCTCTGCTAGAAAATTTGTTTAAGTGTTTTATTTTTTATATGTATGAAACATAATTATAAATTAATGATTTTACTAAAATAATATTTATAAATTAATATATATTGTAATGAAACTTATTTATTTAAAATGTGGACAATTAGCTGTGATCTTTTATTGTGGGGCACTTACTGAGTGAGCCATTGTAACCTTGAAAGTGAGTGGGTCCTCATAATTCAGAAACAGGTAATGGGAAAAAAAAAAAACTCTAGAGTTATCACTTCACTTTAAGGTTATTTTGACCAAGATTTATTTTACATGCCCTAGGTGCCTGCAGTGAACATGGCTGATCTTCAGCTGGGTCAGCATAAAAATGACTACTTTGCAATTATGAGAATACAATGTGGCCATTGCTACCATTTTCTTGAAATTTTATTATCATTAATTTTAAAAAGTGTGTAATATATAATGTTTTGCTTACAATATTTGAATTAAAACTAAATGTTTTGTCATTTGTAACCATCAAACTTATTTGTGTATTTTTGTGATTATGATTTCTAATGAACAATTTTAATTATTTTAATTCAAGTAAACTAAATTTGGGATGCAAATCGTATGGCTAGTGGTCTGATATATTAACTTTAATTTCTAAGACCCATATTTTTCATATTAATCTTATCATTTTCCTAAAAATTTTACTCCTTTATTGATTTTCAGTGACTTTCTTCCTAGGCAGTTCAAAGTGTATGAGTAGAAACAAAATAATATTTCTTAAGTTTCTTTTAAATTTTTAATTTAATTTTAATATATAGATTGATATTTGAACAACCATTTAAAAATTTGATGTCTGGATATTTTCCTAAATATGTTACAAAATATTTTCATTTTATGAAGGAAAAAAATACAGCAAAATTTATAGAATAAAAAGAGTTATTTAAATCTTATGAGAGATAGGCCTGAACATTTAAGAAAATGACAATTCTTAAATTTTTATATTGAGTAACAAACTGCTAAACTAAACAATGTGTTATTTTTAAAAAAATGTGTGAGGAAAATCTTTTGAACTTTTATGTGTAATTGTAAATAAATTTTATTTTTTACATTCATGACTTCATAAAGATTAAATTAAAAGTGTGAAACAACTTTTGTAATTTAAAAGTGTGAAACAATTTTTGCAATTTAAAAGTATGAAATAACTTTTGTATTTTTATTGCTCAGTATTACAGTCTGTTTAACAATTAATTCACTTGTTTCTCAAAGCTTAATACTTTGCATTTAATTTTAGGATCACCATGAAAGTAGTGATACTCAAAAGTCTGGGAATCGTCACCGTATTCTTAGTGAAACTAACCAACCTGCTTCTTCTCTTGCTCCTCCTTCATCTGCATCTTTAATTACACACTCTCAAAGTTTAGATACTTCTAGGCGTGATGCTTTAGTTCAAGACATTCAGACACTTGCTTTTACAGCAGAGCAGTTTTCTTCTGTAATTGAAGATGGAAGCTTGCATAGGCAATCTTCCTTGCCACCAATGAATGCAAAAACTTTTTTGGAGTGCTCTCTAGGATTTCCTTTCGCCCAGGAAGATTCTTCTCATTCTTTATCTGATGAACAACATTCATCTAATAGAACTATGCTATTTTTAATTAGTCCTTCTGATGTTCGCCTGATAAGCACAGATAAAAAAGAATTATTGTTTCAAAAAGAATTTTCTAGCATATCTCATTGTTCTCAGGTATATTAAATTTTAATTAAATAAGTCATAAATATAAAGCTTGTAATTTTAATACTGAAAGATTGACATATGTTATATAAAATAATTTTTTGACTATACCATCCAAATCATTAATACTTTGAAAACAGCAATCTTTTTATAAAAATGATATAAGTTAATGTAGTCATTTAATAAAAAAAAAAACACCATTTTAGATAGGAAAATTTTCAGTTCTCATAGAGGCACCAATAGTTTTGTAATCTTTATTGTACATTTTCCCCTTTATCACACTCTCTCAAAAATTATGTAAACATTATTCTACCTTTTTCTTATTTCCTTTTAAACCATTTTCAATAGCAGTTAGAGAATTAATGGTTCTTTCATTAAGTTCGTTTTAATACTTTTTATATTATGAAGAATTATTCCTCCTATTATCTGAAGAATTGAAGGTATAATATTATCCTTACTTAGTATGTGCTAAATACATTATGTTTATAAAACTCAATATAATAAATATTTTTGTGGAGATGTATATAAAGGATGTGAGTGTCCAGAGAAGTGAAAATTAAAAAGATAAAGTATCATATTGGCAAAAATAAGCAGATTTAGGCTAGGTGGAAGATTGAGTCACAGAAAAATTAATTTTAAGGGTTATAAACACAATATAATAGATGCTCATTTTTACAAACCTCTAATTTACCTACATTCATGGTTTTACCAACTAATGTCTAGTACTGCATGCAGCCTGCAGATGCAGTCGAAATTTTAATTTTCATTTAGGAATGAAAATTTTAAATTATATTTTGTGAACTTATTTTTGTTCTTGTTTTGTTTCCATTTACTTTTTTCAATCTTATTAGATATTGTGGTTGAGAAACTTAAATCAACATTTTTATTGGAGTATTGTAAATCTTTGAAATTGTTGATAACTAACTGCATTGCTGATGTCGAAATATCAGAGTTTTTGAAAGAGCTCCTGGGTTTTCTCCATCTTATCAAACTTCCTTCTTACTGCTCTTACATCAGAGTATAATCAATTGCAAATATCAAGGTACTTTTGTAGTCATCATGGTATTGAATTATTGAGCTGACAACCAAATGGTTAGAGCTCTTTTTAGTACAACAATTTGTTGGTTGGATTCTCACTTCAGGCTTGAATGTTTATATTGGTTTCAAATCTATTTTAGATCATGTATCTCAGTCTAGCATGCCTGTACAAAAATGAATGTTAAAGCAATAAACAAACTAAATGTAGCTTGGTATTGTGAAATTGACTTTCTAAGTACTATGTATGCTTAAAATGGTGTTGAAAAGGGGGAATTATATATAGATTATTTTGATTTGCAGGTTATGTGGAAGAAGTCGCTGTAACTATAGAAAGTCAAGAACATTTATATGTTGACTTGAGTAAAGATGAATTATTTATCTATGAATTTAGATAGAAAGACCCACTGTTGCTTAAAATTTCATTTCAGGATTTTTTAGCATAGATTCAGATGTAATTTGGATGTAAGAAGTATTGGATGATTAAATGACTGAGAATATAATAAATGAGGATTTTGATACTTTGAGTAATCTGATTTTTTATCAGTAAAATGAAAGTAAAAATTGTTTTTAAGTTGAAATTTCATTTTGCATGCATTTATTTAATGCATACTAAAATGTTTTATCTAATAATACATTATTTAAAAAGATATAGCAGTTTGATGAAAAAATAATAACTTTAAGGACTATTTTTACTGTTTCATACACATTCATAAAAATGAGCATCTGCTGTGCTTTAAAATGGTGTAATCATGCTAGAAAATATAATTTAGTAATAGAGTCTGTAAATGGGTCATATATTTTACTGGTAGAACAATTCAGTTTTATTCTATCTTGTAATGCTGTTTCCTTGGAAATGTAAATTTTTCTGTCAAAAGCATAAAGAAATGTTTTAAATCTTTTTTCAGATAAAAATTTATACTTTAGGCATTAGTAATATTCAATCAAAAATTTTAACATTTTAGTTTAAAAGCAATTTTATCAAATTTAATTTAAAAAAGAAAGAAAAAAATATATACTACACTAGTTGAAATTTGGTCATTTCATAATTTTTATTCTAATCAATTTAAAATGAATTTACATTAAAATTAATTGCATTTTAAATTAGGGTTTAAATTAAATAAATAAGTTTTAAACTCAAGAATATTTACTTATTCATTTTTTATTTATATCTTGAATTTAAAAATAAAATGACATTATTTTATAGAACATACATATTTACAAAAATATGTGTATTAAAAAATTATCTTTCATACTACAGTTGTTATGCTACTATTTATGAAGTTTTTGCACATAAAAGTCATATGAATGTAAAATATGAATCTGTTGTCTAAGTCCTTCAATATTTTTTCACCTCATTAATTGACAAGTACCAATTATAAATACTTCACAATCTATGCAAATTTTATATGCCAGTCATTTGCTTTATAGCTATGGTTTAAATATGGTTCTCTCAATTTTAAATCCCACATTTCTAATTGAATTTGTGCTATTTAATTATTTAAATTATTATCAGCATTTTTGAAAAATTTCCTTGTATATTAAATTTTTATTTAATATACAAGGAGAAAATTTTCAATATTGTAAAGATATTATAAGATGGAGATTATATAAATTATTCGTGAAAAGTATTAAGATTAATACCTTTCTCCAATAATTTATATAATCTCTAAAGACTGGTAATACACATTTAATTTTGATAATTTTCATGTTTTTTTTATATATATATATATATAATTTTAGGGAGAAGATAAACCTGATTACTTTGGACTTATCTGTAGAGAAACAACAATAACAGGCATGGATATGTATGTTGGATACATTTTCCAATGTCAATCGGCAAAAATTGTAAGTATTTGTATTCATATATTAAGAATAACATTAATCACTGCTGTAATAGTCTGTGCTAAATAGAATAAAAGTTGTAACTATAATTTTATAGTTAGTTTTTTTATCAGTAAACTATAGTGCTACTCTTTATTTAAAGCTCTTATTAGTAATTAAATTAATGAACATATTGAATGAAACTAACTATCACTCATATGCAAAACGTTACTTAAACATAGATTTACCTTTTAAATCCAGTTATTATTTTTGCACTTTTGCTGTTCATTCATAATTAAATGGGCAATCTTCAGAAACTCATTGTATGATGTTAATAATATCCCTTTCTCACAAGGAAATGTATGAATTTGTTATTTTTGTAACCATTTAAGTTTACAAAAGTTTCAGGACTAGATTCAATATATTATCAGATTTTAAAGAATGTACAATTCATACAACATTTGAAAAACTAGTATGAAGAAAAAAGTACTATAAATTATATTTATTTACTATTTTATTTTTAGTTTATCTTTTAGCTACCTTTATCATATTTGCACTTTATGATTAAATTCAATCTAGCTTTATGATTTATTATTGCAATCATTGCTAGATGTAATTTACATACATAAAAATATTGCTGTAGGGATCTTAAAATGTTTATTCTTCTAATATATTTATTACATACTTTTTGACAATATTTTGTCTTGTCTAAAATATAGCAATGAAAATGTAAATACTTTAAATTATATAAAATTTGATCAAATTGATTTTTTGGAACATTTTATTTGAATTAATCTTATAATACTGTTTCTAAAATCTTTAAATTTATTTCATTATGTGTTTTAATTTTTTATGTTTGTAGGTTAGTGAAATTATGAAAACCTTGAAACAGTCTTTTGAATGTGCTCTAATGACATCACAAGAAAAACGAGCTTCATCGAAAATTTTCAATTTCTGTGAAACCTGTCCGATGTATTGGTTTCACAAATTATGCTCTGATACTGAAGGTTTTTTTCTTTAATTGGTTAAATTTTATTTGTATATTTATTTAATCTTCCTTAATTATTAAATTTATATACTGATAATTTAGGCCAAAGTCCCGAACAAGTGCAGTCAATAATTATGATGCATATTGCTGCATTAGCTGACAAAGAACAGAAAGAAGTCATGTCTAAATATCAGGTAAGCTGTTGTTATGTATTGTTAAAAGATTAAATCATATTTAAATACTATAAAATTTCAACTTTGCTATATTTTCCTGATATTTCGCTAATCATTTTACTTTTAAATATTCATGGAAGTTTAAATAACTACCATAAAATTTATACTGCTCTTATATAAAGTTAAGATATCCTGTGAAATATAGCATATTTTAAAATCTCATTAATATTATCATAGTGTCAAACTATTATCTGTTACATATTTAATCTAGCTTAGTAGGTGAATGACTAAAGCTCTGAGCTTCAACTCAGCAGCATTTTGGTAGGAATTTCACCTTAAGTTTTGGTAAAATTCAAACCCAAATTCTGCTGGATTGAAAATCATCGCGTGTTTGTAGTGACTCAGATTCCACTTTAAATTGTAGGTTTCTATCTAATTAGCTTTGGCTTGCAAAAAAATAAATAAAAATGTTGAGCAATAAGCAAATCAAACTAATCACAAATTTTTGCGATTATTCATTTTGAATATTGGTAGAGTTATATTTAATCATGTAAAATTTGTGAATTCCAAACAATGAAAGTCCTCTGATTTTTATCAAAAAGATTTTTATTTTTGTGCTAACCTCTGTTGGCATCGTTATCTGATATTGTAATTAAATATAAAAGATAATCAAAGTAATATATGTACATTTCCCTTTTTACTATATTTTTTGTATCTGTGAAAAAATCTGCAATCAATGTAATATATTTTTATGACGTTTGAAACAAATATTCTTAAACAAAACTAAAAAGAATGTGTTTGAGGAAGGAGTACTCTCTTTTATGGTAGTATTAAAATCTACTCATTTTAGTTATAATGTATGGAGTACTACTAAAGTATGTGGTAGGGGAAATAAATTATTATTACAATTTTTTCAATACACTATTATATTTTTTTCTAATTTTTTTATTAAATTTATTTTTGAAAGAATTTTTAAAAATAAATTTCAGATTAAAGTTGGACATTTTTTTTAAAAGAAAAATTATAAATAAATCAGAATTTTGTCTTCTAATATCTTTAAAACATCAAAAAATATATAAAAACCATTTTTTTTACAAATTTTTTAAAATTATAAATTATTTTTATTAAAATTATTTCAATTAACAAATGACTTTAAAATTATATCTGGCCTTTATTGATTATTTTTAGAATTTAAATAATACTTTTCTAAGATGCTCTAGGCAGAAGATATGTTTAATCGTACGCTTCATAACTGGCACTACTATTTCAGAAAACACCTCCATAAAATGGGACTGTTTCAGAAAAACCCTATCTGCAGGAAATGTCATATGCAAGAGGAAAAGATCAAGCATATCATTTACGAATGCAAGGCTCTTGCTCTCCCTTGATTAACTTCTTTAGGCATCATCCGTACTAGAGAGTTGCACCTAGACTCCATTAAAGGGTTATCGGACTTTATTAATAAAGTGGGTGACCCAAGCAACTGGAACTAGGAAACATTGGGTTTGGAGTTAATAGTACAAAATGCTGACAAAAGCAGAGGTGCCCAGTGACACAAACCCAACTCTAAGGAGAAGAAGAAGAAGAAATAATACTTAATTTTAAATGTAAAACAATAGTTTTGATAAATATATGGTCACTGAAATCCTAATATAAAATTCAAGTTTTGTAATATAATAAAATTTACTTTTTTAGTCATTATTAATTATAATTTTGGAAGAATTTCAATTACAGAAGACATTGTATGTTTTGTGAATTAGTCTTCAGTAAACATTAAATACTACCAACTTCTCAGTTGTAAAAGAATAATTATAATCAAACACATTAAAATCACAAAATGAGAAGGCAGGAAAAAGATTATGTAACCAAATTTATAGTGAATGTCAAAATATTTATATTATTTTAAACTGTTAAGTTATAATTTATTAAACTTATATATATATATATTTTTTATTTTTAATTTTTTAAAACATCCAAACACTTAACAGTGGTTTTATGAATTCAAAACCAAATATAAGCTGAGAAATGTCAACATAAAATTGGTTATCAAAATAATAGCAATACCTTATATTTATAGAGAGTCATTTATTAGAATGATGTAAGACCATCTTTGGCATATTATACAGATTGGATTTGTATAAGAAATTATTCATGTTATTGCTGAATAGTCCTTAAAAGTATTGTTCTATTCTTCATGGAAGTGTTGGGTAAAATTTGGGAGATTACAAAGTAAGATATTGATTCTGTATTGAACATTCTAAAGTAAACCATAATGGATCATTTATATTGAAGTAGGTGACTGTGTGGGCCAAAGTGGATGGTTAACTTCATTGAATCATCAAGTCATGATTTATAAGTTTTGCTTTGGCACTGAAGAATTCAAGTGATGATTGCACTTTACAGTCACTTTTGGCTAAGTTGTTCCCTTTTTAAACATTTCATTCTACTTCTATACCCATCAATCTCTTTAACTGAGTTTCCATTCACTATTTTACTTAGCTTTGTCTTGCCACACTGTGTATGTTATCATGACTTTAGACACTTCCTCTAGGAACCCTTAAAAGTTAGGTGGTTCTAATTAGACAGACTCCTATAATTTGTTTTCTTAAAAAATTTTGAGAAGCCAACATTTTACATTTTTAAAAAAATTCAAGTTTATAGGACTTCAATATATTTATTACATACTACCACAATTTATACATTTCTATTATTAAAAAACTAGTAGCTATTAACATATTTTAATACTTACAAAGTGTATTCAAAAATACTATTCTCGGGTGTTTATATCACATCAATAAATTATATATACAGCTCTGCTAATATTTGAAAAATATTGATACTTTTCTTTTGATTGGGTTATAAATTATGGGTGGATAATTAAATTTTTTCATTCAGTTTACCTAAAACTAGTAGTAAAATTTTGTAAAATAAAAAATTTAATTTAACAAATAATAGCATTCATAATTAAATAAAATACCATTTCACCAAATACTGTTTGCATAAGTACTATTACTTGTTACATATGTCCATGTTATTATTAGAGGGATTTTAATTTTTAAAATTTTTTATACCATATTGCTTGCGCCTCTTTATAATATTTATTGTAATGTGCATATATATATAATATATTTATATTTTGAAATAAGAATGAAAACAATATCATTAATTAATATGTGTCATTTATTATGAACTTCATAAAAAGCTGTATGCTTTTTCTTCCATATTTACATTTTAAAATATTTCTTTTGTTTTTTCAGGAAATAATTGTCAGAAGTTTAGCAGAGCAAAATATTGTGTTTATGACTTTGTTAAGAGCTTTATGTGAACAGAAACAGATGAAACATACTCATACTTTGTCCAAAGACCGCAAAGAAGTATTATTTTAATTTATCATATCATTAGTAAATAACTTTGAAATATATCAAATTTAAAAATATATAGAGTAAAATGTAAGCATTTAGCATTGTTTGTATTTATAAAAATACGAAGAAATTAAAATAAAAACTTCTTAGTTTTTAATACACCTATCTATATTTCTAGTTATTATCAAGTATCTGCACAAACATAGTTATTTATATGCATAATGTACACAGTTTTATATACAATTTGAAAAGTAATTCTAAATTTGAATCCAATTTATACCCAAGTTAGGTTGAAACATAGAAAAGCTAAATTATTCAGGAAACAATTATGTTAGAATATATTATATATATATATATATATATATATATATATATATATATATATATATATATATATATATATATATATTACATATGGATACAAAATTTGTATCTGTAAATAAAAATTTGTATTTGTGTAAATAATATGTTGAATTTAAATTTGAAATCTGGAAAAGGGAAAAGTTCTTGAATTATTTCTAGGTGATTCAATCATCAGAGTAATAAACATTTGCCTTCAAATCATATGTCTCAGCAAGGTTGTTTAAAATTTGTTTCATCTTATATATGAACTTTCAACAGTGTATAATTTTTTTTCATAATGAAATCACATCTTCAAATTATGTATAAAAATTGGCATACATATGAAAACAATGTATTAAATTCTTTATATACAAAATGTTATCATAAAATTGTGTTACTATTAATTAGCCATTTTGTTTCACATTTAAAGACAAAGTAACTTAATACTATTTTTATTTTCTCGTGATATTGATTAATTTTAAAACTGATTAAAAACAATGTCTTAATATAAAAAAATATGTAAAAGCAAAAGTGAATTTATTAAATAATACAAATATACTTTTATTTGTTCATCTCATTTTGCAACCTCAAACTTATCAGTTTGATTTTTTTTTCTTCAGAAACGAGCAATGTCTCCTTTGAGTAATTTAACTTCAATGGCTAAAAAGACTTTCCCAAATACTTTTGACTCAGTATTTAAAGTAAGTATTCATTCCTGTATTCTCATGTTTTGTTCTAAATTACAAGTATACATGGTGTTATTTTAAAACTAATTATAAAAATAATTTATATTTTAGTTAAAATTTTTAAATACTGTATATAATATTATGTGATTTTTTTTATTTTAAAAGTTTTAAATATTATGCGTTTTGATATTTGTATAATTTTTTAAAAAAACTTTTTGAAAAAAATTTGTTTTTGTATTTTGTAATATGTATGATTTGACTCTTCATGATATTTTTGAATTGTTTGAAAAAGTTTAGTATGTTTGAAAAACAAAGCAGTTGTGATAAATTATACATTTTTCACTAGAAAAATTAATTTTAAAATTTAATACTTTCATATTTAATATTTTTTGGTGTGTATGTAAGATATAACGAGATTGCTATATAAAAAAATAAATTCTCATGCTGTTAGAAGTAACCTTTTTATTTAAATTAATTTTCATATTCTTTTTATAATTTCTATTAGTTGAATTTAAAATAGAGGAAATTATTGTATTTCTGTTTTTTACATACATGTGTATCTCAATTAGATGCTTGGGGACTTCCTTGGTTTTCTTCTTCGCAACACATGAGTAGGGCCCTTATTTATGAAAAGAATCTGGGAAGTTGTTACATTTAAATTTTAAAAGTTTTTTTTCTTTTTTTACAATAACCTCCATCTATTTGATTATCTAGGATAGCGGTCTTAAAACTGCAACTCATAAGCCACATGTTGTATCTTTGCTCCAAAATGTTCAGTTCAGGCATGGAATATTACTTATTCTCTTACTTTGTAAGAGACGAGTAAAAAATTTTTAAATGCAAGACTGTAAAGAAGGGCACATTTATAAAAAAGCAAAAATAGCACAGTCTGAAGTCTAGGCAAATGATGTAAATCATTCCTTTAAAAAGTTTGATGATTTTGATGGTTACATTGTTTGGGATTATTATCACTCAAAGGACAAAGACATGGAGTTGATATAGCAAATATTGTCATTGAGTGCTTCGAAGAACATCAAATTCTATTTTGAAAGAAAAAATTAATCTGGAGGTACTTACTTACCATTGTATTATTCATTAAGAAGCACTATGTGCACCGACATTTCAAGGAGAAATTTGCAAAGTAATGGAATTGGTGATTAAAATTATTAACTCTATTGTAGCTAAACCTTCTTGCCATCGTAATTTTAAAGAATTTCTAATCGAGGTAGAAAGTGAATATGCAGATTTGCTGTTGCGTAACAAGGTTCATTGGTTATTCAGAGGAAACATTTTAAAATGTTTTGCTCCCTTGTTTACTGAAATTAAATATCTCTCCTTGAGAAGAATGTTCAATATGAATGATCGCTGGATCCAAAAATTATATTTGGATCCAGTGATCGTTCATATTGTGGATGTTACTTCTCATCTAAATCCGCTTAATCATAATTTACAAGAAAAAAGACGATTTCGATTGATTCGAAAAAAAATAATTTCATTTGAAAACAAATTGCTGCTTTTTACTGAACATTTTCAAAGAGAAACCCAAATTCACTTTCCATGCCTATTAAAATATTGTCAAAAATTATTGATATTTGCTATTTCGAAACAACGCTAAAAATATGAAGGAAGCTTTTCTCAGCAGGTATAAAGACTTCAGAAACAAAAAGTGATGGTAGCTTTCGTAATAAAACCTCTGAATGTTATGGTAACAGAATATAATTTTTCTCCCTTTAATATTGATATTGATAGTTTTGAAATGCAATTGCTTGATTTAAAAAGTAAAGAATTATGGAGCTCAAATTTTGAACATCTTTGTGCTGATTTAGAGCTATTGGGTAAAAATAAATGTGAACTAAGCTTACCACACAAGAATGGTCCTCTTTAAAAAATTTTGAAAAGGAGGATATGTTGATTTTTAACACTTGGAATAGTGTTCCTGACTCATATGATCAACTGAAAAAAACCATCCTTTGCTGCTATTTCCTTATTTGGGTCTACATATTCATGGGAACAATCATTTTCAAGCATGAGCAGTATCATGAATAAATTAAGAAATCGACATTAGTAGAGTATTTGTTAACATTTTTGAGAATACCTTTTATTATATTACTAGTGATATTTTTAAATTAATATTATTATCCTTATATAAGTATGATACCAAATTTTATTTAATTTACTGTTAGTAAAACTAAGAGTTATTTAGCAAAGGCAAGCTTGAGAGTGCTTTTAATCTTAATCAATACCGTAATAATGTCTCCTACTAAAACAAAGTTTATGTTGAAAAAAATGGCTCTTTGAATAAATTTCAGTTGGAAATTATCTAGATTTGGCTCTTTAGAATGACAAGGTTGCTGACCCCTGATCTAAGGCATGATGACATAAATCTGCTGACACCAGATAAACTGGTAGACATCCACTCTTCATTTCAATGCTTATGAAATACTTTCTAAAGGATATCAGAATAAGCTTTGAAGTCAATGTTTATCTTCATAGAAATGGGAAGATAAGCAGAAAAGATTTATATGTGGAAGTAATTTGTTCATAATTGTGAATTTGCTAAATAATTGAATTGCAGTATCATACTGCTAATTTCCTTACTTATTATAGAAGTATTCTCTTTATAATTCTCTATGGTATTAGAAGATTTCTTTCTAAGCTATCATCAAAATTTTGCATAAAAAAGAGATAAATATTGCATGAATTATCAATGAATTAACAAAACCTTATTTTAACTAATTAATCGTAAGTTCTTTCACGGTGTAAACTATTGTTTTTTTATCAGTTTTCAGCTTATTCTTACAGTTTGTAGGTTCAAAATCTATCTCAGACTGGATGTTTGTAATGGTTTGGAATCTACTTTAAACGATAAGTACTAGTCTAATTACGACTTGTAAGAAAGAAGCATTGATCCCAACAAACAAGCAAAAACAATCACTGTATTCCTGTGTTTTTCTTTTTTGTTAATTGCAGTTAATATTAGAAATCTATGAATCATACGTTTTTGAGGGATTTTTTTGATGGGTTTGGGAACAGAACATTTTTTAATTTCACTCTGGAAACAAATTTGACATATTTTATGATGCTTTATTTAACATAATGTATTAAAGTTTACTTTATATTGGACCTCAGGTGAATTGTTTTCCTGCAACTGTAATATGTATATATATACGTATGTGTTGTTTCAAACATTACAGAGAAATTTACTTATCAAATACCTTTCTTTACTTATCATATTCATATGATGTATGCAAATATTTTTTATTGAATAATTTTATATAATGTTATATCTAACTTACTATGGATGTTCGAATGGTTTATAAAACGTCATTTGTTGCATAGCTGTAGATAAGTCTATAGAATATCTTCTAATAATTGATTTTATGAAGTGTCTGTGATAATAAACCTTTATGTTTGGATGTCTTATGTTTATTTAATGGTAACATTCATCCTTTTCAAAAAATTGCTTTTTGTGTTCTAGATTCATGAAACTTTATTGTTTCAAAAAATTTTAATTCGGCTGAGTAGTGCAAAAAAAATTCACAGATATTTTACTTTTAATTATGTAATAATATGGCTGAATTATATTATATGACTTTTATAAAAATTCAAATATAGATAAGAGTACAAGTGATATTTTCTTTATCTACTGCAATATAATTAGAATGCGGTATTTATGCTTAGCCTATATTCAAAGTTAAAAAAGTTACCACTTAAGTTTTTAATGGCTATTAAAATGTAAAATGGATTTCTTTTATTAGCTGAATTATTTTCTCTGATCTTGCGTTATCACAAAGTCCAATTATGTATCTTGTAAAATGATTTTATGATGTTCTTCCCCCCCAGAATTATTTTCCTCCTCATTTCTCTTAATTATCTAATTCTCTTTAATCTTACTTCACAAAGGATGCTCCACTTACTAAAGCATACTCCTTACCTGTTGGTGCTCATATTGATCATAAAATAGCTGGCGATAAAAAATCTGCAAAATCTTCCCAGGACAAAAAATCTGTTAAAATCATGAGTAATATTTCTAATCTTGGAAAATCAGAGGATTTATCTTGTAAGTTGATGAAAAAGGAGCCTACTCCACCAAAGGAAGGCCAACTTATAGATCTTGGTCCACCTGAAGTGTCGCATAAAGAATCTACTTTGCGATCTGGTACTGAACGATCTTTGAGTGACACTGCAGCTGTTATCTGGGATTTGCATCGTGGTGAGCATCATATGCCTACTCAGAGCAAAGAAAATATCTTAACTACATCTGATATGAAGATTAATGAATTGCCCAGAGCTCCGCTTAAAGCATCACCTTTGAGAAACATGTAAGTTGCAATAGTTATGCAGATAGAAGCATGCTATTTACTCCTTTAACTTATTTCGCAATTGATTGTACCCGGCTATATGCAGTTTGCAGTATTTGCTTGAAACAGAATTTTTCCTAGTGCTGCTGCTATAATTAGTATATTGGTTGTGAATGTTTTTCCTTTTAGTGATATGATTTATATATGCTTATTTAACTTTATTTATCCTGCTTTCATTTTTTGAAGATTCACCAAAAAATAGAGATAATTCATTTTCCCACTTCCTATATTTTTCATGTTTTCTTTTTATTTATGATTTCTAATAGAGTCTATATGATTTCTTATAGAATTAGAAATAATGAGTTTTTCTGTTTGAAAAGCATGAATTAATGTTTTTTGACTTGTATGTATTTTTATCTTGTCTGAAAAATTCAAAGCATTTTTACGCTAATATTGTAAACACAAAATTATTTTTAAAATATTGATATTTTTAGTATTTTCTATTTCATTCCAGTTTTTAATTTTTAAAATTTTGCTTGTGTATTGCTTATATGAGTAACTAACTGATTTTACACATTAAGTTTCTTAAAAAGCAAGAAATAAGATAAGATAATACAATCTATTTTTTGACTCATATGAAATCATGCTAATTTTTACCATGCACATTTATGTATAGTTAAACATTTCTCTTGTTTTTATAATAAAGCATTATTATATATTTTTCAAATTTTGTGCTTATTTGCTGTATATTTTGTTTCAGTTTTACAACTTGACTAAAATAAGCATCAATATTTTTGTTAAAAATATTTAATATGACATTCTTAAAATATTTTAATATGACAATCTTTTTAAAGTTTGTCCAGTTACATCATATATATTTTTTACATAATATCTTGTGTGCAAATATTATTTTTTATTAATATTTGCATAGCTTAAACTGTTAGCACTAAAATAAGCTTCATTTAAGCAGTTTATAACTTTATCATAGGGAGGTTCTGGGTTCGAATCCCAGTTCAGGCATGGATGTACTATTTCTCTCTATCTATCCTGTCTTTGTCCTTTCTGTGTATGAATGTGTTGTAAATGGTTGCCTACCCTATAAACGGGTCCCTATGGCATGTGCGTACTAAAGAAGTCGGACTCCACACCAAAATAGCCGAGCTGGCAGTCGAATGGTTAGCGCTCTTGCCTTCAGTTCAACAGTTCGTGGGTTCGAATCCCACCTTGGGCATGGATGTTTGTAGTGGTTCGGAATCCACTTTAAGCCGTAAGTCCCAGTCTAATTAGCCCTCGTGTGCAAAAAATGACTGTTGAGCGACAAACAAACAAACCACACCAAAATATGGTTCAGTTGAATAAGTGGAGCAGCGCACCCGATATTGCCAGCCTAGCTGGCACGCGACAACAACAACATAACTTTAATACTTATATTCGTTGCCTTCTTAAGATTTTTTTCCTAATTTTGTTTACTGGACATTATCTATAGAAATTATTTGTCCATTCCTACCCTTTGCAGTCTAGCAGACATTTCCGCTTTTAATTTTAAAACATTTCCAAGCTTGTAGATTTTTATAAGCCATGGTTTCTATAGATTCCATAAGTGTTTTGCACCATAGATTTGTTTAAATAAATAGTTCTAATTCCTGGAATTTCACCTTTCACAATCCAGATTAAAATGCTAGGAAAATAAAACTTTCAACTTTAAATTATATGCAAGATAGCTGAAACTCTTACTTGTTGAAAATTCTTTGATTTTTCTAGACATAATATTTATTTGCATTTATAACTGATAAAGAATGCTAAACAATTAACTTTAAATTTTACTTTTCTCATTTTTGAAAGTAGCTGATTATCTTTTATTGTATTGAAAACAAAAATACCTTCATCTGATTTCAGCTTTTTAAATTAATTTGCTTAAAAATTCTAAAAGGATGGAAAGAGAAAATTTAATATACGTAAATCTTGCATTTGAAAAATTGTAACAACTTTTAAGCACTAGATTAGAAAAATATATGGAGGGATTAAATCATTATGGAATAAAGCTGTTCATTTAAACTGTGCACTTATAAGGAAGCTATTTCATTTTATATGAATAAGTAATTTTAATATTTTGTATGATATAAATGGTTTGGGATTTTATACTTTTTAAAGAATCACATATCTGGATGTATGATAAAATAGCTATCTATATATTGTGTCGAGCATCAATGATATATGATTTTTACGTTTTTAATCATAAAATTTTCTGTTATGTTAAAATGTTAGTATGCATTGCTATGTTTTTCTGCTAAAATACTTGTTATAAAATATAGATTATATATTCATCTTTATCCAAATATGACATCCATATATTTCAATATATTAATATTGTGAATTATCCAGATATTTTTTAGATTTATTCAAAATATTTTTTTTTATGTACAGGAAGTAATGAGTAAATCTTTAAAATGTTGAAATACATGTAGGATGTGTATTTTTAGCTATGCTTTTAAATTTAAATTCTCAATGAATTAATTATTTTGTAAGTAAATTGTCTAATTTTTTTGTAATCAGAAGTTGTAATTTCAATCATTGTTACTATATTCAATTAATATTTTTTATATAATTAATAGTGAAATATAAAGCTTTCAATTATTTCTATGAAATATATAGTTAAATTTTAATGGAAAATTTGTTTCAGAGTGTCAAAAATGAAGGTGTAATCAGAACAAAATGAAACATTAATTATTTTTAAATATATCTTAATTCTCATTTAGAAATATTTTCATTACATGTGCATATCATAATTAAAATATGTTATTTCAAAACCAATATTAATTTTACAAAATCTTGTGAAAATTATTATTTTAAACACTTAAAAATACAATTTTTAAAAATAAATTTTAGTATTTCTCTGTTAAATATTAGTTTAAAATATATCTTTTAAGTGCTTTCCAAATTTTAAAATAATATAATGTTTAAATTTCTTTACTAAAATAATTTATAATAAGATCAAAAGTCATTCTGATATGTTTTCAGAATATCAAAGATTTTATTTGTTAAATTTCTTCCAATTAAAAAATGTTTATCACTGTATATCTAGATTAAATAAAACATAATCATGCATTTTAGTTTATATGAATGATATTTTTGGAGAATCCACAAACGTTTTCATATATCACTTTCAAAGTGAAACATTTTAAAATGTTTATCAATCAAAATGTTTTACTTAAAACTAGATTTTATTTTACATTTAGTAAATTAATTTTATGTTTAGTTATTTTAAAATTTTGACTTGGATCTTATTTGAGAATTTTATTGTATCAATAGGATATAATTTGATTATAATTCTTTTTACACTGGATGGTATGATTACAAAAAGTAAACCAATAGAAATTTCAGTGAAATAAATTACCAAACTCTCAATTTCTTTTCAGTCATGTATATTTGTGATTTCAGAGTCCACTTTAAAGAGATGATTCAAATTAGCTATCATGTGCAAAAGATAATTGTGTAGAACAGATTTTCAGCTCTTTGAATCCACATGGCCTCTGATTTATCTATTTTCTATTATATTCAAAATTATTAATAATAAGTTAGAGTTGTTATTTAAAAATTATTGTGGGGAGGAATTTCTTATTTATCAACCCAAGAATATTCATCAAAACAACACTTAAATGTGTTGTTTTGTTGAATACTCTTGGTAATGTGAGCAATTTATTTTATTTTTATATTTAAAAGACTTTGTCATGAAAATGATATTAATTTTGTAATTTTATTATTTTTTATGGTGTAAAATATTACATTTTAAAATTTTTACAATTTTTTGTATAAATGATATTTTATTATCCATTTACTTTATTGCTAACTGTAGGTTTTTAAGCTTCGTAATGGTTTGCAAACTTTAATTCAGTTTTTAAGGAATTTAAACTTTTATTTTATGAGAAATTATACATTTTGAAGAATTGATAAGTATCAACTGAAGGTAAAAACTGATATTTAAATTGTATTTTCTTTGCCATTTATATATGTTTAAATAAGACAATCTAAGAAACTTAATATTGTTAATTATATAAAAGGTTATAATCACATTTTAAGCAAAATTTTTAATCCTGTCATTTAAATTTGCTTTGCAGTACAAAAGATTCATTATAAAAATTTTATACTGTTATTTATCTAATGAAAACAATTTTTAAATGTTGTTTAAATAAAAAGTTTTCCTCTTTAAATTTAAAAAAAACTTATTATTGATGGTTTAATTTTGATTTATTTTTATGATGTATTTAGTATTAAAATTTAAACTCTTCTATTCTCAAGTTTTTTGCCTAAATCATACTTAAAAATATATAATAAAAAGATGCAAGCTAAAGTCTTTCATAAATCAAATTAAACATTATAAAGTAATTTAAAATAGAGTGTATTGTTTAGTTTTTCTATTAAATTAGTTGCTTTACATTATTGGAATAACATAACTTTGCATGAAGAAAACAATACTATAAATATATAATTGATACTAGTTAAATTAATATAACATTATTTTTAGATTTTTGAGAGTCGGCTCAAAGAAAGGAACATTTCCTTTGAAAGAAATAAAAGAACATCATGGTACCAAAGGTTCTTGGAGAAAAATGCTTTTCAATCGAGTTCAAAAACCTTATACCAAAGATATTGTATTTGGTAATAAAATCTTGGATTTAAAAGATAATTATTTTTTGATATTTAAATCCCTTTTATACAGAACTTTATTGTTTTTTAGTGTTTTGAATTAAGCTTAATTTTGAATAGGTGAAGTTTCTGAAGAGAAGCGAATCGAGCCTCCAAAGCATTCCTCTTCACACCTGAAAGCTTTGTGGAAAAAAGCTATAATGGAACAAATCATACTGATACGGTTGGAAAGAGAACAGAAAAAATTAAAATGCAAGTTTTTCATAAATTTCTGTTTTTTATATAAAAAAGAAAATAGAAAGAAATTTTGGTTATATGTGTAAAATGCATTGCTGAACACTTTTAAATACTCTTTTTCAGTTAATGAATTGATTAATAGTTAGTTAAACTATAAATGAAGTACATCATCTTTGAGCAATAAGTCAATGTTGATTTTTCATTGGCGCCTATTCCACCAGTTTCCCCAAACAGCTTTCAATTTTCTGACTAAATAAGAATTTCATTTGATTATTTTTTATGTATTTTTTAAATTTTCTTACAATTTTATTTCACTCTTTTTTTTTCTTTTATTATACTTCCAATTTTCAAGATTTCAAACCATAGTTATGTTTAGTTTTTAAATTGATAATATTTTGACAAATTATCTTATTGACATATATATATATATATATATATATATATATATATATATATATATATATATATATATATATATAATGTTAATAAATATTTCATTCAAAAATTCTTATTAAGTTGAAAATGTCATTTTACACTTTTATTTATTCTAAATTTAAATGTTGAAGTGCAATTATGAATGTAGTTAGTGTTGAGCTTTTTCAAATTATTAGAAATTGTCTCCTAGAATTTTTGGCATTGCATTCTAGATCATCACTAATTCCTCACTATTCAATTATAATGCTGTAAAAACATTATTAAAGAATATTGAGGAAAATTAACTTAGTTTAACTGGATAAGTACTTCTATGATTGTGTAGCATTTATTTAGATATCTTCAACACACTTAAATACTATCATTTGTAGTCTTTGCACATTACATTAAAAACAATATGCATGTTGTTAATACATGTTGCATTTCTGATTATGCAGGAAAATTCTTTTATTGGAGTGCAAGGTATTCCTATATTAAATTATTGCAATTTGCTATTTTCTGAATTGCACAAGTTGGTATTTTAGAACATACGAAATAAAACACCAAAAACCTTTCATAAATTAAATAAAAAATGAATTTTTTTGTATGTAAAAATGTTTATTTGTTAATCAACATATTTGAATATTTAATTTAGGTGTACAATTTGAGTCTTAGCTGTGTTTTGCAATTTGCGATATATAATTAATGCTAATTTTGTTTCATGTTGACAGAAAATTCACTTCTAATATCAGGATTTAGATTTTTTTTATCTAGTTTGAATTTTATAAATAAAATACTGAATAAGATTTTTTGACAAATATTAAATAAAAAAAGTTTTTTTTTATGTTTTTTTTTTTTTTTTTGTTTGAAGGAAAGATTACTGCATAAATAAAATGCAGTTGATTTGATAATTCTCAGAATAGCAAAAAAGTTTAGGTACTATTTAAATTACTGGAAGACAAAACATGATGATAAAGTTTGATTTATATTAATAGTACTCACTGAAATAAAACTCTTACTTGGTTGTTTCAATGTTTGCAATCTATTTTCTTGTTGGTGCCTATTATTCCTTCCAATTTAAATAATTTTATCTCCAAAAAGATAAAAATTAATCAAATTACTATTAATTTCTCAATCAACATTGTTACCATTTTAATTGTGATCAAACTGTAATATCAGTTTTGGTAAATAAATGGGTACCATCTTTGGTATTTTTTATTTATTTAAAATATATTAAAATTCATGTGATAAATCACATTTACAATAATATTTTACTCATTTATTTCTCATTTATTTGCTTAATATCTCAGTATTTCCTCCAATACTCTAAATATAAGCAAAAAAAGTAGGATATAAGTTTAGTTTTATTGAAATGAATTTTTATAATAATATATTTAAACATTTTATATTTATTTTTTATGAGATTATTTTAATTGATGCCTCCAAATTTTAGTTCAATCAATTATTTAATTTGTGGGTATTTGAAATTTGTATAAATATGCCATGCAAAAAATTAATTTTCTATACACACTAAATTAAATAAAAGGAAAATTTCATTGTCATCCCAAATTTTTAAAAAGCCTTTTCTGAGTACAAATTATTGGAATGTTATTTTATAAAACTTTATGTGTGTTATGTGTGAAATTAATTTCCACATCTTATCCTGGTCAGCAATTTTGATGTAGCAAATTCTTACCCTCAATAATTTTATATTATTATGTATTTAATAAAAGTTTCTGTGTTCAGTTAAAGTGTTATAAAAATTAGGTAACTCATACATTGTTAATTGTTTTGAAAGTTTACAGTGACCTTTCATTTGTGCATCATTGTCAAGTACTATCCATAGCTTCTACTTTATTTAAATGTATATATTTTTTTACTTAAGATGAAGTGGAATATAAAATAGAGAATTATTCTATTTTAGTTTCCCAAAATAAATCTCTAACAAAAAGCTTTGTTTACTCATATTACTTGCTGTCCCATCAATCTACTCATGTAGACAATAGAAAAGATATTTTGAGAAGGAAATTTTTTGTAAAAATGCTCTTTAAGTATACTTACTTTGTTTACATTTTTATTCTTATAATAATATATATTTAATTTCAAGCATTTTTGTGATCATTTAACTTCAAACTACAAATTAATTTATGGGAATAAATACATAAAAATGTCCTTTTCTCAACATGCCATTTATTTTTATTTAGTGCCTATATTTTGTTAAAATAAAAAAAATTATTCCTTAGAAAGTGTTATAGTTTTTTCAGTGTAGTATGTTTATCTTTAAATAAGTAAAGAGCTATTTAGATATCTTAAAAGTGATTCAAAATTCCAATTTACTTATACTTATTGTGTTGTTTAATATATTAACCTAATTTCCTAGCATTAAATATCACAACATCAAACTTATTATTTTCAGTATTTTATTGTAATACATTTACATTTTTTTAAACAAGTATATTTTTTGTTAGTCATTATTTCCCAGTAAAATAACCCAATAATATCTATCAGATAAATATACATCTTTAAAAAGAGCAAAAAATATAACTATTCAGTAATGGTTGTTTTATAAGTTTTATAGTATAAAAAATGTTATCAAATTTTTGATAAAATGACTGTGCATAAGGTGTAAAAAATTAATAGAAAAAACTTTTTAAAAAATTGCATTAGACCAATTATATTTAGAATGACTTATAAAATTAAAGAAAAACCATTGAGTAGTGAACATTTGTATCATCTTTTTATACTTCAATATGTATTGATCCTACATATTACATGGGCGTGCACTAATATGCTTTTTATGGTTAGATATGCATAAAAATACTCTTTTAAAGGGTAATTCATTACTTTTTTAATGTTATTACTTGTATTAAATAATCATATATTTTTTTAACTAATTATATATGATAAATGTGATGCTATTTTCTTTATTTTTATGTTGTCAAATTTACTTTTTTTTCCATTACTTACTACAGTGAAGCAAGATAAAATATTGGAAAAACATTTAAAATTGGATTATGAAGTTATCTCTCCTTGTCCGAATGATTCTGTTAAAAAATGGGAGGAAGTGTTCTCATCTGAGGGAACTTGTGAACAGTTAGAGGCTGCAGTTAGATATGGTAGTTCTCTTTTATGTTAAATTTTGAATTAAGTTTTTCTTATCTTTATATTTCTAGAAGATCCATTAACTTTGTGTAATTTTATTTTCTCATCTAAATAGGAGTGCCTAGGAAAAAGAGAGGAGAAATATGGCTCTTTTTAGCAGAGAAATATTCCAAGTCTCGAAAATGTCCACCTATTGACAATACATCATATAATGATCTTTTACGGAAATTAACACCTTATCAACATGCTATTTTAGTTGATATTGGTAAGAGCTGATTAGTAAATTAATTACCTGATATTTTTAGAATTTCTTTGAGGATTTGCAATTCTGAATTTGTTTTTAATATACAAACATTTTATTAATTAAACCTGTTTTCTTAAATTAATTTATTATATCCATTCAACTAACCACTTTTATAATATGATTAGACATATGCATCAATTATTTACATAATATATAAAAGAAATACTATTTTTCACTGAAGAAAGTTTATAATTTAAAGTATAAATTAAATACATTTTAGATACATTTTCTATTTATGAAGAACAATGTTTTGTAGAATTGTTTCGATATTAAAACTATTGTTTATATCAGTATTGCTGCTAATGTTTTTGATCTTTTGACTAATCGTTATAACTAATTCACTTATACAGATATTTCCAAAAAATTAAGAATTATCTGATAATATGAGTCTGTTCTTATGTGTGCTGAGGTGTAATATACAGTAAAAACAAACATTGAGAAAATATTATAAATAATTTCTTATATTCTCATAAATTATGATATATACAGTATGGTGTATTCTACAGTTTTTCATAAAGTTGTACTTATATTTAATATGAAAAACATTTAAATTTTCAAATCACATTGCTTGATGATAAGCTTGTTGCTGAGTATTTTTCTTCATCAGTTTGAGTGTATTTTGACAGTCATACTCTGATATAAAATATATGTTTTGCATTTTTGATCTCCATTATTCTTTGTGCAGATTAATACCTGCTGCAGTATATTTAAAATGTGGTAAAAATTTGCAAGTACATTTAAAATGGAAAAAAAATCTTTTTTATTTATTTTTTATTTTGATGCAAATTTTTTAATAATTCTATACTAATGACAGTGTTTATAGAGAAGAAATCTTGGAGGTCACTTTCTGAATGGAAAATAATCTTTCATTGGTATTTTTTTTTTCCTACTCAGATGAAAAATTTATCATTTGAAATATTTATATCTATTTTTAAGTAATCCAGACTTTGATTTAAACAGTGAAGAATTTGTAGTAAAGAGTCTTTCTTGTATTATGCCCTTGAAATCAAGAATATATTAGTATCCCTTAGATATTATTATATTTTGAACTCGTCTAACTGCATGTTCCAATCCTTACCACCTGGATTGCATATTTTAAAATATTGTTACAAATTTGTAAATAATGATTATATTTGTCGTAAAATATCTCAGACAGATCTGAAATTCTCACATTTTGGGCAAAAATTGCGGTATTTAGACGCGTTGTAGTTTAAATGCGGATTTCCTAAAGATTTGGCGATTGCAGTTGGCGAGATTCTTGGCGACTTGGCGACGGTTGGCGAGATTCTTGGCGACTTGGCGAGAAATCGATACTTCTGGAAACATCCATCACCTAAGCTCTAGGACCAATATTTTCCGAGATAGCCTAGAAGCTTCCAGAGCCTTGGCGAAATTGGTAGATTTCTCCGCCAAGTCAGGTATAAATACCGCAGCCCGACATGGAAGAGTAGTGGAGTTTTTGTGTAGACAGTCAGTGAGTGAAGACGATTAGTTGTGACTGCTAGTTGTTCTCTGTCTGAGGTATTTGAGACCTGTGATTAGAAGCTGTTCCTTATTATATCTGACGAATTGTAGCTGTATAATTGTGATTGTTACAGCGGGAATTTCGTTTATCTAGTGAAGTTTTTACGAATAAAAGTCTTGTGTTCATTAAGTGGTTGCTTTATTCAACTCTCAATCAACACGAACCCGTGAAGCTCGGTACAACTGGTGTCAGAATCGGGATTGAAGAGTTGATGCAGCGTGTCACAAGAAAAATGGATATGGATTTAATGAAAAGTCTTCTCGAAAAATTAGCGGAGCAGATGGCTGAGATGAAAGCTGGACAAGAAGATATGAAAACCGAGATGAAAGCTGGACAAGAAGATATGAAAACCGAGATGAAAGCTGGACAAGAAGAGATTAAAACCGAGATGATGAAAGAGATAAAATCTGGACAGGAGGAACTTAAGAAGGACATTGTAAGTGTTAAAGAAGAATTCTCCAACATCATTCAGGAGAAGATGAATGCAATGGAAGATAAGGTAACTTCAGTTGAAACTAAAGTTTTGAAGACGGAGAAGAAAGTTAAAGAAGCATTAGACAATATGAATAAGAAGATTGAAAGCTTGGAGAAGCAAATATCAAACAAACATGAGGAACCCAACGTGACATTTGTGCCTTCCCTAGCCAATATTAAACTCTCAACATTTGATGGGAAATCATCCTGGCAAGTATACAAGACCCAGTTTATGATGGTAGCGGAAGCTAATGGATGGAATCCCCGAGCCCAAGCTTTTCACCTGGCGGCTTCTTTAAGAGGAGACGCGGCTGACATCCTCGAGACGCTTCCGGAGGAGCAAAGGCACGATTTCCAAGCCCTATCGAGTGCGCTTGAGCTGCGGTTTGGAGATAAGTGCACTAAGGAATATAGCAGACTACAGTTAAAGTCCCGCTATCAAAAAGCGGGTGAAAGTCTGCAAGAATTGGCTGCCGATATTCAGCGACTTTCCCATTTAGCATTTTCGGACTGCCCAGCTGAGATACGTCAAGATTTGGCCCTCCATCACTTCATCGATAGTGTGCGGGATCCGGAGATACAGAAAACACTTAGACTCGCCGATGTCAAAGATATCGGATCTGCCCTAGTCTACGCACATAAGATAGAGGCTGCCCAGCAGGCCATGCGTAAAGACCAGCACTACATCAGAGCCGTCTCTGCTACTGATACGAACTATGATCTAAGAAAGCAAATTGAAGATCTGCGGCGAAAATTGCGTAGCTTAGAATTGAGTAAAGGTGGCAGAAACACAAAAATTCAGTGTTGGACTTGCGGTGGAGTCGGACACGTCCGTAGATACTGTCCGAAAACAAAAGATGGTGGAATTTCTAAAATGGAAATACGTCAACGCAAAGAAACTCTTCAAGGAAATGCTGATGCACTATCAAGGAAGCCGTGTAATGAAAGCTGCCGATACTGTTCTAGAGTAGAGAAGAACTATCAGCTGATAAATACTTCAGTACGCCAAGTTACTGTTTCACCTCCATCAAAACCAGACCCATGGAGTGATGAAGGACTTAGGGAAGCCCAAAAAGAAGACTCAGATATAAATCCAATTCTTGAATTGAAAGAATCTTCTAGTATGAGACCAAGTTGGCAGGATATCTCCACCTACAGTCCTGCTACTAAGCAATATTGGGCTCTTTGGGACTCACTCCATATAAGAAATGGTGTCTTATACAGGAAATGGGAGTCCGATGATGGACGTAATTTCAAATGGCAGCTTGTTCTTCCAAAATCAAGAATTTCAGATGTTTTGAAAGAATTGCACAGTAGCTCAACTGGAGGCCACTTCGGAGTAATGAAAACTCTACAGAAAGTTCGAGAACGCTTCTATTGGAGCAAAACGAGACAAGATGTAGAGAAATGGTGCCAATCTTGTGATGACTGTGCGGCACGTAAAGGACCGAAGAAACGTAGCCGAGGAAGGTTGCAGCGGTACAACGTAGGAGCACCTTTTGAGAGGATAGCATTGGACATTTTGGGTCCTTTACCACGATCCTCAAATGGCAACAAATACATACTAGTTGTCATGGACTACTTTACTAAGTGGCCTGAAGCGTTTGCAATCCCCGATCAAGAGGCGACTACAGTAGCCGAGGTTCTAGTGCATCAATGGGTTTCCAGATTCGGCACACCCTTACAAATTCATTCTGATCAAGGGACAAATTTCACCTCTGTTGTGTTTAAAGGAATGTGTCAAATTCTCGGAATAGACAAGACGCAGACCACGCCACTACACCCACAATCGGACGGCATGGTAGAGAGGTTTAACAGAACCATCTTGAATAACCTCTCCCTTATGGTTTCCAGAAATCAGCAAGATTGGGATTTGAAGCTACCGCTGTTTCTTCTTGCATATCGCAGTGCTGTCCATGAGACTACCGGATATACTCCTTCACAGATGCTCTTTGGTCGCGAACTTCGTCTCCCTTGTGATCTTCAGTTTGGTCGTCCACCGGATACATCTTCATCGGCAGAGGAATACCTTCGAGACCTTCAGGCACGTCTTGAAGATGTCCATAACTTCGCTCGAGACCGAATCAACCTGACGACCGAAAGAATGAAGACAAGGTATGACACAAGAGCGACGGGACATGAATTCCAAGAAGGTGACAAAGTTTGGTTGTGGAACCCGATTCGACGTAAAGGACTTTCTCCAAAGTTGCAAGCCAACTGGGAAGGTCCCTACACAGTCCTAAAAAGACTGAACGACGTCGTGGTTCGTATAAGAAAATCATCTGCTTCAAAACCAAAGGTAGTACATTATGATAGATTAGCTCCTTATCGTAATGTAGAGTAAAAATCAGTAGACCATGGTCTGTTTGTAAATAGTATAGATAATTTTAATCTTTATTATTTTCTTGTATTTTTAGTTGCTTGTGTATGTAATGTACTCTGTATCCTCTTGAAATGTAAATTCTTTTATATTAAATTTGGCCTCCTATCAGGGGATTGTACTGCCCGGGACGTGCAGTCCTTGAGAGGGGGCAATGTTACAAATTTGTAAATAATGATTATATTTGTCGTAAAATATCTCAGACAGATCTGAAATTCTCACATTTTGGGCAAAAATTGCGGTATTTAGACGCGTTGTAGTTTAAATGCGGATTTCCTAAAGATTTGGCGACTTGGCGACAGTTGGCGAGATTCTTGGCGACGGTTGGCGAGATTCTTGGCGACTTGGCGAGAAATCGATACTTCTGGAAACATCCATCACCTAAGCTCTAGGACCAATATTTTCCGAGATAGCCTAGAAGCTTCCAGAGCCTTGGCGAAATTGGTAGATTTCTCCGCCAAGTCAGGTATAAATACCGCAGCCCGACATGGAAGAGTAGTGGAGTTTTTGTGTAGACAGTCAGTGAGTGAAGACGATTAGTTGTGACTGCTAGTTGTTCTCTGTCTGAGGTATTTGAGACCTGTGATTAGAAGCTGTTCCTTATTATATCTGACGAATTGTAGCTGTATAATTGTGATTGTTACAGCGGGAATTTCGTTTATCTAGTGAAGTTTTTACGAATAAAAGTCTTGTGTTCATTAAGTGGTTGCTTTATTCAACTCTCAATCAACACGAACCCGTGAAGCTCGGTACAATATTTTCTGACCCATTATTGAGCATTGAATGCCCTGTATGCATGCTTTAAATTAGTTGAAGTCTCTGTAAATGCTTCTGTTGTACAAACAGTTCTATATTCATCTAAGTATTGGATCATTGTAAATCAAATGCTGGTCCTGAGTGGTTATATTTCCTGGGGAGTAATTTCCTTATAAAAAGTTATGTATCTTATTATTTAATTTCTGACTTGTCAAACTATGCATAAATTTAACATTTTAATGCAATGTGGTTAGTATCAATGAAAAGCTGATATTAAAATTTTTTACTCCTAAAAGTGTTTTCACATTAATGAAATATATGTATTTTTATCTATTTTTAAATAATCTGGAGTAAAAAAAATAATAGGAGAAATTTATTTCCAGGTCGTACTTATCCTGGACATCCTTATTTTAAGCAAGTTTTGGGGTCAGGGCAGTTATCTTTGTTTAGTCTCTTGAAAGCCTATTCAGTTGTTGATGAAGAAGTTGGATATTGTCAGGGACTTAGTTTCTTGGGGGGAGTCTTATTACTACATGTAAGTGCAAATTTAATTTGATATATATATTAGAAATATGAGTTAGAGTAATATAACAAATTATGTTTATAAAGTTATATCAAAAAAATTTTTTTCAACAGATGTTTCATGAAAATTCCGATGAATTATTAAAAAGAATTTTTAGTGAATAGAAAAAAATTAAGTGTATAATATTGTGTGTGTCAATTGTTTCTGTGATATATTTCAATTAAAAGTGTTTTAAGTAGATACTTTTTCAATTTATTTTCTAGCTCTTCAAATAATTTGAATTCCCACTCAAATAATTTATTTAATAAAATTAATTTATTAATCAGTTTATTCATGTCAAATGTATGTTTTCCTTCAATAAAATACTTTTAATTTGTGGTTATTAATGGGATATTTTCAGCTTCTAAAATTTTCGAAAATTTTGTGAGTAAAACATTATATGATTATTAAAGTAAAACCAGCAATATAAATATTTAATTTAAAACTAGATAATTATTTTTTTAGGAATTGAAATGTTTAATAAATTTTAACAAATGCATTGTACTAAAGTCATCATTTAAAAAATCTAATAAATTCTTTTTTTTTAGCTTGATGAAGAAAAGGCATTTCAAGCTATGAAACACATTATGTTCACTTTAGGTCTTCGGCACCAATATAAATCAGACATGGCTGCATTGCAGGTATTGTATTCCATATTGCTGAAATTAATCATATTAAATTAATGAACCATTGTTTAAGCAATGAAATCTTTCTAAAATCATTTTAATTTCCTTTAAATACTAAAACTTATGACTCTAAATTATACTCATTTTTTACAGGTACAAATGTATCAATTAGCTAGACTAATTCAAAACACGGTGCCAGAAATTCACGAATTATTTGACAAATACGAAGTCTCTCCTATGCTATATGCTGCTCCCTGGTTTCTTACTGTATTTGCTTCGCATTTTCCCATTGGTTTTGTTGCTCGTCTTCTAGGTAAATATTATTTATCAATCTCATATGTTTTTAAATAAAATGTTTCTGAATTTTAAATCTTGGCTTGTTGTTTTTAGATATGCTATTTTTCCAAGGACTATCTGTTCTCTTCAAAGTTTCTGCATTATTACTTAAAGTCCACCAAGCTCAGATATTGAAATGCAATTCATTTGAATCAATAGTCTCTTTCTTAAAAACCACTTTGCCTTCTAGTGGTCATGTTGGAATGGAAAAAGTTCTTGATCAGGTAACTAATAATGTAATATATATGTATTCATAGACAAACACATGAACAAAAGAAATATTGTATTTGGATAAAACTAGTGTAGTTAAATATCATTAAAATAGACCTCCAAGTGATCAGTGCTAGATATCATTGAAATAGACCTCTAAATGATCAATGCTAGAGATATCATTGAAATAGACCTCCAAGTGATCAGTGATTCATTGAAATAGACCTCCAAACGATCAGTGCTTGAGGCTAGAGGACAATGGTATTTAACAGGGCAAGATTGTGAAAACTTATTTAAATATTCCTGGGCTGTAGTACCGGAGAAAAAAAAGAATTATGTTAATAAATACATTGTATATTTTTTATCGTATATTAAAATTCAATATTATATTTTTGTGAGTGTGTTGAAATGAATTATATTTTTGTTTTACAATTTTCTACTTAGCATCTAAGCATTAAAATCTGGTAATATTCATAATATTACCAGATTTTATTATATAAATAATTTAACGTATATAAATTAATCTGTAAATAATTTATTATATAAATATGTAAATAATTTATATATATGAATTAAAATATTAATTCATTATTGTTAACATGAGAATTTTTATTAATATTTAGTTTTTAATTCTTATCGATTATTTTAGGTTTTATCTATGGATGTCGAAAAAACTTTACTCACATATCAAATAGAATATATGGTTCTAAAAGAAGAAATGTCAGAGCCAAATATTGAATCAGAACCAACGTCTTCCATTCGACAGCAAATTGAGACTGAAAACAAAGACTTACAGAAACAAAATGTTGAACTTTCTGATCAGTTACAGGTATTGTTAAAATATTTTCAAATCAATGTATTACCTTATTATTATCCTTAGATTTCTGTTTCCCCTTTCATTCGTTATATCAGAAATGAAAGAAATTCGCTTGATCTGATTGACGTACAGTAACATTTGCTTATTTTTACAAAATTTATCTGAGTGATTACTAATTTTTGTAATTTGAATTTTTTTTACTTTCATTATTCTGTGATTCAAGAAAAAAATGTGAAATAATTTAAATACCTAAGTATTTCAAATTAAATCCTGATGTAAGGTTTAATATTACTACATAAAATTGTTGGATAATAAACATTACCAAATATAATAAGTCATTTTTCATGTATATTAACTGATGAGCAGGACTAAAACTATTTATGAAATGCAGTTTATTATTTTTGTTATGTATAAGCTCTATTGCTAATTCAATTGTCTTTTTTATTTAGTTTTTTTAATTTATTAAAACACATTATATTGAATCCCTGGGGATTAATTAAAAAGTTCTTTGCTAGGATTTACTATGTTTTGCCTATAAAAATTATTAAGTTTATATTATATAGGGTTTATATTATTATGCTTGAAATAGAGTGGAAATTCATTGGATTGCAAATTTTATTTCTACGTAAAATTTGTGGTCAACTCATTATGTGATCTGTATTGAACTATAGAATCAGAGAAAAGAGATGTAGGTCACAAATGAAGAATGAAGTATGTTACAAATGATGCATTGAATAGCATATTATATAATAATTAAATTTTATAATGTTCAAAATAATTGAAGGATATTGTAAGCTTTTTATAAAACAACCATATAAGCTTTTTTTGCATAAAATGTAAGAAAAGTTCCACAAATGCAAATTTTGAGTTTGACCTTGAGAATGATGCTTTAGCAGCAGCAATTAAGATTTGACTTTTATTTAGCTGTAAAACAAAACAGAAAAGAATGATCAATATTCAGTAAGTATCTTCCTTCAATGAGTGTGATTTCTCAACAAAGTCATTTAACTGAATCAGAAGTTTTGAGAATTGTTGGCTGGTTAAAGAAGCCCAAATACAATCTTAAATAAGAATTCCTTCGAGTTTTATAAAGTGTGATTTCCAGGATTTGGGATACATTTTTAGAAACTGGAAATGCTTGCCAAAAATTTACAGTCATAGATGTGTAACAACTCTCAAAGTTTTAACGCAAACTGTCAAAAATCTTCATGCTGTAAGTCTGTATGCTTGCCAAGGAATAGCATGTGTCTTGTTAATAGCAAGGCACCATAGCACCCACAAAGAATGTGCAACAGAGCATGTGAACTGGAGGAGAAATAACTGTTACATATGTATATATATATATATATATATATATATTTGATTTAATAAGTCCTAATTTTCTCTTCATCGTGATAATAGAAATATTTTTATCTGGAGGAAATATGGAGTTAGAAAAAATCGTGTTTGTTCACAAAAGTGTCAGATTTGGCATTGGCAGAGTCAAGATCTATGATTTCATCTGCCTGGGTGGACCATTCTCCATATCATTTGAATTTGACTTCTGATCAGTCACCAACATAGGGATGACATCCTCAGACCAAATGCAGGGCACATTGTGCTATTTTGGTGAATAATTTTATTTTGGAGGAAGAAATCATACAATTAGAGAATGACCTGTATGTTCCCTAAACATGAACCCAATAAAGCATGTTTGAGACATTCTAGTTAGACAAGTTGCTGGATGCCCACCACCACCCCCTCAAACTTTCCAAAAATTGGTAAGAGCTCTTCTGGTGGAGTAGGACAGAATGCTCAGCCATTCATTAATAGCTTCATTGACTTGGTGCCTCAAAGGTGTTCAACTTTGCTGGCCATCCAGGGAGACAATACTTTTTACTAAAAACGGTTTTCTTATCACTAATTAAAGAAATACCTTTTTAATTTGTTTTTTCTCATATGGTCGAATTTTTTTTAGACTTTTGTATCCAAATGCTCAATAAAACTCAATATATTTAGTATGTTAATATAGTTAAAAATGTAAAACATTCTATATAGTCTTTAATTTTTAGCCTGCATAAGCTATTATTTTCTGAAAAGAGCATTTTAACAGAGAATTACTTGATTAATTTTGTGAATTTGGGAAAAAGGGCATACAAATAATCTAAAATGAGTAAATTTTATACCCTCTATTATCTAAGTCACCAAATTTCTCTCACAGTTTCTTAAAACTAAGATTGTATCTAAAAATGTATTATTAGCCAGCTATTCATAACAACAAAATTTACTTCTAAGTTTAGTTGCAATTTCCTGAGATTTTGTGTTGTACAGGGATGCTCCCACAGCCCTCTTTGTCTCTCTCATACAACTGAATTTCATCTGAAATTACCAAAACAACAAATGCCTTTGTAAAAAAATGCCAGAAAGCAGAGGCTACAGAAACAGTGTGGTCAAAACTGATACACACTCCTATTCCTATGGACCTCCCATGATAAATTTTTAGTGTAAATTTTAGAATTCAGAGTGGACATGATTACCTTCAATATCATCTTTGTTGTATTGGCATTATTAACTCCCCTGACTGTCCCCTGTGTTTCACAGGAGAGGCAATGAATTTTAGTCATTTGACCAGTTGCCCATCTCTGGACAACGTTAATTCCCTTATGCTTAATAACAATCATATAAAGTATACTTTGTATTGGGCTGCTAGAAGGAAAATGGCCGATGTGGCCAATTCCTGACGTAGGGAAAAAAAAGATTTCGTATTGTTTAGAAAGAGTTTTGTCCATAATCAGTTCACAAGCTGTAAAACCATTGATGCATAACTAAAATTGTTCTTATTAATCAGATTATTTTACTTATTAAAGTTCAATCAAATTCTGATATTGATATTTTGTATGAATAATAATTTATAAGCTGTTTGTAACCATCTGGTCAGACCTACTACTACTACATTATTTCAGATCATTCAAGTATTGGTTGATGAAAATCTGTTTTGCTCTAACTTTAGTAGTAGATACATCCAAGTATGATAAGCCAAGTTGGCAGTCAAATGGTTATCTCTCTTACCTTTGTTCGTGGATTCAAAAATATCTTGGGTGTGGATATTTGTATTGGTTCGGAATCCTCTTTAAGGTGTAGATCCCAGTCTAATTAGCCCTTGTATGCAAAAAATGACCATTGAGGGGCAAAAAAAACCAAGTATCATGGTGACTTGATGATTACTTTGGCCCAAGCTACAACCATCAGTTCACATGCAATCTATGTATTGAAAGAAATATTTTAAGCAAAATCACCACATCGCTTGACCATTTAGCATGCGTGAAACATGATTGACTATTAGCTTCATACCAAACACCCAAATCATCAATAACTTGCGGATTTGAATATTCAAAATCAAACATATGTGTTGAATGTTATACTTCAAAATTAAATTCTTTATATATGTAACCATACGCATGTGCTTGTGTAAGACTACTGTTTTATGCTCACAATTTGTCTTGCAACATTGTAATTTAAATTAATAAGCTATGAAAATATTTGCTTCATGCCAAACATTGATTTTCACAATGTCCCAAATACACAATCTGTGAAGTCATATTCATACTTATTACTAAATATACTTACTACGATTGAAACTTTGTGCATGTGTACAGTGTACCAGGAGTGCAGTATGATATCTTTGTTTAAAACAGCTTGAATAATAGGATTATAATATATTGATCCAATTTATATTTGTGGTTTTTATTCATTATAAAATTATTTGTTTTGTGAAAGATTGAAGTCTTAATTTAGAATTTTTTGATGTAGATAATATTTTAATATATCCAGACCTGCCAACTTTTACGCAAGATCACCAGGTTTTACGCTGTTACTAATAGCATGAATTATTTTACGCGTTTCGTTTCTTCTGGGCAAAGTTTAGAAAGAAAAAATTTTTTATATCTTTGCACATAATGGCGATCTTTTCTCGTTAGCCATGATGAGAAACAGAAATTGGCACCCCATTTAACTCATCTGTGGGGAGAGAGAAATAACTTCTCGGATTCTGTGGTCGCAGAGGATCTGAGCGGTCCGAAAATGCACACGTCAAACCCTTTTCCTATCGGGGGAGGGGGAGAGGAAGGCTCTAGCTTGAAAAACTATAGATGGGAAAAAGAAATGTTAGAGGTATAATCTTCTTCTTTAGTCACAGGTATTAAAACTGAAAAGTTTTACTGAAGTACTTTTCCGAAAGTTGACAGGTATGTATATCAATATTACAAAAAAAGAAAAAAATTCTCTCTTACTCATGAATTGTTACTGCTTAAAACATTATCTATTGCATTTATTTAGCATCAAAAAAATTCTCTTATTAGATTTTCTAAGAGTCAAATATTCTAATAATTAACAATTTGATTTCACATAGGTTGCTTTGAACTCAGTTAGAAAGCTGGAAGATTCAGTAACCACTTACCAAAGCACCATTCGTAAATTGGAATCTCATGTAAGAACGCTGCAAGACGAACGAGATGCATTGCATCACAGTGTGAACATTCTCAGGAAACGGTTAGAAACCTTAGAAGCTGGAGCTCCAAATGAGGCTGAAGTTTTGTCCATGTATCAAAACATTTCAGTCACAAAATAATTTATTGTTTCATCTTTCTTCAGTGCTTATTATTTTTTCCTGATCTTAATAGTTATGTTCGAAGCGTTAAATTTAATATTTACGCTGGAAAAAATATTGATTGTAGATTACGTCTAAATAGATCTCTTTATGTGTAGTTGACAATGCAAATTTTTAATAATTATTTCAGTCTACTTTTTATTTTTTTAGTTAAAATATATTAGTATTTTATTTGAAACTTACACAAATATATGCATGCATAACTTTTTAATGTTGTAAGGATTATGATAACAAGAGTTAGGATTTTTGCAGTATGTGATGAAGAAACATTCTGTAAATATATCATGATCTTAATTTATATTAAAAAATTGGCAACATCAATTTGTTTGGAGTGTCATGGAGGTCCAGTTCTACACTTCCTTAAGCATAGCACAAATTATTTTTGAATTCTAAATTATATATCAAATGCAGTTTGTACAAAATAATGTAAAAAGTTCTTCTCGAGTTTTTACTGCTTGTGAGATTATTGATTTTTTTCATTTTGTTTTTTTATCGCTTTAATTTAATTTGATATTTTCCCCCAGAACAAAAAAATTTATTTATTATATGTAATGATGTTTATTTTGATAAGTGGAAAATACATTCAATTATTTGGCTTACATGAAGTCTTTTAATTCAAAAGAATCATTTGTATGATGTAAATTGCATTTAAAAGGTACTGAAGTTAATTTTTTTATCAATTTTAACATCTGCATATATGTGCATTTGTTTTGTTCTCATGATACATGCAAAAATTTTAACTCGAGTAATAATTCTAAAAACTGCATCATTTCTCTAATCACTGAAGATATCAAATGGTTAAATATATTATACAATGAATTTTACATTACTGGAATATGTATGTTACATTTCTGTTAACATTTGAAATTTAAAAAAAGTCTTGTTCATACAAACAAGACTTTTTTTATTCTTAAAAATCTTATAATTAAAATAGATTTATGTTTTAAATTTAATAAAATATTAAATAAGAATTTTAATTTCTAAATTCAATTTATTCATTAGTAAAAAATTTTTTTATTAAAGGAATAAATTTTGATTTCATAACAGCATATAATATCTTATTTGATTAGTTCATTGAAAAATAATGTAATTAAGAGCTTGAAGTTGAATATTTCCAAATAGAAGTTAATAGTAATTATTTTTTGCAAAACACTGCTAATGTTAAATTTTAAAACTACATTTTCCTATGTATTATTTTGCCAATCATTAAAATCAGTTTTGTTCAAGTACTTAATTGTATCATATCTTATTATTTTATGTATTACAATAAGTGTCACTATCAAATAACAGACTATAATTTTTCTTGTAAGTGATAATTGTATAAAACTCATTAATATATATTTTCTGTAGTTAATTCCTTTTAATTTAAAAGTGTATGTTTATATAATCTTTTAAATTTAAAAAAATGTAAAAAATACATGGAAGAAAAAATGTGTGAAAATATTTTTTTAATATCTCTTATCTTATATTAATCTTTTTTTTACAAATGTCAAATGATTATTATTGATTTTACGTACTTTAAATTTACTTTCAGTATATAAAATAATTGATATGGCAATATCTTGTTGAATAACTGATCTCATTTTTATTTGTATGATTGAAAAAATTTATTTATTATTGAATTATTGAGATAACTGTATTATTCATGTGTAAATCAGAATTATTTGTAAAAGTTAGTGTATTAACACTTATTTATTTGATTATAAAAAATTTATATATGCAGTTTTATAATGACTTATTGATGTAAATATTGTACATGTTCATAAATTCTGATAATAAATAATACTTATAAATAATGTAAAAAAATATATTGTTTAGCCAGCTTAGATGTTGCAAAATATGTACATAGTATTCTACAAGTATTCATAAAAAGTGTTAAAGCTTCAAAATTGGAACTGTCATAGATATCTATATTTATATGATCTTATTTTATCGACTGTGACATATAATTGAAGATTTAAATCTATCACAATAACTTTCCAGTAAATTAATACAGGCTAATTTTTGAAGGACTAATAAAATGAAATATTTTTATTTAAGATATGAAAAATGTATGAAGCTCATTGGTGCAATGGTAGAACTTCATGCTCTCAAGTTACAGGTCTAAAGTTTGATTACTAAACATGCGTTGGAACTGAACACTGGAGGTTTCGCGTTAGGCTGACCACCTAACTGGGGCATATGTTTGCATCCCAAGGCCCTGGGTCAGAAAAACAGATAAAGGCACTGTAGGCCTTGGCCCTCAAATGGCCTTTTGTGCCACAGAGATTAATTTAGTTTGAAAAATGTGTTCTTGCAACATATAAGTTTTTCTGCATTATATATAAAGAACAAATTTTCTTAGCTTTCCTAGTTAATAAGAAACTAAACTGTGTCATATAATTATAAAATGTCAAAATTGATAATTCAGAAAAAAATTTTAATTAAAATTTTAAAAAGTTAAAAATTTTGCATTATGAAGAAACATTTAATAACCTTTAAATCATGGAAAGTTGTATTACAATAAATAATGCTTTAAAATAATGAAAAATAAATTCATATGCAAATCAGGTTTATCAAAACAATGAAGGGATCAATTTTTGTGTTTTCTTTATAATGTTGTAAATAAATATAAAAATTTGTATATTGGAATCAAATTTTCAAGAATGATGTTAATTGTACTTAGTTATATCTTAAACATTAGTACTTAATGTTATGGCTATGCATAATATAAATTGCTTCTATTTCTGTGATTTTCATCCATGCTTAAATGTTTCAAATATAAGGAATATGTCCTATAGAGTTTGATGAAAAATATAATTATTGTAATGGATGCATTTTTTTATAATGCAAACTAATTAAACATGTATTTTATAAATAAGTTAATTCTTCATTCAGTATTTTTATGATTATGTGATATCTAACTCACAATCAAGAAAAAAATTTATTTTGAAAAAAATTACTTTGTAATGAAATTAAAACCCAAAATTGTAATGTTTACATTACAAATGATAAAAAAAAAAAATATTTTAATCATTTTGGGAAATTTTTTTAAATTATAAACTAGTATTACTTATGCCTAAATAGGTTTTTGTTTGGGAAGTTTATAAAGTGATGTAAAGTATTTAAATTGTTAAAAGTATTATTTAATGTTTTATTTGTGTATTAGTAATTTAGAAATTTTTGTAAAATTTGGATACTTTGTGTATTTTATATCACTGTTTTGATGGATTATATTTCTGATAAAACTATTAATTAACTGGAATCAATTAAGATTTCAAATTATTGATTCTACAAAATTGTTATTTTGAAGCTTGTATTTGAATATATATTTATGCAATATTTATTTGATTCTATCATTGGATTATGCTTACATTAATATTTTGCTCTACATAAAATAGACTAAATACTGAAAATTTTGAAAATTTATTTTAAAATAAAATTTTTCAAATAATAAATTATTAAGCATGTGTAAATATCATTACATGTGTTATAAATGGGTAGCATGTGAACATTTTGTGTATAAAAAATGTTATAAGATTGAAATGCTTGAAAATCTCAATTCTGCCGTAATTTTAAAAAAAATGATTGATTCATTAGAAGTATTTCTTTGTTTTGAAGATTTTTTGTCTTGATGAAGAGAAATACGTTCAGAAATGAAGAATTCGTATTTTTACAAACCTAACTATCTATTGAGAATCTCAATATGAGCCTGACAAATTATTTTTTATGATTATATAAATCTTCAGATATATATTTTTAGATTTATTTTCGGGTGCTGATACAAGTCTAGAGTTTCTGTAGGTTTACTTTAAGTAAATATCTTATATTATTTTTATAAGTGCGTTATTTTATTATCTATGCTACAAAATAAATATTTTAAATAATGTTCTTTTCAAAAGTAGAGTAGATTGAATATTAATTCTGATTGAGATAAATCATAACTTGCAAGGATGGTCTGAAAGTATCGCACACAAAATATTACTTGGCTAAACAATCTGGAACTTAATATATTTTTTACTCCTTGTGCTTATTTTATTTTTCAGTATTATTATCAGTATTTTTATTTTACAAAAAAATGTTGAAAAAAAAGTTTTTATGGAGGAAATGTATGTTTGAAAAATTAAATTATCTCGGTCTCTATTGTTGTATTGTTATTTCTGATATTGTTATTATTATTTTAAAGTATTATTGTAAGTAGAGAATATGTTCCTACATAATTTAAAAATACTCTTTTGTTTTTAAAACATCTTAATACCATTAATATATATCACAATGGTATTCACTCACAATTTATATTTTCTAAATATTAAGTAACAAACTTATTGCACATAATTTGTGAAAAGGGGTAAAATATTGTAATTTTTTTATAGTATTTCTTGTATTTATTGTTTGCTTTGCTTTTTATGCACTCACTAGATTTTTTTTATTAATTTTAAATGTATTCAAATTTTATTAATTCTAAAAGTGTAATTGTATAAACAATTTGCTTATTCTATTTGAAATTGTATATTTTGTGACAAAGTTTTCTTGTATTTTCATTTTGAAATAAAGATTTAATTATTGAAACCAGCAATAATATGTATATTTTTTTTAACTCATCTAAAATAACATGTTTTTTATGTTTATGTAATCCTAATCAGATGAAAACAATTAGGCAAATGTACAAACATATAGGTAATCTATCATTGCTAGATAAATATCGGTTTGTACTTCCTTTGTGAATATAATAGTTTCAGAAATTTCATTTTATTGCTTTTATTTTTATAAAATTAAAGCAATATATTTTTGCTTTTGTAAAATAAGTTGTTAAAGTGGAAATAATTGCATCTTAGACAACAAGCTTTGTTTTAATGAATAGACATGTTTATCTCAGTCAATTCAAAACTTTTAGCAATACTTTGTACTTTTCTATTTCTGTTTTAGAATGATAAAGTATGAAACTAAATAAAATTAATTAGTTAATAATACTAATTAATTATTTAATTTCAGTGCTCTTAAACTTCTTTTTTTTTTGCATGTTTTCACTTATGTTCAGTTTTTTGTAACAGAAAACAATTTATAGAGTTCCACTCAGAATTTTTCAGACCATTCAACATTTTTTTCTTCAGAATTGTTAAATTACAAACTCAAAATCGTTCAAAACGAAGTGAGGATAAAGGATTTCAGTGTTCTATTATGGGTATATTAGTTAATAGTACAAAATGCTGATAAAAGCAGAGGTGCCCAATGACATACAAACCCAACTCTAAGAAGAATGGGTATATTAGAAGACTGAAAATTTTGTTTGTGACCTTTATTTTCTGTGTCAAAAAATTGAAAAAAATAATTATATATTTTAAAGAATATTATTTAAATTAGAATAAACATTTAAATTTACTTGTTTGTAGTCCCCCCTCTAAAGTGGCTATTTTGTTCTAGTTAAGATTATGATTACGCCACTTTTATTACAATTCTCATTGGTTTAAAATTTGCATGACGTCAGATAACGTTTCCTCTAAAATCACTTATGACACTGTATTCAGATAGCATCATAAATCCGACTTCTCGATGAATTTGCTGCTTACCTTCAAGTAGCATTCATTGAGCGGCAGGAAACAAGGCGAAGTCCATCATCGAAAATTTCGTAATATTGTCGAAGTTCATCTTGTTAATAAAACGATTTCTTATATAAAGGTCAAAGCATCGGTTTGAGAAGCTGTTTTCCATTGTTTCAAGCCATTAACACGTTGACTGATGAAAAAAGCAAAATGAAAAAGATACAAAAAAACTAACATCCACTTTATGGTTTCTTTAAATCGGTAAAGACGGTTTAAATTTTTTATTTTTTAAACTATATTGGTGTAACGTTTTCTAAAATTTAATGAGTATAATAATGCACCAAAAATCATTAAAATTGCTACTCAAAGGAGATAACTCGAAAATTTATATCTACCAAGCAAATACTCCTGCTGCAACGTAGGGCATTTTTCCGATATTTGTTTTGTCCCGATATTCTATTTGTTCTGTGCATTTTTATTGTTCTGAATGTTAATGCATTTTTAGAACATCATTGTGGTTAGATAATTATTGGCTGACTTCATTTGGAACGGAATTTTTTAGGAGGTTATATTTTCTGATTCAATTTGTTCTGCATTTTTATTGTTCTGAATGTTTAGAGAACATCATTGGAGTTATGTATTTATTGGCTGACTTCATTTGGAATGGAATTTTCTGGGAGGATACATTTTATGATTCCGCTTTCAGATGATCATTAATTTGAAACTTTGGAATGTTTCATAATTAGCATGAAATAAACTCTAATAGCTTTCTGAATCTAACAACCTGAATGTTAAATAGATTTTTTAATTTGACATTCTTAATTCTTAAAAAAACTTTTAAGAATTAAGAATGTCAAATTAATTCGAAATTAAAAAAGTTTTAACTCATATATTACATTTATGTAATGAACTGAATTGATAGTTTATAGTGTTACTTTACATATGTAAATTTGTAAGTTAAAGGTAAAACTTTTTTCTTTTGTGTTGCACGCACATTAAACAATATAATAAACATTTTAATTCTTTGATTCTACCTTAGTCACAAATTAAATTTGAATTATTTTCATCGTCCAAACATAAAATTAACTTTTTATTCGACAGTATCACTCATAACATCTAATGATCCACATAATTTTGTTATTATTAAATATTATTTTTTTCGTTTGTGTCAAAATATATACATATCTCTTTAGTTATTTATCTCAATTATTTATCTTAACTTAAAAAAATATTTATGCACTCTGTCTCTTTATTCTCAAAAGCAAATATTCACTTCTTTTAATTTCTCACCTTTCATTCCGTTGCAGTCGACAAAAGGAATATTGAAATAAAAGACATATTTAGACGGAAACAGAATATTAGAGAAGATAATATCTTTTAAACAGAATAAGTGTATTGTTATAGAAGATTTTTGTTATACATATTTTTTTATTTAAAATTCGTCTCTTTAAGAAGCGCTTTGCATAAGAATTTTTCGAATACCGAAAGAGGATGCTTTTAAAATGATTGAACTGCCTGGACTCAATTGGCCTCGGTGTACAGTCACGTCCAACGTGACTGGAAATGGCTAAAATGGATGCCACAAGAGCCTGAGGCTCTATTTCTGACATATCCGTCTTAGAACTGGCTGTCTTTACCTCAAACGGCAAGGTAAGCTCATCGTTCTTTATTAAACGCAGCACGTTGTATGGAGCCATATGGTTCCACCAGGTCATGGCTGATATCGCCTCGAAGAGGAAAAAGAATAATTTAAGATTCGGTCAGTTATTGTTAAACCCTTCCATGCAGCTCTGTCGTAAGAAAGCAATTCAATTTTTCCCGGTATTTTGATAAATTCTAAAGTAACAAATAAATCATAAAGAAGAAAATTCTTTTTATACAAGAAAAAGAGAAATGTTCCTAATACTATTGATGTTATCATCGTTCTATTTCTAGACAACGTTCCAACATGGCAGATAATAATAAATGTTACTGAATAATAGTCATCAGAAGTGAATTATAAATTTGGAACATTCTTAAGAGACCGTTGAATTTCACACATACCGTGATTCCCGGAAAAATGCAGTGGCGTTTACTTAAAAAAAAGATATCTCTCTGTGGTTTGCGGAAAGGTAAGAAGTGCATAAAAATACCATCAATATCTTTGGTTTCAAAAATACTGAAATCTTATTTCCAGACAAAGAGAATATCTAACAAAAAATGCATGTAGATAGACAGGAAGATCTGGACTATTTTGATAATAATTCAGTTCGAAATTCGCAACCATTTTGTTTCGAATAGCGCAGAATCAGATTTTGAAGACTTCATATATAATGTGCAATTTGTTGTAATTATTTCTTGTTAACAAAAGTAAAATATTTAATATTTTCTATTTTTATTCATTTTAATTTCTCTGTTTTGCGATTTATTCTTTACAACACAGTATGGTTATTCTAGATATCGAGTTCTTCAAGGGAATAAATTTTTCTGTTAATTCAAAGTGAAATCAAGAATGCCAGATAGATTTTCAATTATCGGAGAATTTCAAACAATATTTCTAGGAATAGGGACATACAAAAAATAAATCTTCCATAATATATACATATATATATATATACTTGTAAAAATAATATATATTTGTTTCGTCCCTTTTGAAATTCAAATGCAATTATGGGTTACCATTGTGTATTAACTATTAGAAAAGTTATCTTCAAGTGTTTTACTAAACAGTTTTGATTAGTCCTGATGTGAAAAAAGTAATAGTTGATCTCGATAAGACGTAGCCTATACTATGGACTCATTTTAGACCGGAACTTATGGCTTAAGGCGGTTTACCAGCAATTAAAAACAACCATGAACAGAAAACTGCTACCGGTTCAACTTACCAATATTACAAGGTAAACAAAAAAGTTGTTGCCATTTTTAATGACCCAATAGAACATGACCTGCAGAAAGTGTAGCCTATTGTTAGTCCTCGAAGTAATCACCATCGGCATCCAGCTGCTTCTGCCAACTTGTCGCCAGTTTTGCAATCACCTTGCGGTAAAACTCTGGGGTATTGGATGCAAAAAAGTTCGTGAGGGCTTGGCGCAAATCTGTTTCATTGGTGAAGGATTTTCCACGAAAATGATTGTCCAGGGAATGGAACATGTGAGTAATCTGATGATGCAAGGTCAGGTGAGTAAAGAGGATGGCACATAGTGTCTCAAGCAAGTCCCTATATAGTATTTCTGGCTACCTGTTCGACATGCGGCCTCGTGTTATCGACCAAGAATAATACACCCTTACGATTAACCAGAGCTGGCTCCGCGTATTGCAATGTCTGTTGCACACGTTCCACTTGCTGCGAGTACAGGGATCGTTTGGCCCGTTGGTTATAGCTCATAGTGAAATGCTTGAAGACCAGACACCAGTTGCATCACAGAGTGACAAATCTTTTGACCTAAATTTGTGAAACCCATACCTTGCCGAACATTCATTTACAGCACTATCCCCAAATGCTTGACATATTCAGCGATTTGATGTAGCAGCTCATAAGTCCACTTTGAAGTCTTAAAGCAAACATTACCGAACGAGCTCCTTTGACATGTCCATTTCTCTTTGCCATTATACGAGATACGATTGATGAATGTGCGTGGTGGACCTGGTTTTATAATGACTGATAGTCCTACACTCGACTGACCGGTGTCTAAAAAACATCATATACAAATTTGCATACTTATTACCACTTCATTCAGTACAAGGCGAAAACGGCAAGAGTTTTCTTATTTACCTTATAATTAAAGTTAGCACGTAGCATATTTTTGGAAAATGTTTATCATTGTTCATGTAAAATTTCATTTTTTCATTTTTAAATAGCTTTTTAATTTAGAATGAATAATATGTTTGATTATTTGAAATTTTAACATTGCACAACTTCTTTATTTAAACCTAGCGCCCATAGTTAAAAAGTATATGTAACAGAAAGATATAAAATACTTTCCATCTCTTTTTATGAGTATTTCGTAATTTTTTTCAAGTAAATATAATTATTTGAATTGCATAAAATAATCATATTTGATTCATTCATGAATTTCATGAAAAAAAAAACATTTATTTCATTACAATTTAATATGTTATTCATTCCAATTCACTAGTATAACCAAAAATTTGTATATAGTCTTTTTTGTTTTATAAGAGAATTAGTGAATGCGTATTTTCTTTAATACTTACAATTGCTAAAATAACTTCATTTTTGCAATGTTTTGAATTCATTTAATATGAAACTGTGCGGTGTATATTAAGAGTCGTTTGTATTACGAAGTTGCAGGGATTGATGCATACATAAATTTATTTAGATACAGCATGGATTATTTACACCAAAACCATCGAACGAGCTCAACTAGCAAACGAATTAAATAGAACATAGACAAAATTGAAGTATAAGTACATGGCAAAAACACTTTTGGAGCTCTATCCTAGAATGCTTTTAGCTTACATTAAATTCTTTTCGAATTTCTGTTTCAAATCATGATAATGATTATCTAATTATTTATACTTAAGCACATATTAGCGTAATATATATATATATAATTATATATTACGCTAATACGTAATTAGCGACAGAAGTTTAGTAATATATATCCCGGCGAGTATAAGAAAATGGTCTTAGAAGTTCAGCTTGTTGCTCTCATCGATGTCTTAATATTTTCAAGTTTATTAAAACTCCTATTAGTCTGTTAAAAGGAGCAAAAAACAAATGAATATATTTTTTTAAAAAAGTAAACAAAAATAATAATAACTAAAAATATTAAACTAAATGTAACCTAATCCAGAGAACAACAGCGTCTAATGATTAGAAAAAGTGACTACTATTGAAGTCGTCTCCCCAAATCCAATTCGACTGAATGCGCATGCTCCATGTCGTGGAAAAAAATGAATAAGTTAGTTGTTTGTGGTTGAATCAAAATGTTCTCTGTTTGCCAGCGCTACATAAATGAAAATATTTTTTTCTTTCTTTCGAATTAAAAAAGACTGTTAAAAGTTTCTATAAAGCGTTTTCAAAGTTACAATTATTGCATTGTTTGAAACTTTTAAGTCCAAGAAAGGACACTGTAAATCACAGCTAAAATGAAACGAAGTCGAGATTATATTTACATCTTTATTTTATGTGAGTCATGTCTTTTATCATATTACAAATGATAACTGCTTTTTTCCTCTGAATCTGAAAATCTGTTGACAAAAAATGCTCGCTAAATATTTTATCATAAGTAAGTTTAATTTATTATGCTGAAACAGAAATTAAAAAGGATAAACAAATAATTATTTATTTTTAGACGAATTTATGCTTTGATGAAGTTAGTTATATTTACCCCATATCACACACTGGAATCGATATAACTGATACAGGAAAGAAATTGAATCATTATAGAATATATTTCTCTAAATTAGTAAATGATAGTAGATTAATTTTTGAGCTCCAGTGGCGCTCAGTAGCTTCACGCCGCTTCCCGTAAGCTCAGCAAAGTGAAGCATCATTTGCCGCGGGCAGTGGTTGGGAGGGTGACCACGGTGTACCCTCCTTCACTGGGTTGCTGGAACTCCGTGGTTGGGGACATGTCCACGTTAATCTGTGACGTCCAAAGTCCTTCCGCTGGTGTGGCGTGGATGTGGAGAGAAGGGTGCCAGCTCAGGTGTGGCCTCGTCACCTGACCGTGGTTCAAAATGACGAGGCACCTTAAAAAGAGCAAAGTCGTACTTTCACCTTCGTGGTGCTCTGATCCAAACGAAAGACGCTCTCTATTGACTTAATTCACACAGCCAAAGGCATAGCGAGCTTGGCTTGTTCAAGTGTCATAAACAACAACAACAGATTAATTTTATAAGTTTTTGAGCACAGTGCTTATATTTTTATGTTGCAATGTTTTGTAACACATTAAATACAATTTATGTACTTCATATAACAATTTCTTGCCCATAGTAAATAAAATTATTACTTAACTCTGATAAATTTAAAAATATAAAATTAATAAATATCGAATTTTCAACTTTGTTGCATCACATTTTTATTTTTTTTTTCTAAAAATGTATTAAAATTAAATCCATGTAATTATATTTAAAATTTGTTTATATTTTTCATTTATTAAAGATTATGCTTATTTTTCACTATTAAAACTAATATGTCTCCCTCTCTCTCAGTTTAAAATTACATACTCTTCTAATTACGAAGAAACTTCATTCAATTTTTTTGTTGTTATGGAGGAATTTTTAAAATTTATATAGTTTATCAAAACATTTTAAATAATTAGGAACACATCAATTTTTTTTTAGGAATTATCACTTTTTAATCAGGATAAAATTATTTGGAATTTATAAATTTAATGTCTGTAATGAAATAATTCAAAATGATATTGCATGTTGTAGAAGAAGTAGTTTATTGTTATTTTTGCCTACCCTAATGAGAATTTGAAGAATACAGGACAAAAATTCAAGAAATTCTGCGATATGTTTAGCAATTTTTTTTAGATAATTTCCAATGACTTTTCATCCTTATTTCTTATATTTATGAATTACTTTACTTGCCATCATTCGAAAATGAAAACACATTTTAATTTTCTGTAAACATCTCACGGTTGAGTCATTTTTCAAAAAAAAAAAATCGTTAATAGTCACGGAAGTGATGTTTGTAAACCACTGACCTAGACGTTAATCGAAAGGCGATATCGCAATAACATTTGAAAGAAAACTAAATATTTAACTATCAAAGATTTTAACGCGGAAAAATCGACGGAAATTAATAGTATTTCGTTTATCTAAGATTGATATTAATTTAGAGGAAGATTACTTTTCTAATGAAACTTTGAAATTAGCTTACCAAATAATGAAGGTTTAGTTTCATATATACAATTCATAGTGAAACTATAAACATATTTATAAGTGACCGTAGAAATTGTGTAACTTTAATAATTTTAAAAATGAATTAATATGACTCTCATCAAAAATTACAATTATAGCAATCAGGATTTCTTCTACAACAATAGAGTATTATGTGATTAGAAACAAAAAAGTAAGCTAAGAAAAATTCTGTTTTTTATTGTTTAACTTATTTTGAATTTTTTATACCAGGGAAAAAATGATCTAACGACGAATTAAATAATATAAAAGAGTGAGAATTTTTTCAAACGGAATAATCTAAAAAATTCAAACTGATATTAGTATATTTTGTTTAAACAGAAAAACATATTGTGGAAAAAAGAAATGTGTAGGGAAATAAAAACATAAAAATTAATCAATACGATTTTTAACTATGTCACCCCATATTTATCTTCGGAATAGTGACCGAAAAAACTTCACCACATGTCAACAAAAGTGCATTTTTTACATGACTTTAGAAAGATATGAATTCAAATGCAAATACTAAATTTAGTATCTCACAAGAAAACCTATACACTTACAGTGATAAACACGTATTAGATGAAAGGTATATTCTTCTGGTATATTAAATGAAAATATAACTTTTTTATATAAAAATAATATAATGTAGATATCTAAGACTCTTAAAATATTATCTGCATAATTTAGCAAAAAAAAAAAAAAAAAAACTTCGAATATCTCGAAAAACAAATTGAGGGTGATTTATTTTACAGACATAGAAAAACTTGAATTATAGTTGATTTCGGAGAAAATGTGTTAGTGTTATTAAGAAATAATGCTTGATAATTTAATATCATTTCAGCTTTTATTAGAATGTGAATGAATCGAAATTCTTGTTAAATAATGCTTCTTTTTATTCTAAAGTAAGCTAAACGATATTTTCAAAAGAAACATATTCATGTTTTAAATTGACGATGTCAAAGTCTGGAATTCAAAGTTGTGGAAAACAAACAATATCAAAATTTATTATTTTCTGGGAATGAAATTAAAGCGGAAAACATGCACAAACGAGAGGAAAAAAAAACATTATCCATGATATTTTTCTACAAAATTAAATTTCCTAATGGAACATCGTGTATTCAAACTGTCGTAGAAAATTTTAGATTATTTATATTTTGTAATAAAATTTTGTTAAGAAAGCAATATTTAACACGAAATTGTTTTGTTAAATGAAAGTCTCAGAATGCAAATAGTTCGTAAATTTTAATGGAATAAGCAATAATCGTGTTAATTATTAAGAAATAATGCTAATAAATAAATTATATAAATGCTAAATAAATTAAATGATTATTATGCTGCAGAATCTATTCTTATATAAAGAATTTCATAAACTTTAGTAAAGTATAACAAAAATTTTAAAAATTATATTAAAAACATTTATTACCTCAATTTTTGTCTATGAATTTACCATTATATAAATGTAAAATGTAAGTTCAGGTATATTAATAAATTCATTATATATATATATATATATATATATATATATATATATATATATATATATATATATATATATACACACACACACTCAGGGTTGTCCAAAATGATGAAAAGAATTTGCTGAAAACTGTGACTTCTTCCATATTGTTAAAAATTTAAAAACATTATTTGTATTTGTCAATATCTCATACAGAAAGGAAATGCTCAGATTTTGGACAAAAATTGAGATAGTTTAGGCGTATTCTACGTTGAAAAGACATTTCTAATGATTTGTCGAGATTCTTGGTGACTTGGAGAGAAATAAACAATTTCTGGAAAAATCCATCACCCAAACTCAAGGACCAATACTAAGCGAGATAACCTAGGACCTTCCAGAAACTTAGTGAAACTTATAAATTTTCACACCAAGTCAGGTATAAATATCACCGCTAGGCTTAGAAGAGTTAGTGAAGATTATCAGTCTTGAATGCTGGTTTAGTGTATAGACGCTGTAGTCTGTCTCAGGTATTAGAGACTTCTGTGATTGGAAGCTGTTTCCTGTTGTATTAAATGGACTAGAGTTATATTATAGTGATTTCAACATCTGCAATTTTCTGTATTTTGTTGAATTTACTACGAATAAAAGTCTTGTGATTTTTTTGAGATTGTTTTATCGACTCTCAACTAATACGAACCCCGAAGATACAATATGTAATAGTATAGGACTAAATTAAATACGTAACTACCGGTTCTTTTAATATGTGTTGCTAGTAATCTAAAATAGGTGTGTAAGTGCATAGTGCATCGTACTTCACTGTTTGCTTTGCTTAATTTCGCTAAGAGTGAAACTAAAATGAGACAGTTAGAGTTCATCAGAGGGTAAGTATTGGGAAGCCGTCTAGTGAATGCATTAGTAGCGAAAGTGACACAGTTGTTGAAACATATCAATAGGTACTGTTTAGAAGGTCAAAACAGCCAACAATGATCATGACAAAACAACATCTACGAGACAGAACTGTGGAAGAAAAACCAGATTCACTGAGAGAGAGGCGGACATTGAAGAAAGACCAAAAGAAAGATCGCGGCGGTAAAAGTGACTGCTGAACTGAATGATCATCAACAAAACCAAGTAGCGAGACCTTTACAATGGAAAAGAAATTGCACAAGCAAATTATTTGTGCTTCAACCTCTATTGAAAAATTTCTAATGTAGAATGTAAATCGGGAACAACGAGTACAGTGGGGCAAAGACTATAAAACCTAGACTGCAAACTAATAGAAACATATATTATTTTCCAATGAATCAAGTTTCTCTAAACTCCTCACCATAGGTCGAACTAACTCATGGGGAATCCCCCCAGAAACTGGTGTATTCAATGGTCATTTTTTACACGCAAAGACAAAATGGATTCAGGGCCTACGGCTTACAGAAAGGCAGACTGTCTCATTCCGAAATAAAGCATGGGATAAGTTGCGTAAAGGTCTGACACCTCAATTCACGGTCTGAAGTAGATCCACTTGGCACGTTATATAAATAATAACTTTAGAATTTACTATGTCACTCTGGAATTCCGTTCTATTTCGCAGATAGTGTTTCCATCAAGATGTTGCACCAGTCAAGATGATAATTTCCGGATTTACCAAAGCAGAACTGTTCAATCATAACTTTGGGAATTTGAGGACTTAGTTTCATACTAGCTGTAGCCTGCCCTATCACCTTACTTAAACATCATAAACCCCAGTACATTGTTTCAAAAGAAAAAGCAAGATCCCGCTATCCTTCTCTTGCTTCTATCCGAAATTTAGGGCAATTTCTACATAAGAAATAATACAACATTCCACTTGCCACCACAGAGACATTCCACTTCAAATAAGATTCAAGTGGTTTTAACTGTACAGGATACCACCCACACCATATTAAATGCAAAATACTTCGTTTTATTAAAATTGTCCATTATTTTGGACAACACCTGTAAATATATCTATTGAATAACTGGTACAATGTATAAAAAATAACATAAGATATTATAAATTAATATTAATAAAATACAATTATTCACTTGCTGTGTATGTATGCATTAAATAAATAAATTATAATTATTAACAAATAAACTGGGATTTAGTTTATATTTTAATTTGTATAAGTTGTTTGCCTATAATTTGTATTTTTTAATGATTCAAAAACTAGAATAGAGGATTCAATGAGACTTGGGTCGCAGAATAATTTTATCGTGAATTACGATTAATTAAGTGGTTATATATATATATATATATATATATATATATATATATATATATATATATATATATATATATATATATATATATATATACTATGTGAATGTAAGGAAGAAAATTGCGATTGCAAAAAGTTTTGAAAAACGCTAAGCTAACCAACAATTAACTTTAATCTATTCAATCAAAATTATTGACTCTGGTTTCAATCTAATCAATCAGATTGATTGATTGCAAATTATGATTCCGCACATGAAATCGAGAACACTCCTTTAAAAACTGTATTAGACGCCTTAAAATTTACTTCTAGGCATTTGAAAAAAAAATATTCAAATTGCAAAAAAAGTGTTTCAGAGATTTATTACCATCCGCTCATACATAAAATATGTCGGCACACTGGAACTATTGAAAAAAACATTTTTAGTCACCATGACACTTCGATTTTTATATTATATATTAACTTACCATGACACTTAGATTATTATTACATATTAAAGATAAACAGAAATGTGTGACTGATCTTTATATTTCTATATTATAGACTTTTTATGAATGTGCAATTTATTTAAAAGAGTAGACAATCTTTTTGGCGGGATTATGAAACTATAATTACTTCTTCCCTTCCATTCATACATTTAATAAGAGTTATTTAAATACCTTGCGAGAACGAAATTTTGTGAAGTTCATCGAACTTAATCCAAGTGTAGAATAAGGGAACTACTTTTTAATGTAGAATGGAAAGCAACAAATTCATGAAAAGAAGCATAAAAATAAAGTTTTCCTTTTTAAACTTTTCTTTTTATTTAAGTACTTTTTATGTGTTACTAAAAACTAGCAGTAGCACATAAAACGTTCTGAATATAAAACTAATGTACTTTTTTATATATATTTCTTTTTTGAAAAAAAAAATTGGATGCTTATTGTTCATATCTTTGCCTGAAAAAAATTTAGGATATTTAATGAATGGGGCATAAAGGAAATTGAGGCTTAGGGATCAAAATACAGCCAAAAACGTGATATTAAACAAGATATTGTAATTATATATATATATATATATAATCTTTCCAAAATTCAGAAGTTTTTCAGAATACATTTATTGAAACTGAAAAGAGAAAATGATGTTAAAAAGCTGATTACATATGAAAATACTATATTTTAATTAAATTAATTAAAAATAATATATTTTAAAAAAAATTATTTTTTTTTTGAAGAAATAATTTTTAGTACTGAAGTTATGCTTCAAACGTCAATCGAATGAAATTCACCAGGCACCCCTGTGCAGAATGAATCCTGACTCTTAAACACCAAGAGTTTTTCACTCAAAAAACCAATCAGTACCAGGGCAAGAGGGGGGGGGGCTCAAACTTAGATGGATCGACTTCGTCGACGAGGATTTTGGAATTATAAAGGTCAAAAACTGGAGGTCTATTTCCAAAGCAAAATTAGGAGAAGATTCTGAAGAAGGCATTGGCCCACAAGAAGCTGTCCAATCAATAAAGAAGAAATTATGCTTCAGTTTTAAAAATTATTTCACTTTTAAATAACACTCTGTAGACATAATTCTGAGGAGGACAGGCTGTGTTTAAATTTCAACAGAACGATTCTTTTCCCAGAACCATTTCTTGCATATTTTAAGCAAAATACATTTTTAAGCTAGTCATAGTTTTTAAATCACCATAATTTACATATGATTTTGTTTATCGATTTATACAATAGTCCTTATATTATTATATAATCTCTATTAACAGAAAATATTTAAACGAATTTGTTATGGTTAAGATATTTGATATTATTATTATTGATGACTTTCATCATTAATGACGTTTCATTTTCATTGATGTCATTTTATCAAGATACCCTTGAGTCATTAAACACCAAACAAACCATCAAAAGTGTTTTTTTTTTTTTTTTTACATTTTTCAGCTGTTTGGTATAAACATATTTTAGTTCATTAAAATATAAATATATCACATCAGAAAAGATCTGCAAGTCTCTATTCCATCATAGCTTTTGTTAACCTAAATATTATTGCTCTATTATAACATTATTTTAACTACGTAACTGGGATTTAAGGAGATAATTTGGCACAGGTGCCGTATAATCCATGATTCCAAATTCTGCATTTTTTTGGCGATGAAGCAATGTTGCCAAGATGACGTAGCGTGACGTGCGCGATAACGTAAATGCTAGGGTTACCAAAATAAAATTTTCTGCATAATTCTTATAGGTCGTCATATGTATGACGTAATAAAAGCGAGGTTGCCAGATGTATAACAAAATCCGCCAAAAAATCGCCAATTTCAGAATTTGTCATCCTGCATTATAATGCACCTGTGCCGATATTTTACACAATAAAATTATTGTTTATACATGTTTCAATGTTTTTCTAAGCTTTGACCTGTAGACTTCAAATTGATATTTTCGAGACAGATATTATTCTGAGGATACTGTTTCTGCCAATGAGCTCAAATGGCTCAGTAGCTTCACGCCATTTCCTATTAAGATTAGCAAAGTGAAGCATCATTTGCAATGGGCAGTGACTAGAACGGTGACCACGTGCACTCCCTCATTCTCATTAGGTTGCTAAAACTCCGTGTGTTGGGGACGTGTCCACGTTAATCTGTGACGACCACAGTCCTTTCCTTGATGAGGCATGTATGTGGAGAGGGAGGTGCCAGCTCAGGTGTGGCCTTAAATTTATAAACCGGGGTTCACCTGTACCGCTAGGCATTTATGTATGACACTATCAACGACCCAATATTGATAAGACTGAATATTTAATGACTGTTGGCAACAAGAGACTATTCAAAGAATTTTCGTTTCGTATAAATTAAAACAGAAAGTTTGGCAAAAGAGAATTGAGTTAATTTTTAAATTCAAAATATGAATTTGCTTTCCATGAAGGAGATATTGTTTCCTGTCTTTGCGAATGATCAATCACGATGACTTTGAGATTTTTATTTAATATAATTTATGACATCTGAAAATATAATTCATGAACCTCAGTTCTGTTGTTTTTGAAAACCATAGTAACAAATTTAACCTTGAAATGGGTCATGGATGAAAATATTTAATGTCTTAATCTTTGAAGTGAATATAATGTTATATTAATAAATTTGCAGTTGAAAATTTCAACTTCTTATTACTTTATACAGGGTAAACAAGAAAGCTGTTATTTTTTATTATTATTAGGTATTAAGGTAAACAATAAAGCTCTTGTCGTCTTTAATCACCCAAAAGAACATGATCAAAAGAAAGTGTAGCCTATTGTTAGTTCTCGAAGTTATCACCATCGGCATCCAATACCTTCTGACAACGTGTCTCCAGTTGTGTACTCCCCTTGCGGTACAACTCGGGTTTTGGGTGCAAGAAGTCCGCGGGAGCTTGCTCAAACCTGCTTCACTGGGGAAGAATTTTCCGGGGAATGGAAGAGGTTGTTGTTGCACCAGGATGCTTCCATGCTCCTAGCACTGAGTTAGGCTCTACCAGTTAGATAGAAGCAGCCGGGTGGAGCTTTCGTAATTTGAAGCAGGGACCAAGCAGAAGACCCCTAATACATGGCCTGCCACCTCAGAAGTATCATTTCACTTGGAGGACATTGCGACCACGCCCAGTTTAAAAGCACCCCAGCCGCCATAAGCGAACACGACGGATCTTCGATCTGCCGGGATTCGAATTCCCTACCTTCCGATAATGAGAACGACGCCCTAACCAACCATGGCCTCGAATAGAAGAGATGGTAATCTGATGGTACAAAGTCAGGTGAGTAAGGAGGATGGCACAGTCTCCAACCAAGTCCCTGTATGGTATTTCTTGTCACCCGCGTGACATATGACCTCGCGCTATCGACCAAGAGCAGTACGTCCTTGCGTATAATCAGCACTTTCTTTTCTGTTGCAATGCCTGTTGCACACGTTCCAATTGCTGAGAGTACAGTGATTGTTTGTCCCGTTGGTCACAGCTCATACTGGATCACTTGACGACTTGTTCACCGGACACCAGCTTCGTCACAGAAGGACAAATCTCCCGACCTGAATTTGTGAAACCAATGCCGTTCATTCATAGCACTATGCCCAAATGCTTGACATATTCGGCGAATTGCTACAGCAGCTGATAAGCAGCTGACAAGTCCATTTCTCTTCGCTGCTGTACGAGTTACGATTGATGAATGTGCGCGGTAGAACTGCTTTTATAAAGATTGATATTCCTACTCTCGACTGACCGGTGTCTCAAACACGTCCTACACTAAGCATATTTATTCTCGATTAAAAATTGCAATAATGAACAAGAAAGGTTTTGCCGTTTTCAATGCGAAAACGGCAAGAAATTTCTTAATTACCTTATATTAGAAATATAGCTGTGTCAGTAAAATTTCAAGAAGACTACGGTAAATTGATTTAGGATCCAAAACAAATCGTGATATGAAAGGAAATATTGTCTTAAGAAATTTCTGTTTCCTAATTTAGGTGCTTTGACAACACTTAATATCTTAATTGGCGGGAAGAATTGGCTGTTTTCATGCTATCTGTTTCAATTATGAATTTTTAATTGAGATCATACCTAGCAGATGTTGTAAATCTCTGTGGTTTCTAGATTTCATTAAATATTGCATTTTTTAAAGCATTCTTTTAAAGGAAATTGCTTTAAAATATTCTTTGAAAAAAGATTAACAGAAACAATATTTTAATTTAATTTTCTGAAATAAACTTCATTTATTTATAGTGTGTGTGTGTGTGAAAATATATTAAACTTTCAAATGTATTTAGCATTGGAAAAAACATTTCTATAAATTATACTGTTACAAAAATGTTATTTAAAGCCAAATCCGCTATTTTGATCACAAAATTCTCAAATCATAATCTTGAGTTAAAATATATGTTCAATTTTCAGATGTATTTCACTTAGGAGGTACAAAAAAATTTCTAAAAATTTTTTACAAAAGTGTTATTTGAAGCAAAATTTGCCATTTTAATCTCAAAATCTGATTTTCATGATTGTGGAATTCTTCCTAGCACAAAATAATGTCAACATAGGGGGAAATTTTTGCTTATGTTTAAATGAATATTTATTTGTAGAAGTGTGTATATTTATTTGTAGAAGTGTGTAAGTGTATGTTTGTCCAATCATGTATTTTTATCAAGTTTTCTTTGAAAAAGAATTAAGCTAAAACCGTTTAAAAAGAAGATAAAAAAAAATCTGCAAATTTGTAAAACAACTCTTTGAAAAAGAAGGGAACAAATTTTTACAGCTATTTCGCAAATAATTTGACTTGTTAAAAATATATGTTTGCATTTACTTTATATTGTGATGCATGCTGAGATCTTTAAATGTTGCATTTTTTAAAGCTTTCTTTTAAAGGAAATTGCTTTAAAATATTCTTTGAGAAAAGATCAACAGAAACAATATAGTTCTCTCTTAATTTTCTGAAATAAACTTCATTTATCTATATAAATTGTTTTAGATCCAATGTTCTAAGATTCACTTCATAAAATGAAGGTAGAACTGAAAATGCATTTCATAAATGCATCGACGGTTGGATAGCATTAACTGCGAGATCATTACATTGGATATAAAGAAAAAGTGTCGTTTTTTAAATACTTAAATGAAGGAAGGTTTCCACAAATGACTGCTCCGAGCCCACGTGCTCATTAACATGGAAACCTTGGAATAAAACTCATTTATCGTCTGCATTGCTTTGCCATTAATGGCAACGTTAAATTTTAGAGATAATACAAGCAGCTTTTGAAATATTTCTTATTCCAGTGAATTATTTTAATGATTAAAAAACGCTCCTAGAATTTTTAAATAATATTTTTCCTAATATTTTAGGCAATAATTAGAAAAATTGAAATGAATTATTGTCAATATAAAAATTAAAGTAACAACATGTTTTTAAAGAAATTTGAAAAGCAAAATAATAAACAGATTTTTTTAATGATAATTACTATTTAAATTATCGCTTATATTAATTGCTATTATGACTAAACTTCACAGAGAGTTAAATATAATAATTTGAAAATTAATTCTCATGCAAAATGTATTGCAGTCATATAAAAACCGGGTAATAAGCTATTTTGAATAATTTTACAAATTTAAAATGAGAATGTTTTATTGACACAACACAACAAAATTAACATTTGTATGCAATACCTAACACCGAAAGGTTTTTCTCTACAATATTTATTAGAAATGATTCTATTTTACAGTCATTTAAATATTAAAATATATTCGTTATAGAAGATTATTTTAAGCCCCTATATGCATGATATTTTTGCTTTAAAGTAAAGTTTCTGAGCGTGTACTTGATTACTGTAAATTATCTAATCTCTTTTTCTCTCACGTTCAGTTAAAAATTTTATTTTACAACTGATTTTTTTATCTATATTTTGGGAGGTTAAGAGTTAGTATGTTTTGCTCTGTAGTCGCTATACAATCCTACCGGGGCCATCTTGCTTTAACGATATGCGCATAATATTAACGCTAGCATAGCTTTAAATACACAATTTATCATTGTATAAGAAAAAAATTATATAAACGAAATATAATAAAATTTAAGAAAAATGCTGTAACATTGTGGTATAAATAACATAAGATAAAGTATAATGTAATAATCTAATTATATATAAACGTTATTTTTATAATATTATTTTTACTGTGCATTAAAATTTAATGACGCGGCTTGAAAAGCCAGAATAAAGTATCATTTTAATATTTTCATAATTTAAAATTAGATTTTCAGTTACTAATGCACATTTTTAGAACAATTAACATTCATTTTTATGATGAATAAAGCTGATTGTTTCACAAATACACATTGTACCATAAAACATTTCAATGGTTAACTTTATTTTGTCATCGCTTTTAAAACACTTAAAAGCATTTTTCTTCCTTGAAATTACAATTGTGACTATAAACGAAATATTTAATCTGTGAAATTGAGTAAAAAATGCCAGCTAGACCGGGAAAATGACCCCAAGTGTTGCTTCATCACAGCACGCGAACTTCGCGACGCAACGAAAGCATTGTTCCTGCTCATGTAAAAATTTTACATGAAATTGCAGCTTTTAATGAAATTACAAAATAATTGTTTCACATTACTAAGACAAAGAATATTTTTTCTGCATGTATACCTCACCAGAAAACAGTGATATAAAAAGTAGAATTTGTCAAAAAAAAAAAAAGGTGAGTCAATTGAATAAAGTAAGTTATAAGATTTACACAATGCTAACATTGTCTGTTGTGCGTGACAAACCATTCCACTTCAATGGAAATAAACCAATTATCCAATTAAAGTTATGAATAATCAAATAAAAATGAATTTAAACTGTTAAATATGTGTGCAACTGTAATTCAAGCAGTTGTTAAGATGAAAATTCAAATATTTTAATATGATTTGTCATTTAGACAAGAAATATAGCGCTTTTGTAAAATCACAAGAAAAAATTAATTTCAGACTTGTACGATAGCTTTTATATCACCAAGCAAGAAGCAAATTCATATTCTTTTATTTATATTTTAAGATAAAAGAAAATTTTACTGACAAGAAACTGCTTATTCGACAATGAAAAAGAATATTTATAATTATAAATGAAACCGAATTAAATTAATTATGTAAAACTGATGTGGGAAAAAAGTTGCTTGAAGACAAAAATCATCATAATAAAAAAAATTCTCAATTTAAGCAATTTAGCCTTTTCATTTAATTGCTAACGAAATATTTTACTCAAATTTGTGACTTTCCCTGATTTCGTAAAAAAAAGTCATAGTGAATTACTAATTATGAATGTATATTATAATAACTAAAGGTTTATTTCAAATGGATGGATATAGGACAGTTAAAAAATCATTTTGAACCAACGTATATAAGCGTGTTTTGTGTTAAAGGAAATTTTTGAATAGTTAAAGATGAAATAGTTAAGGAATAGTTTTGATTTAATGCAAATACAACAGTCCAAAATCATTTTGAATGAAAGGATAGACAAGAGCTAATCCATTTTTGTGAATGAGTGGAAATATTAATTCTCATCTGCATTTCCTATTAATTTAATTTTAATAAATTTTTATATATTTTATAAATATATTTACAGATAGATGACAGTTCTTTTAGACAACTTTCATTTATGATAAATTTCCAGATGAATAGAGACAAGAAAATTTTTCACTGAAAAAAACAAGAGTTTATAGAAATCGGAAATTTCGCAAGAACAAAAAATCCGTCTTTGTGTCTCCAATCGCTAATACATATACATTTCTTTGTCATTGTCGAATTTTTTGCCAAACCTTCGAGACTACAAACCAAACCCTTCTCTCTTTTTTTTTGTTTTCGAAATCTTCGAAGAAAAAGGGCACACCCAAAATTCCGAAACTTTTTTTTTTATTTTCCGCTTGGGACAACTCCCTTTTTCTCGTTGAAGATGAGACTCGCTGAAGGCATCGGTTACATGGCCCTCCACCTGTGCATACAAAAACCCATATCACGGGCAGAAGACAGAAACCTCGACACAGAGGTGAACTCGCGACGGATTCCAGAACTGGTTTCGAGAGTGCCTCTGAAGGAAATATATGTTTGTCATTAAACATCAGCTTCATTCCGTAGGGCGTGGAATGAAGGTGAAGAGACACCGTTGATATACCATTCCCTCCTCCACCCTCCACTTGGAGACACTTCGGTATTCAAAGGAACTTTTTCTTGTTCGAAACAACCGTCTCTTTCAGTAGAACTTCTTATGACTCTTCGATACGTAATTTGAAGAAATTCTTCAAAAAACGATAGATAAATGGTATCCGATAAGTTTAGTTACAAAATGAAATTGAGGTGCTCTAACTTATTTTCTACACGGATTTCTTTTGGGTTTCTTTTTTTTTCATGTCGTTCGCCTTCCTCTTATATTTTCCCCTATGAAATACAGAGAAAACATAATTATAATATCTATAATTCCACCATCAGAGACGATACATTTAAGGAACAATTCGAAGGTGAAGAGCAACCGTTGATATTTGAGGAAATTCTTCACACACAACAAACGATAAATTGTATCCGATAAGTTTAGTTACAAAATGAAATTGAGGTGCTCTAACTTATTTTCTACACGGATTTCTTTTGGGTTTCTTTTTTTTCATGTCGTTCGCCTTCCTCTTATATTTTTCCCTATGAAATACAGAGAAAACATAATTATAACATCTATAATTTCACCATACCATAGAGACGATACATTTAAGGAACAATTCGAAGGTGAAGAGCAGCCGTTGATATTTGAGGAAATTCTTCACACACAACAAACGATAAATGGTATCCGATAAGTTTAGTTACAAAATGAAATTAAGGTCCTCTAACTTATTTTCTACACGGATTTCTTTTGGGTTTCTTTTTTTTCATGTCGTTCGCCTTCCTCTTATATTTTCCCCTATGAAATACAGAGAAAACATAATTATAATATCTATAATTCCACTTCAGAGACGATACATTTAAGGAACAATTCGAAGGTGAAGAGCAGCCGTTGATATTTGAGGAAATTCTTCACACACAACAAACGATAAATGGTATCCGATAAGTTTAGTTACAAAATGAAATTGAGGTGCTCTAACTTATTTTCTACACGGATTTCTTTGGTTTTTTTTTTCTTTTTTTTTATGTCGTTCGCCTTCCTCTTATATTTTCTCCTATGAAATACAGAGAAAACATAATTATAATATCTATAATTCCACTTCAGAGACGATACATTTAAGGAACAATTCGAAGGTGAAGAGCAACCGTTGATATTTGAGGAAATTCTTTACACACAACAAACGATAAATGGTATCCAATAAGTTTAGTTACAAAATGAAATTGAGGTGCTCTAACTTATTTTTTACACGGATTTCTTTAGTTTTTTTTTTTTCACGTCGTTCGCCTTCCTCTTATATTTTTTCTTATGAAATACAGAGAAAACATAATTATAATATCTATAATTCCATCATCAGAGACGATACATTTAAGGAACAATTCGAAGGTGAAGAGCAACCGTTGATATTTGAGGAAATTCTTCACACACAACAAACGATAAATGATACTCGATAAGTCTGTGTTTATAAAATAAAACTGGGGTTCTCCAACTTTTTTCTACATGGACCTCTTTTTAATTTCTTTTATTTTTCATGTGGTTCCTCTTCCTTTTATATTTTCTTCTATGAAATACCTCAAACAACATTATTATACTACTAATAACTATAAAACATGTAAAGAACAATTTAAGAAATTATAAACAAAAAATTAGAGAAAGTGGTTGAATTAGTTTAATTTTTATTATTTTTCTATATTTTATTTTATATTTGTACTACTTTTTTAAAAATTACAATCAATCTTCAATAAGTCAATGGAATTGACTTTTATATTTTCTACGACCACTTGGTATCTTGGGGAATCTCAGCTATAAAATTAATTTAATGTTTCTTTTAACGCTTTTCGAATACGTAATCTTTTTCAAAATAATTTTAAGAAAGAATTATCATTAAACGTATTCATAATATGTTTCGTTTTGAAAATTATAATGTGAAAAAAAAATTATGCTAAACAAAATACAGAGGGTATTAACACATTTTTAGAAAGATTTCGATTAAGAATTTTAAAAAAGTAAATATTTTGAAATAAAAATTTTTGACAACAGCTTATTATTTGAAATGAGAAATATTGTCTGCTACTTTTATATTTATTGTTATTTCAAAATGTAGCATGTAAACAAGCTGGGGATTGAGGGATAAGTTTTTGCGCCTTCCGAAGAGAAATATTCTTATTCCAGGATTCAAAAACGTTGTGAAATGCATGGTATTAAAATTTCTAAGTGCAAAATAAGCAACATTATTAATCGGACAGATAAAAACCGTCAATCATTATTTCTACATGGAAAGAAGACTCCAAACGAATATCCGAAAAAATTACGTACTGTTTCAAATGTTTCTAAAGTGAAATCCCTGGTAACAAGAGAAAATCCGTCAACACTGAAATCAATTGCAAAGTCTTTACATCTGTAGCAACAATAAATAAAGTAATAAATCAAGATTTACAAATTAAAAAAGCTAAAAAATATAATGTTCACCAGCTTTTGCCGAGGCATGTGGCTCAACGCAAAACATTTTGTAGAATCCTGTATGAAAACCATTTAACAGGAGATAAATGAAAATACATTGTGACCCTTGATGAAGCATGGGTTTACCTAAATGAATGCAACAAAAAAGGTCTATTTACTATAGAAAAAGAGGAGAAAAAATTTACAAACCTGGTTCCATCAATATAAAGAAAATTTCAGTAAGGGGTTTATGATAGTCGCAGGTTTCTCCTACAATAGGAAATTAAAAATAAAAAGAGTAGAAAAAAATTTTAAAATCAACTCACTATACTATCAGGAGAAGATTTTACGTCCAATATTTACAGAAGAAATTCCACTTCTTCATCCCAAAGACTTTCGAAGAGTGAAACTTCATCAAGACAAAGCTACAAGTCATACTTCGAAAACTACCACTGCATTCCTTGAAAAAATGAAGACTAATGCAGGTATTGCATATATATACCTTTTCAGTATTTTCCTGTGAAGTTCCCTGACATTTCACTTATGGACTGTTATGCCTTTGGTTTGTTAAAAAGAGCTCTTTCTAAACGCAAATCCACCACGATAGATGGACTCTGGAAAGTAGTGGAAGAGGAATGGAAAGCAATACCCCTGGAAATTTTACGAAAAGCTCTTCTATCATGGAAATCACGATGCAGACTTATAATCCAGAAAAAAGGCTATCAGGTCGAACATTTTAAAAAATAATCTTTAAACTTTAAATATTAATTGAACGGCCCCGAAATCGTTCTAAAAATGTGTTAATACCCTCTGTAATATCTTCTAAGTGAAAGTAAATGTGTTTTTTTCTTCTTTTTAATGCGAACATGTTAGTTATACTGGTGTTTTTTGTACTGATATTGTACTTGAGCCTTGCAATTTAATAACTTTTTTTCATATGCTGAATTATTAAAAAACCTTCGAGAAATACCCAGTCCATTCACATGAATGTAACCATGACGTACTTTTGACATCGACGTTAAATACCAATCACAAAAGGCAAGTGGCAGTATGGTGCAGTTGACCTTATATAAAAGGTGTGTGGGAGGATCGGAAAACATTGCAATCGTTGGCGGAATGTAGGTAATAAGCGATTTATCCGACATCCAAAAAACCATGCTCATTGGCTTTTGGGCCAAGGCTGGAAACATTTCCGAAATGGCAAAGTTTGTGAACCGTTCGCGTGCCGCCGTTGTAAAAGTATACCGTTCATTTCAGGATGGGACTGTCCAAAATAAGTGACGTCGTAAATATAGTCATCAAGGATCCATAATTGAAAGAGGGTTGCCGATATGCGGTCGAACGAATGGAGGTGTTTTGTTAAGCAACTGACTAACGGGCTACCAACAGTGTCTCCCAAACTTTTGCTCAGCGAAGCTAGTGAGTCCGGGGCTTCGAAGGGGACACAGGTTCGTGCACCTAGGCTGATTGCAGTTCATCAACGACGGAAGCTAGAATTTGCACGTGAATACCGCAACTGGATGTTCACTGAGTGGCGTCAGGTAGCGTTTTCCAAGGAATCGCTTTTGTGTTCCATCCGACAGGTGGACGTTGGCGGATACGACATGAAATCTCTGAACAAAAACAATTGCCGTAAGGGTCTAGGCAGAAGGCTGGAGCATCATGTGTGAGGAATGTTTTCCTGACATTCTCTGGGTTCACTTATCATTGAGGAATGTACGAGGGATCCATACAAGTACGCCTCTCTTTGCGGACATGTCTATTCCTGTACTTGCATTGTTTTTCTTCTGAATGATGGCATCTATCAGCAGGACAATGCGAAGTGTTATACAGCTGGTAGTGTACGCTGGAAGAGCTCCAGGATGAGTTTATCCAGGAAAAAACTCACCTGACTTAAATCCGATCGAGAAACTGCGGTACTATCTTGATCAGGTTGTTCGTGGCATGGATCCTTATCCTCGTTATCTAGCACAACTGACCACGGTATAGGAGTCGGCATTGCTCAACATCCCAGTGAACACCTTGAGGAGCCTAATTGATTCTCTTCCTGTACATCTGGTTTTCATTTTATAAAAAATGGATACCCGGTGATATATGCTCCCAAGGCACATGTGAAGGTTCGGCCTTGAGCTAGGCAATATCCACTCAGCCTCTCATCTCTTCAGACATCCATAAAACTCTCGATCGCTGTTTTTCACTCAACGGCTATTTTTTTGCACACGCGGGCAAACTAGACCGTGACCTACAGTTTAAAGAAGATTCCGAACCACTGCAAACATACAGGCCAAGGTGGGATTCGAAACCACGAACTGTTGAACCGAAAGCAAGAGCGCAAACCAATCGGCTTCCAGCTCTGCTGTCAATAAAACTGAATACCAAGCGTGCTTGGAATCTAAACACCGGAGGGTTTCAGGTTAGGCTGACCACCAAACCGGGACATATGCTTCGTAACCCTGGGGTCTTGGTCAGGAAAACAAATATAGTCCACTATTGACCTTTGCTCCCATATGGGCTGTCGTGCCAGCGAGAATAATTTTAATTTTAGAAAATATGTATAAAAAAGCCCGTCTGAAAAGAATAGAATGAACACAAATAACTAGAAGAAATGACATTTCTTAACACTATCTTCAAAAGATCGCCAAATAAGTTCAAAAGAGAGCCAAATAAGAGTGTGAGCCAGTATGGTGTAATTGAAATGTAAGGCAATACTATAAAATCCAAAAGGGGGAGGGGCTTATCGTGATCTAGAGCAGGGCAGCGGCTTTTGGAGCAAAAGGTCCCAGGTTCGTTTCCAGTCACTGTTATATTAAAAGAGATGGGTGTCACACTTGTGAATTCTGTATGCTCTTCTGTCGATGAAGGTGTGAGGGAGATTTTTCAGGTTTCTTTGCTTAAGACTTGTGAGTGAGTTCCACTTTCCTACGAAACTTAATTACCGGGAATACTGGATTGCCTATCTACATCTTCTGGCAGTGGGGCTGTTCACTATGTCCAAAAAAATCGAAAAGATAGAACAAAACTCCTTTTTGTTCAAGACGTCTCACAGTTGAGTAGCACTAAAAAAATAAAACTTAAAAGTAAAAAACAGACAGATTTTTTTAATTTTGCCAAATACAAAATTAACTTTAACGAGAGTCAGAAAATATTTTCATGAATATACATCATTGTTTAAAGTTTGGAACGTAGAATAAAATGAAGAAAAATTTCAGTCGTGAAAATACGCATGGTAATATGAGAAACGCGAGAGACTGTATTAAAAATTCTTGCACTAGTTTATAATCAGACAGCGATGATGATTTTTCGTCGTTCTCAATATCTGAAGGTAATGGGTTCGAATCCGGGCTTAATCGAAGTTCCGTCGTGTTCACTAATGGCTGCTGGGGCACGTTAAGTAGATGGTGGTCGCAATGTTCTCCAGGTGAAGTGATACCACGGAGATGGCAGGCTAGAAGTCTTCTGCTTGTTCCCTGCTTCTAAATTACAAGGACTCCCACCTGTCTGCTTACACTAACTGATAGAGCTCAACTCTGGGAAGCAGGCAAGAGCGACAACAACCACTCTTCATATAACCTCTAAAAATCAGATTCTCACCTTTGTGAAAATCTTCAGTTGCGATCTGGTTCGGGTTTAATATTTTATTTATGAATTTTATAAAATGCATGTAAAATGCCGCTATGTAGAAAAAAATAACTCCAGTTTAATGATTATTCAAAAGGCATTCTTGTAATAAATGGTTTTTGTTAGCAATATGTTTCCGTTCATCAATATCTGATACTGGAAAAAACGTTAACACAGTCAATCGCTTCTTAATTTTGATCCAGGATTAAATAAGGAAATCGACACCCGAACTGGCACCCTCTTCTCTATGTTAAATCACAACAGCAGAAATACATTGTGACCACGACCATTTTAATGTGCACCAGACTATTAGTAAGCAACGACAGCATAGGATACAGCAACGACGCTTTTCCTAACCATGTCACATTGGTATCAAAGAATTGGTTAAATTATAGCGTATTATGTCTGCTTATTTTTGTCAATCAAAGCTACTGAACAGCCAAAAATCACGAAATTTTGAATATTGATAAAATAACGAAGTCCAAACAATAGCTGGAACTTTAAATATCAATACAACGGAAGTATATTACATCCTAGGAAAGTTAATATGCATAATTCTTTTCAGTATGGTGGTTTTCAGCGGAGAAAAGTAGCTATTTTGTAAGAAAATGTCTAAAACTAAACTAAACTCCATGCCACGACAGCCCATAGTGGGCTAAGGTCTACAGTGCTCATAACTGTTTTCATGACCGATGGACCTCCTGGGGTGCGAAGCATATGTCCCAGTTAGGTGGTCAGCCTAACGTAAGACCCCCAATGTTTAGTTTGCTTCCCAAGCATGCTTGGTACTCAGTGAATCGACCCACTGAAGGGATTAAAGGCTGAGTCAACCTTGCCCAGGCCGAGGATCGAACCTCAGACAAGAAAATGTCTACAGACTTAAAATTACGAACAATAAATGACTTCAACCAAACCCTGAACTATATGACCGATCTTAGCATGAGCATTCCGCCCTCAATCAAGAGACCATAACTTGAAACACACAGCATCGACGACAATTACTTATCATTCGTTGCGGTGGCCATGTTGGGCATGTTAAATATATCATGGTCGCAATGTCCTCCATGTGGAATGATGTCTGCGGGACTGGCAAGCAAGGTTTGAAGTTTTCTGCCTGGTCCCTACCTCTAAGTTACAAAGACTCCACTTTTGGGGCCACGGTGGCACACCCACTGGGTGCCCCATAACATACGGCGTACGTTCGATGACAGCATGACATCACGTGAAGGGTGACTCTGCTAGGAGTCACCCTTCACGTGAAGGCCATTCCATAATGGCCGTAGTTGGTGAAGTTGGTGCGAAATCAGTCCTCTCCCTGCCTTTGGATGCTCCACGTCTCTTGATGTTCAGAGGCCGTAACATTCCTTTTTATCCATGAACTGAACGAAAGTGATTCGGGGATGGATTTCAGAAAATTGCTTGTTTTACCATAAACACGAATTTTTAACGAGTAGTTTTGCAATCCACACAGCTTCGTAGTTACGTTTTTCTTCTGAAAATTTAAAATAAAATATTCACCGGAAACATTTTATTGGATGGCATAACGGTAAACTCTTATGTCAAGTCATACTCACTATATTACATCCCTATTTTCTTAAAGTTACTTTTTTTTATAAATAAAGAAATACTTTTCGGTAAATTTATCCAAAGAATTACAAATTAAACATTATATGTGAAAATAATTTATATCCAAGCTTCTCGGGAACGTGTTAAAAGACTTATACTTCAATATTCCATTTAATAAATTTTGAAAAAAAATCCATAAGAGTTTTCAACATTATAAGCAATATAAATTTTGAAAATTTTCAAATAGTTGTCATTTGTATTGCTTAGAGAAATATTATAAATCACAAAAGGAAAATGTTTTTAAAACATTTTTTTTCATTTTTCAGTTATTTGTGATAAAAAAATGTATTTTAGTAATTGATTTGAGATATCGATCTGAATTTCATTTGGAAATAAGCGATCAATGAATTTTACTTCATCGCAAAAACAGTATATTCTAATTTTGATATATATTATAATCATATTAATATAAAAACATCATAATTTTCAATCTGTTGATAAATTACCTTCCCTCTTAATATTTCGTTTACCACGATTCCATAAGTAACAGTTAAAATATTCTACAAAAAACAAGTTTTGCTTCAAAAAAAAATAAATAAATAAAAATAAATCTCGGAAAAAATATATAAAGAAAGTCTGCAATAATTGTATGTGTTAAAATAAAGGCTATTTATGAAAACGCTATTTTTCCAGAAGATTGATAAAAATGTATTAATTATTCTCTTTTGTTGATCTGATCATTCCAATTTAGATTCTTATTCAGATCCAATTATATTCTTATTAATATCAAGACCCTTTAATAGAGTAGATTTTGATGCAGAGAGTGGGCTGATTGGTTTGTTTGTCGCTCAACGGTCATTTTTTGCACACGAGTGCTAATTAGACCGGGACTTACGTTTTAAAGTGGATTCCAAACCACTACAAACATCCATGCCCAAGGTGGGATTCGAACCCATCAACTGTTGAACCGAAGGCAAGAGCGCTAACCATTCGGCTGCCAGCTCGGCGCAGAAAGTGGGCCGTATACACATTACGCAAAATAAGAATCTGCAAAACTTTCATGCATTCATCCCAACACCATGCATGCAGAAGAGTGCATCCATCTCTCATTGTACAACAGTGGCGGGAATCGAACCCGAGACCTTATGTTCAGAAGATCACTGTCGTACGGTGATGGCCTATGGTATAGATTTTGACCAAAATGTGTGAATTTAAGAGTTAAGAAATAGTTACTTATTTTAAATGTATACCTTATTTTTAGTTAATGTTAATAAATTTTAATGTGCTATGCTGCTTTACAAAAGCATATTATAAATGCCATCAAAGATTCTAATCTTAACACCGTTAGATTTCTACGATATAGCTTTAATACTATATGTTAGGTCTAACGGAAAGTTCTGTCCCCTGATCGATGACGATGATATTAAAACCATATTAGATCTTTTTTTCTTTGACAACATTGGAGATCGCTGAAATTATAATTTATCTTAGCAAATTATTTCAGACTATATTCGGAAGATTAGATTGTTGTGGCAATATTCAAAATGGCTGCCACATGAATTAAGTCAAAAGAATTTTGATGATCGTTTTATCATATGCCAATCTATGCTTGTTTGGAACAAAATCGAGCCCTTTTTGAACCGGATGATAACTGGAGATGAAGAGTGGATTACCTACGAAAACCGAAGAAAAGAGGCCAGCAATTTTCCAAGAAAGAATCCAAGAAAAGAGTTCGTCCAAAAATTACAGAACTAGACTGAGAAATTTTGTCCCATACACCGTATTCCCCATAAAATATCACTTGTTTTTGTCCTTACACACTTTTTTAAAGGACAAAAAATTCAAAAATGAGGAATATATCAATCAAGCACTGTTTCCATTTTTAGCATGAAAAGATGAAATATCTTTCAAAAATGGGGTATACAAATTATCTTCACGCTGGCAAGAAGTCATTAATAATAATGGCAATTATATGATTTAATATAGTTTGATGTTAAAGAAAATTTGTATTTTGTTTTATTCCAAAAATGGACAGAACATCCGGTAGACCTAATATTAAACAGCTCATCGTCCGAAAGCTGTGCTTTTAGGCTTCTTAATATCCACAGCTTATTATTTTTCATCCTCAATGGATCATAGTAAGGAAGTAAAATAGATTACTGAACCATCAACTAGCAGCGGATCGAACCCATAACCTTCCACTCTTAACAGCTTGATCCTTCCAGTAGCCCATGATGAATTCAAATGTGTAACTTGAGAATAAACTGATTTTGCAATCTAAAATAAGGTTTGTACCCTCGACGTAGAAGACAGTTAAATGCAAACAGCCCATGAAATCCGATTCTTGCATATAACAAAATTAAATAAATACATAACCACTTAAGCCTCAATCATCTCAGTTTTGAATCATAAGCCATTGACTCTGTATTCAATGTGGTCAAGTGATAAGCATGCAAAGAAAAAGGCAATGAGTTCGATCCTCAGTCACTGTTGAACGACGAGAAATGGATGGCTCCCTTCTGCCTTCTTGTTTGCACGTCTACCAAGGAGGGTGCTTTGGGGGTTTTCTGTGTTTCCTCTCCTCAGAAACTTGAATAGGAATCCAATTTGTGTGAAAAAAGCTCCCAGAAAGCGATTGACGTTGCAGATATTAAACTGTCTTACGACAATTTTACCATAACGCTGGCTTTTACTCGCTCTCGTTGCACGAGCATGCTTCCCTGTACCCAGGCCTGAGTTGGACTCTACCAGTTAGATAGAAGCAGCCGGGTGGAATCTTCGTGAATTTGAAGCAAGTAACAAGCAGAAGACCTCCAATGCTTAGTCTGTCACTCCCAGAAGCATCATTTCACTTGGAGGACATTGCAACCATACCCAGTTTAAATAAATCGAAATGATGTAATATACCCGCCTATTTCTTTTCGTGGAGGTTGCTTAAAAGTGAACCATGTCTCTTGTTTTCCGACAAAATTTATGACCAAAGCGGTAAACTGTGCATTTAAGAAAATGTTTCTCTAACTTTGGCCAAGTGAGTTATTGTCTTCTTATCGCTGGAAGTTAGTTTCCCATGAAATATATAGCAAGTGAGCGATTTAATTTGTTTTTCTTGTTCAACAGTCAGTTTTCACACGCGCGAGCTAGTTAAATCGGACTCTACAAGGGAATTCCTAAGTCCTCAAACTTCTCAAGTCCGAGGTGAATTCAAATCCAGAGCTGTTGAATTAAGGCGTTAACCACTTCCGGAAGCAAATGGGCGGATGAATGAAAAAGGCGGGAAACAGGAAATTATAATACTGAAGACGAAACGAAAAAAGAAAAACTCTTCCATTGAGTTAAAGTAAATAATAATCAATTTGACTTTACTCTCGAATTTGCATTTAATGTTCGTAAGAGTTTTAGGATGACAGTTTATAGTGTAATAAATTTTTTATTTGTGTAGTTTTTGATTAATTTTTTTTTAACAATCGAAAATTAAAACTTTTATTTTATTTGTCCGCTGAATTTATGCTCGGTGTTGAATGGAGAACAACTTCACAAAAAGGACTGAAAATTATATCAGAAGTTCGATACCGGCTTGTATGGATAACTTAGAATAAAAACTATTTCATTTTTTCAACTTGTTTGTTTGCAATGAGAGTAATTAATTGAAACAATAATTAATGCTAACTTGGACTCTCTGTGAAGTTCAAGCATATGCTGCGAGAATATCTACTTAAGCGAGTTATGTTATATTCCGGAACATTTTTCGCTTCAAGAATATAGGCGTGTGGTTCTTTTTAATCCTTTTAAAAATTTCCTATATGCATAACCATAGAGAATATAGAAAAAATATTTACTTCCTAGCAACACCCCCTCTACATTCCCACAGTATTAAAGCTGCGGTGACCCGGCTCTTTAGAGCGTCGTTCTCATTATCGGAAGGTAGTCAGTTCGATACCAACATAACCGAAGATCCGTCATGTTAACTAAAGGTGGCTGGGGCATGTTAAGTAAGTCGTGGTCGCAATGTCTTCCAAGTGAAGTGATACCTAGTGGATCCAACTGGTAGAGTTCACCTTAGACTATGTACCGGGAAGTATGCTTGAAAACAACTACATGCAATGAAGTGTAATCTTTGAAAAGAATATTGCCAATGTAGACTGAAAATAATTTCTCTATTTTTTAGACTTTTTTTAAAAAATTTTTTTTATTTGTTGTAATGTATTTGTTTACGCTTTTTCCAAAGGGTTGACGATCATAAGTGCATTAGAACGCCGATGAAACGAGTACTAATTGAATATTTAATTACGTCACTAGAAGGAAATTTTTTTTCTCCTGTTTTCCACGCCTCATTCTTTTTAACTTTTAATTTATTTTCTTTTTAACTGATCTATATGGGAGATTCCCTTCCCTGATGCAAATGAGTGTTTCGTATAAATATCGTTATTTATTCGAAACGATATTGATTATAAGAAAATAATAAACATTATTTTGTTAAATACCAATTTTTCCCCCGAAAATTAAATATACTCGTTTTCTACAGCAAGTTACGGCCAGCCAGAAGTAACGGACTTGATTGCCATATTAATGGATAGTTACACTTTGCTGCAGTTAATAAAAAAAATGGGTAAATTGTCCTCATTTCCACCTGATTAAAGTGCACGTGCGGCTCAGTTTTAAACAAACCCAAATCAAAACTTTAAAATGTCGAAATAATCTCGGCAAAGTGATTTGATGAAATTGCTTTCAAATATCATCTGTGTTTAGTATTTGATGCACTTTTTTTTTTAAATGTATTTATATAGGAAATATTTCGATCTAATTTATTCTGCAGATATAAATGACTCTTGAAATGTAAAGGAAAAGGTTTCTCTTTTAAAATTTCATATCCAAGATGAAAACCTTATGCTATTCCGAAAAAATATTTCAAGGATATACACAGTATGTTTGTCAAAACACAAGAAGCAATTATAGATTACTCAACCGCGAAAAAAGAAGACTCAAAAACAATTACAGAAACTGATTTTTGAAAGTTTCAAAACCAAAGCAATTAATGCTCCAGTAACAGATTTTTAATTTTCTCACACAAGGTCTAAAGAATTATTTAAAATGTTATTCGCATTAGTAAATGTTGTATTTAGTAATAAAAGACAATGCTTTATCTTTCTGTATGAAGCAAAAAATAATTTTGAAGTTTATTTTTCTGTAGTTATAAGTGAAAATTTAAGATTATTATTTATGATAATCTATTACTATTATAGATAAATTTATTACCATTCAAAATTTCTATAATCATGCCAATAAAGAATACGATAAAATTAAAATGTAATGTTATTTTATATTTATTTTTAAAAATTTGTGCTTTATTAAAAATCATGTAAATTATTTTAAATTTTTAATGTTTTTAGTTAAAAAAATTTCTTGTGAAACAAGAGAAAATTCAACAATTATATTTAAGGATAGTTTAATAAAATTGAGCAAACCTTTGAAAAATTAAAAAAATTTATAAATGATAAAAAAATACATTAATTTTTCTCTTAACAGTTTACATTCATTAATGCAAAGTTTGAGAAATTGAATTATGAGCTGATATATGAATATTTTCTTCTGTCATATTCTCTGATATTTTATGGGCCAAGTTGAAAGTTGAAATCTTTGCCCTTCAACTCAAGTATATAGGGTCGAAATATTGTTGTGATTTTTTAATCTACTTTAAAAGGAAATGTTGATCTATTTATCCCACTTCGAGACCTAATTGAACTCGACAAACATAAAATAAAACAGACTCACCTTGGCCTAGTAGTCAGGCAGTGCTCTTTGAAAAAGTACCGGGTTCGATCCCAGCCACTATTGAAAAATGGGAGATGGATGTGGCGTTTCTCAATTGGGCTGAGTGCCAAGAAGATTTCTGGGTTTCCTCCTTTGCAATTGGTGAATACAACCTATGAAAATGTGGAAGGTACTTGCTGTTGTCGTGTACCAGCTAGGCTGGCAATATGGGGTGCGCTGCTCCACTTTTCCAACTGAACAGTAATTTGGTGTGGAGTCCGACTTCCTCAGTACACCCATGCCATAGGGACCAGTTTATAGGGTAGGCAACCATTCACAATCCATTCATACAAGGAAAGGACAAAGACTGGATAGATAGAAAGAGAAAGTTCATCCATGCCTGAACCGGGATTCGAACCCAGGACCTCCCTATCCGCAGTCAGGAACGCTGACTACTAGACAAGACAAGTTGGGTGGCGAAAGTATTTGCTGAAAAGAATTAAAGGTGGATATTAAAAAATGCATTAGGCCATTAGTAACAATCCTAAGTTAATCTTAGGTTAACACTTACCTTAAACCTAGGTTAACAACAACCTATGGACATTACGATGTCAGCCACGTGATGTCAAAACAAAAAAAAATCGATAATTTATAGATTTGTTAGAAACTGAGGTGTGAAATTATATTATCTAAAAAATATAGTTATAATTAATAAAAAATTAGGAAAAATGTATACTAATACTCCAAATAAAAATTGCTCAGATTGTATTCAGATGAATTAAGTAATAAAACTTCTGGAATTTTTTTTATTAATCAAGCACTTTTGAAAAATCTAAATTTATTTTTTAAATTAGTGTTACTATGCCATTATTAATAAAATAATAAAATTATCATGGCTAATATTTGGCACAGGTACCGTATAATCCATGAGCCAAATTCTGAGATTGGCGATTTTTTTGGCAGATTTTTTTATGTATTTGGCAACCTTGTTTTTGTTACGCCATACATATGGAGACCTATAAGAATTATGCAGAAAATTCTATTTTGATGACCTAGTATTTACGTCATCGCACACATCACGATACGTCATCTTGGCAACATTTCTTCATCGTCAAAAAAATTCAGAATTTGGAATCATGGATTATACGGCACCTGTACCTAATATTTTACCTGGTTATTAAACAACAATTTTTATGTCAAGATTCAATATTGACAGAAGGGATTAAAATATTCTGTAATTGGTGTAGTTAATTTTTAATTGCCAATTTTTCACAGCAAAAAAATTTATAATTTTATTTGCAACCATAAAATTAATTCTTAATTTCACTGTTGTGAAAAAATTAATATTAAAGTTAAAAAAGATTTTTACACTAAAATAAATATAAATACTGTTGATTTCACTTCAATAATAAGAAAATTTTGCATTGTACAGAAGTGTTGATAATATGAAATTATTTAAAATCGTAAGCATTTTAAAACTACATTTAGCCGTTTTATTTGCTCTTTCATTTTCAGCTAAATAATGCTGTATTTTAGTTTATCAGTTTTTTCATTTGATACGAAATTTGAATATTTTCATTGGTGAACAACTTTTCTTCAGACCAAAATATTAGTTTCAATATCACATTAAAAGTTATGAAAAATTATCTATCAAAGCCAAAATTAAATTTAAAATAAACTGAAATGTTATGCAATAGAAAAAAATTAGAAATTGTTATTCCGTTAAATATAAAATTTAAATATTATTCTTTTGAAATATTTCAGTAATTTCACTCAAACTTTATTAATGTAATGATTCATTTGCTCTATTTAATGTATTTTTGGTCAAAATTTTTAAAATTTATAATGGAAACCTTCAATTTAGGCAACAACGTTTTCTACTTTTTTTACTTTCTAGACATAAATGCCAGATTACCGTTTGTTGCTTATGATCAAAAATCGTTATTTGAAATTTCCATAACTAATTTCATTTCATTTTTATCAATAATTTTCAAATTTTCAGCAAGTTTCATGAATATATATGCAGAAAGATAAAATGTTTATACTATAAATTTAAATCAGTTCCATATTTTAAGGCATAAATGCCATATAATCCAGGATGCCAAATTCTGAGTTTAGTGATCTTTTGGCAGATTTTTTTTATCTATCTGGCAACCTGGTTTTTATTACGTCATAGATATGGAGACTTAAAAAGAATTATGCAGAAAATTCTATTTAGGCAACCTTAGTATTAACGTCATCGCGCACGTCACAAAACGTCATCTTTGGCAACATTTCTTCATCGCCAAAATAAAATTCAGGCATCCTGGATGACATCTGTACCCATATTTAGATCTAGGTTTGCTAGTTTTTTTTTAGTTTTAATTGATCTTGAAGCTGGATGCTTTTAAGCAGAAGAGAAGTACAAATTTTTAAATATTCTTGTCTTCATTGCTTGTAAATTATCTTGAAAATAAAGAAGCAATACCTTAGAGCTATTTTATAAAAATTTAAATAAAGTGATTTAGTCGTCAAAACCTGTTTTATGATAGAGAAGAATCATTTATAGCGAAAAAAGGTGATTTAAATGTACCCAAAGAACGATGTCATGAATAAATTCAGATTATTTTTCTTCCGGGAAATAAAGGAACGGCGTCTCTCTCCAAATTTTGAAATATGTGGTATGCTACTGCATTCTTCCTTTTACCTTTCGGCAGCCATTCTGTGATGGAGAAAATGCCAGGCATTCCTTAAAAATAAGTTGTTTTCTAGAAGATTAGCGGCACGGGTCTCTGAATAACGAATCAGAAATTTTTCACTTCAACTTTTAAACGTTTTTCTAAGAAAGACGAAAACTATGGAACTATTCAGGAAGACAAGATGCGGTTAGATATTATGGTAAAGTCATGGAAATAAATGTTTGTTGGTGAAACAGTGGGAAACATTTTTTTTTCATCGGTTGGAACATTGACATGGAATTTATTACGATGTGAAGCATTTTTACTTTAACAAATTCTTTCCAAAAATAATAGTAATAGTAGAAGTTGCAACGAAACAGCCGTTTGAGTTTCAAAAACAAGCCAATATAATTTAACATTTTCAGAAATTTCATTCTTTAGAGTCATTTTTTCAGATATTTTTAACACTAGGCGAAAGTAGAAATTTGCTATTTCCATGGTTAAAGGCGCACGCTTATATAAGTGATAGGACATAGTTAATAAGAATAAAAAGTCTTAAGTTCGATCCCGGATAGTGTTGAAAAATAAAAAATGGGTGTTGCGTTTCCTTTTTCTGTGCTTGGGAATTTTCCGGATTTCCTGCTTTGCGACATATGAATGTAGCTATTCTATGAAATATTCTCCCGGGTATCAATAATGCGATTTACATCGCATTATTGATACCGGGAGAAAAATCGTCAAATTAAAATCATTTACAACAGCCGCCTTTGGGCAATCCATAATGCCTAACTTCAACTGTAACTATTGTACCGAGCTCCACGGGTTCGTGTTGATTGAGAGTTGAATAAAGCGACCACTTAATGAACACAAGACTTTTATTCGTAAAAACTTCACTAGATAAACGAAATTCCCGCTGCAACAATCACAATTATACAGCTACAATTCGTCAGATACAATAGGAAATAGCTTCCAATCACAGGTCTCAAATACCTCAGACAGAGAACAACTAGCAGTCATAACTAATCGTCTTCACTCACTGACTGGCTTCACAAAAACTATATTCTTCCATGTCGGGCTGCGGTATTTATACCTGACTTGGCGGAGAAATCTACCAATTTCGCCAAGGTTCTGGAAGCTTCTAGGCTATCTCGAAAAATATTGGTCCTAGAGCTTAGGTGATGGATGTTTCCAGAAGTATCGATTTCTCGCCAAGTCGCCAAAAATCTCGCCAACCGTCGCCAAGTCGCCAAGAATCTCGCCAACTGTCGCCAAGTCGCCAAATCATTAGGAAATCCGCTTTTAAACTACAACACGTCTAAATACCGCAATTTTTGCCCAAAATGTGAGAATTTCTGATCTGTCTGAGATATTTTACGACAAATATAATCATTATTTACAAATTTGTAACATTGCCCCCTCTCAAGGACTGCACGTCCCGGGCAGTACAATCCCCTGATAGGAGGCCAAATTTAATATAAAAGAATTTACATTTCAAGAGGATACAGAGCACATTACATACACAAGCAACTAAAAATACAAGAAAATAGAAAAGATTAAAATTATCTATACTATTTACAAACAGACCATGGTCTACTGATTTTTACTCTATATTACGATAAGGAGCTAATCTATCATAATGTACTACCTTTGGTTTTGAAGCAGATGATTTTCTTATACGAACCACGACGTCGTTCAGTCTTTTTAGGACTGTGTAGGGACCTTCCCAGTTGGCTTGCAACTTTGGAGAAAGTCCTTTACGTCGAATCGGGTTCCACAACCAAACTTTGTCACCTTCTTGGAATTCATGTCCCGTCGCTCTTGTGTCATACCTTGTCTTCATTCTTTCGGTCGTCAGGTTGATTCGGTCTCGAGCGAAGTTATGGACATCTTCAAGACGTGCCTGAAGGTCTCGAAGGTATTCCTCTGGCGATGAAGATGTATCCGGTGGACGACCAAACTGAAGATCACAAGGGAGACGAAGTTCGCGACCAAAGAGCATCTGTGAAGGAGTATATCCGGTAGTCTCATGGACAGCACTGCGATATGCAAGGAGAAACAGCGGTAGCTTCAAATCCCAATCTTGCTGATTTCTGGAAACCATAAGTGAGAGATTATTCAAGATGGTTCTGTTAAATCTCTCTACCATGCCGTCCGATTGTGGGTGTAGTGGCGTGGTCTGCGTCTTGTCTATTCCGAGAATTTGACACATTCCTTTAAACACAACAGAGGTGAAATTTGTCCCTTGATCAGAATGAATTTGTAAGGGTGTGCCGAATCTGGAAACCCATTGTTGCACTAGAACCTCGGCTACTGTAGTCGCCTCTTGATCGGGGATTGCAAACGCTTCAGGCCACTTAGTAAAGTAGTCCATGACAACTAGTATGTATTTGTTGCCATTTGAGGATCGTGGTAAAGGACCCAAAATGTCCAATGCTATCCTCTCAAAAGGTGCTCCTACGTTGTACCGCTGCAACCTTCCTCGGCTACGTTTCTTCGGTCCTTTACGTGCCGCACAGTCATCACAAGATTGGCACCATTTCTCTACATCTTGTCTCGTTTTGCTCCAATAGAAGCGTTCTCGAACTTTCTGTAGAGTTTTCATTACTCCGAAGTGGCCTCCAGTTGAACTACTATGCAATTCTTTCAAAACATCTGAAATTCTTGATTTTGGAAGAACAAGCTGCCATTTGAAATTACGTCCATCATCGGACTCCCATTTCCTGTATAAGACACCATTTCTTATATGGAGTGAGTCCCAAAGAGCCCAATATTGCTTAGTAGCAGGACTGTAGGTGGAGATATCCTGCCAACTTGGTCTCATACTAGAAGATTCTTTCAATTCAAGAATTGGATTTATATCTGGGTCTTCTTTTTGGGCTTCCCTAAGTCCTTCATCACTCCATGGGTCTGGTTTTGATGGAGGTGAAACAGTAACTTGGCGTACCGAAGTATTTATCAGCTGATAGTTCTTCTCTACTCTAGAACAGTATCGGCAGCTTTCATTACACGGCTTCCTTGATAATGCATCAGCATTTCCATGAAGAGTTCCTTTGCGATGACGTATTTCCATTTTAAAAATTCCACCATCTTTTGTTTTCGAACAGTATCTACGGACGTGTCCGACTCTTCCGCAAGTCCAACACTGAATTTTCGTGCTTCTGACACCTTTACTCAATTCTAAGCTACGTAATTTTCGCTGCAGATCTTCAATTTGCTTTCTTAGATCATAGTTCGTATCAATAGCAGAAACGGCTCTGATTGAGTGCTGGTCTTTACGCGTGGCCTGCTGGGCAGCCTCTATCTTATGTGCGTAGACTAGGGCAGATCCAATATCTTTGACATCGGCAAGTCTAAGTGTTTTCTGTATCTCCGGATCCCGCACACTATCGATGAAGTAATGGAGGGCCAAATCTTGACGTATCTCAGCTGGGCAGTCCGAAAATGCTAGATGGGAAAGTCGTTGAATATCGGCAGCCAATTCTTGCAGACTTTCACCCGCTTTTTGATAGCGGGACTTTAACTGTAGTCTGCTATATTCTTTAGTGCACTTATCTCCAAACCGCAGCTCAAGCGCACTCGATAGGGCTTGGAAATCGTGCCTCTGCTCCTCCGGAAGCGTCTCGAGGATGTCAGCCGCGTCTCCTCTTAAAGAAGCCGCCAGGTGAAAAGCTTGGGCTCGGGGATTCCATCCATTAGCTTCCGCTACCATCATAAACTGGGTCTTGTATACTTGCCAGGATGATTTCCCATCAAATGTTGAGAGTTTAATATTGGCTAGGGAAGGCACAAATGTCACGTTGGGTTCCTCATGTTTGTTTGATATTTGCTTCTCCAAGCTTTCAATCTTCTTATTCATATTGTCTAATGCTACTTCAACGTTTTCTTCTATCTCCAGAACTTTAGTTTCAACTGAAGTTACCTTATCTTCCATTGCATTCATCTTCTCCTGAATGATGTTGGAGAATTCTTCTTTAACACTTACAATGTCCTTCTTAAGTTCCTCCTGTCCAGATTTTATCTCTTTCATCATCTCGGTTTTCATCTCTTCTTGTCCAGCTTTCATCTCGGTTTTCATATCTTCTTGTCCAGCTTTCATCTCGGTTTTCATATCTTCTTGTCCAGCTTTCATCTCAGCCATCTGCTCCGCTAATTTTTCGAGAAGACTTTTCATTAAATCCATATCCATTTTTCTTGTGACACGCTGCATCAACTCTTCAACCCCGATTCTGACACCAGTTGTACCGAGCTCCACGGGTTCGTGTTGATTGAGAGTTGAATAAAGCGACCACTTAATGAACACAAGACTTTTATTCGTAAAAACTTCACTAGATAAACGAAATTCCCGCTGCAACAATCACAATTATACAGCTACAATTCGTCAGATACAATAGGAAATAGCTTCCAATCACAGGTCTCAAATACCTCAGACAGAGAACAACTAGCAGTCATAACTAATCGTCTTCACTCACTGACTGGCTTCACAAAAACTATATTCTTCCATGTCGGGCTGCGGTATTTATACCTGACTTGGCGGAGAAATCTACCAATTTCGCCAAGGTTCTGGAAGCTTCTAGGCTATCTCGAAAAATATTGGTCCTAGAGCTTAGGTGATGGATGTTTCCAGAAGTATCGATTTCTCGCCAAGTCGCCAAAAATCTCGCCAACCGTTGCCAAGTCGCCAAGAATCTCGCCAACTGTCGCCAAGTCATTAGGAAATCCGCTTTTAAACTACAACACGTCTAAATACCGCAATTTTTGCCCAAAATGTGAGAATTTCTGATCTGTCTGAGATATTTTACGACAAATATAATCATTATTTACAAATTTGTAACACTATTTATTTTACTGTTTCTTTAATTTTCAAGGAAATTATTACTTTATTATAAGCATTTTTCAAAAATAAGTGTTACAATACTTCCCTATATTTTTAATAAAAATAACATAAATGAAACCGGGTATAAATACTTTCAAAATAAATATTTAAAAAAGTTAATTTGATTTAATATAAAAGAATCTTATAAATTAATCACACTATCTTATTTTAATTTATTTTTTGATATCTAACGAAATTTCAAATTTTAAGAAACAAATTACTTTTTTTTGTTAAACATAAAGTGGTTGTTTCTTTCGTTCCAGTTGAGACTGTGACTACGCCATTTTATTTCACTTCTCATTGGTTTAACATATCTATGACGTCAGATAACGTTTCTTCTACGTCACATTGTAATGCGACAGCGTCGCAAATCTGACTTGTCGACCAATTTGCTGCCTGCCTTCAAATAGCATTCTTCGTGCGGCAGCAAACAAGGCGAAGTTCACCGTCGAATGTATCAGAATACTGTCAAAGATCATTTTATTAATAAAAAGAATCATTTTATAAAGACCAAAGCATCTATTTGAGAAGCCGTTTTTCATTGATTCAAGCCATTAACACGTTGACAATAAGACAGAAGAAAAAGCAAAATGAAAAAACACAAAGCATGCACTTTATGGTTAGTTTAAATAGGCAAGGACGATTTAAATTTTAAAAAATTTCACTAATTAATAGAATTCTAAAATAATAATTACAATATTTGTAGGCAATTTATTTTAAATCTCAGAACTAATGCCTTGCTTACGACAACATTAAAATTTTTCTAATTATCATTTTTAATAATTTCATTTTAATAATTTATTATTTGTAATAATTTTCTCTACATTTTTTCAGAATTATACAGAAAACTCCAAAGTGCTACAGGATTTTGTCTTATCCTTTCAAATAACCCTGAATAAAAAATCTTCGTAAAGTAGATATAAAAAAAATTAAACCTTACATTTCTTATCAATGATTGTCTCCAGCAAACTTTTTCATCATAGTTGAAGTGGATTTAAATGAGAAGAATGGATGTTTAAATTCATTTACAATGAATGATTAGCAAACGAAAGTTTGGACTGCGAGCAAATCGGACATCGAACATTTCAAAAGATTTTTATGATCGTTGTCGGAACACATATTCGGATAACGAACTTAAACGAATTCTAACGAACCCTTCTCGGAGCATAATGAGCAGGGTTGCCAAATCCAACGGACCAGAAATAGTTTTTCATCTCTCTTGAATTAGGTTGCCTGGTTATTAAACTGTACAGTTCTATACTAGGAAAAAAAAACTTTTTTCCAATAGAATATTTATAGTCTAAGTAAACCGTCAGTTTCGTTTTGATTTCATTCAAAACCGAAACTGATTTCATTTTGAGCACCTCCCTTCGTCCGTTCGTTGAAGAAGTGGGAAAATACCAGAAAATTGGTCTTAGAATGGCAGCCAAACCAACCTGATATCAGTAAGGTTAGGGATCTTTATAACAACAATGCTATTAATCACTTCCGGAAAGTCTTAAGAAAGAGAGGAAAGCAATCGACCTTGGACATGTTTTTTTATGCCCCATAAACGAAAAAATGAAAAGAACTGATTAATATACAAGACTATACTGCATTATTTTTAATAAACATAGTAAGAAATTATTTATCCTTTTTTAATTTCATTTTTATGGCCTCCAGAATGAATCAATCAATTTCACAAAAAAATCTATGGTAAATCAATGATAGGTTAATGAATAATTCGGATTATTTAACATCATCGTGAAACGGATAATGTTCGTTAACCGATCACCCACTATATACGAGGGTTACTCTGAAATTTTTGAGATACGCGCAGACGAGAATTTACAAAATAAAAATAACGGTTTAATTTTAAAGTACAAAGTATTTTAACACAGAAGACGGTTTTTTACTGACTTACTTCAACTTGTTTAGCGTGGAATAAATTTTACGCAGAAGAGAAAATGGAGTTGACGCGAGAACATTTTCGCGCTATGATTTTCTACGATTTCAAAGCAGGATTCAATCAAGAAGAATGCGTTCAACGGTTGCAATTAGCATTGGGTGATGAACCTCCAGCTCGTGCTACTGTATTCAGATGGCTTAGAGAATTTAGAAGAGGTCGAAATTTTCTTCAGGATGAAGAACACACAGGAAGGCCGCTGTCGGCAGAAATCCCGGATAATGTGTCTGCCATACGAAAAATGTTAATGGATGATAATCGCTGTACCTATCAAATGATACAGAAGGAACTTAACATTGGATCCGCAGCCATACACAAAATCATTCATAAAGAATTACATATGAAAAAAGTAGTTTGCCGTTGGGTTCCCCATAATCTAACTGAGCATCAAAAAGAGGAGCGTGTCAGAATCAGTAAAGAAACTCTTATTATACTGAATGATGGGGGCCACCGCATCATTTCTAAAATTGTAACAGGTGAGAAACGTACATACCGTTTTTTGACGTTCCAACACGTCAAGAGAGTGTGGTGAACGAATGTGCAGTATTCGATTCGCACTACAGAACCGCATGTGCGTGACTCTCCTTCTAGAACGAACTTTTCTTTCCGCACATGATTCCTGTGCTTATTATAATTTTATGTAAATATTTATTGTCACCAACCAATCAGAAGATATTTTTACCTGTATATATAGCCTGTTGGTTTTCACTCGCCAGACAGGCAGAGTGAGATGGCAAGTGTGTTGCTTGTCTGATTTTAAGTAGCAATAAAAGCCTATTGATTTTAATTATCCTGTATTTACTTGAGCACGCTAGTTATTCACTTCAAGAGCAAAGTATGGGTCTTTGAAGATGATCCCACGCCGACAATGGTGAAAAAACAACGCGCACTGAAAAAAGTGATCTATGCCGTTTTCTTCAGAAGTACGGGATGGGTCAAAGCCATCAAGTTGGAAGGACAGAAGACAGTAACAGCAAACTGGTATACCACTAAATGTCTTCCAGAAATTCTACAAGAACTGAATGTTAGGGGACTAATGCTTCACCATGACAATGCATCTTCACATACAGCCGGATTAACAATTGAGTTTCTTAAACAAAAACAAATTAAAGTGATCGAACATCCGCCGTATTCACCTGATCTAGCTATGTGCGACTTTTGGTTATTCTTTAATCTAAAAAAGAACTTACGTGGACGTCGTTTTCATTCAGAAGAAGAGATTGATGTGACTATAAATGCATTTTTTTCATCCATTCGAAGAAATGAATGACTTGAGGCATTTAATCTGTGAAAAATTCGTCTACAAAAGTGCATTGATACTTGAGGAGACTGCTTTGAACACACAAAAAATTTTGTAAGTATAACTTTAAAAACCTAGTTGTATCTCAAAAATTTCAGAGTGACCCTCGTATAATATTCTGTTGACATTAAGAACTAGAACTGACTTGGCTTGCCACTCTGGAGTATCATTTCACTTGGAAGGCATTGCGATCTCTAGCTATTTTATGTACTTCAGCCCATATTAACGTTGATTACTTAAATGAAAATTATAAATTTTATCAGTTAATTAAAATTGATACTCTTTATCTAATAATCAAAACATCAATTTAAATATATTATAAATTTTAACAAATTTATTTTAAAATCAAATTAATCGTAAGAAGGAAGTAAGGCAGAAAATGATTGTAAAATGCTGAAATTGTTAATGATTATTTGAGGCACAGTGAACCATTGTCTCAGGGTAGGTTATAGATCTCTCTACTGATAAAGAAAACAATATCTTTCCAACCATCCAATCATAGGCCATATTTCATCATCATCAGCATTGGCACGACAGCCCTTTGTGGGCCTTGGCCTTCTTCAGAAGTCTCTGCCATTCCGCCCCTTTTCTAGAAATCGACCTCCAGTTCTTGACTTTAAGTATGTTGAAGTCTTCTTCCAGGCAGTCTTTCCATCTCTTTTTGGGTCTTTCTCTTGGTCTACTACAGAAAGGGGTGGTGTTGAAGACCTTTATTGGTGTTCTCTCTGTACTCATTCTCATGATGTGGCCTGCCCATCTCATTCTAGATAGTTTTATTGATTTAATGATGTCTTCTTCTCCATAGATTTTGTACAGTTCAAAGTCTCTCTTCATATGCCTTTTTTGCCAGGTGTTATTTTCCAAGACAGGAACGAAAAATTGTTCTTAGGACCTTTCTCTCAAAAATCGCCAATGTTTTCTCTTCCTTCATCGTCAAGGTCCATGTCTCTGAGGCGTAGGTTAGAACTGGTTTAATCAATGTCTTGTATAACATTATTTTTGTCCTTCTCCTGATTAGGTGAGATTTCAAAAGAGCTCTTAGACCAAAGAAACAACGGTTTGCGGAAATGATCCTCTTTCTGATTTCAGGAGTGATGTCATTTTGGTAGTCAATCTCCGAGCCCAAATAGCTGAAATTTCTCACAGACTGAAACTTAAATGTGCCGATCATAAAAGTCTCAGACTGGTATTCTTTTTTACCACAGAACATATATGTTTTGTTTTTTCCATGTTTACTCTGAGCTTCATCTTCCCAGCTGCTTTTTCCAATGCCAAAAAGGCTGTCCTCAAGTCAGTTTCAGATAGGCCATATTTGATCACATTAATATATAAAAAATTGTGGTATTGGGATTTTAAGAAATTTTATAAAGCTGGTTAGTTTATTTACGAAAAAAATAGATACAAAAAATTCAAAAAGTTTATTTTAACTTTTATAAAAAATTATAAATTTTAATTTTCATTATCTATTACTCACGAGGGAAATATAATGCAATTACTTCACTCATGAAAAATAAAAGTTCATAAATAAAATAAAGCTTATATCCTTCGTATAAATTATCTATAATATAATTAGGTTATTTACTTTAATTATTTCCTTATTAATATTTAATGCAAAGTTGTTTACCTTCATTGCCTGTAAACAACTTTGCGTTAAATATTTGTCTCATTTGCTAATCAATCTAATTCATTACTCGGCTTCTATGTTTCAGCAAAGAACTTAATATGACTTTCGCATCCATGTCAAAACATGTTTCCATAATTAAGTGGTTTACATAGCTTGAGGCAAATTTTCATCTATATTTTAAAGATCTCGGAGAGTTTATATAACCAACATGTGTTTTATATGTGTGATTTAAAAACAAATATTTCATTCGCATTACAAACTCAAAACTGAATAGTAATGCATAGTGTTAAACACTAATCTCAATTTATCTCTGCTTACAATTTATTTATTACAATTTTATGAGTAGTTTGTATAACAGATCAGTAGGTCTTCTATATGTTATGTCTTGAATTGATAGTTATTTTTTTATTTATTTTTTTTATCCAATGGCAGGCACACTTGGGTGACGAACCCTATGCCACAACAAGGAAACAAACTGCTACTCATTTATCGTTACCCAGCGGGTACCTGTGAACCAAGTCACTCAAGCGAGTAGCCTTACCCACGCCATACCACCACAAACCCATTTATAGGGTGGGCCACATTCATACCACATCACAGAAGAAAGGACACAGAAACACAGGCAGAACAGAGAAGGAAAGAAACATCCATGCCCGAACCGGGATTCGAACCCGGGACCCACAACTCAGGAGTTAGGAAAGCTAACCACTCAGCCATCGGTTGGCTGATAGTTATTGTTACAAATTTATAAATAATGATTATATTTGTCTTAAAATATCTCAGACAGATCGGAAATTCTCACATTTTGGGCAAAAATTGCGGTATTTAGACGTGTTGTAGTTTAAAAGCGGATTTCCTAATGATTTGGCGACTTGGCGACAGTTGGCGAGATTCTGGCGACTTGGCGAGAAATCGATACTTCTGGAAACATCCATCACCTAAGCTCTAGGACCAATATTTTTCGAGACAGCCTAGAAGCTTCCAGAACCTTGGCGAAATTGGTAGATTTCTCCGCCACGTCAGGTATAAATACCGCAGCCCGACATGGAAGAGTCAGGTTTTGTGAAGACAAGAGTTTTGTGAAGACAGTCAGTGAGTGAAGACGATTAGTTGTGACTGCTAGTTGTTCTCTGTCTGAGGTATTTGAGACCTGTGATTGGAAGCTGTTTCTTATTATATCTGACGAATTGTAGCTGTATAATTGTGTCTGTTACAGCGGGAATTTCGTTTATTTAGTGAAGTTCTTACGAATAAAAGTCTTGTGTTCATTAAGTGGTTGCTTTATTCAACTCTCAATCCACACGAACCCGTGAAGCTCGGTACATTATTTATTCTACATACAAATATGTAACATTCAATACATTTCAATTTCTTCCTGATCCTTTAAATTCTCGTAAAAGTGATTTATTTGTGTGTATATATATATATGTATAGCCGATCGATGGCTGAATGGTTTACGTTCCTGACTCATAGACTGTTGGACTCGAGTTCGAATCCCGGTTCGGGTATGGATGTTTCTTTCTCACCGTGCTTCTCTATCCTTTCTTCTGAGATGATGTATGAATGTGGCCCACCCTATAAACGGGTTTGCACAATTTAACTCAGTGAATTAGTTCACAGGTGCCCACCGGGTAACGATAAATGAGTTTCCGTCCTTCTTGTGGTGAAGGTTTAGTCATCCAGTGCCCACCGTTTTTAAATATGTGTGTGTGTGTCACATGTGAGATTACTTACATGAAATAACTGCTTCACATTTGAACAATAATAAGTAGATTATCAAAAATATTCCGTCTTCAATATGGGTTTCAATAACGGTAAGGTTAACATACTGATGAAAAGATAATTTAAATGGGAAAGTTAAATATTCTGTATAGAGAATTTTTTTCATTGTAAGGCTATTATTTTGAGTATTTCCATATTCTTCAACTACTGATCATATATAATATTAGATTGGACTGGGAGTTTTGCTAAAATCAAACTCGCCAATTATTATTTAGAATCAGACATTTTTTTATGAATAATTTAGAATCAGACATTTTTTTATGAATTATTTAGAATCAGACATTTTTTTATGAATTATTTAGAATCAGACATTTTTTTATGAATTATTTAGAATCAGACATTTTTTTATGAATAATTTAGAATCAGACATTTTTTTATGAATTATTTAGAATCAGACATTTTTTTATGAATTATTTAGAATCAGACATTTTTTTATGAATTATTTAGAATCAGACATTTTTTTATGAATTATTTAGAATCAGACATTTTTTTATGAATAATTTAGAATCAGACATTTTTTTATGAATTATTTAGAATCAGACATTTTTTTATGAATAATTTAGAATCAGACATTTTTTTATGAATAATTTAGAATCAGACATAATTTTATGAACCTTCTTTAAGACTATTTGTTTGAAGACGTCCATTTCTGAAAATGTCACATTCTTTCGTCCATCACGAAATCGCTTTTAGTAATGAAAGTCATTAAGTCATATAAAAGCGTTTGTGTGATTTCTATATTTCTACTACTATTGTACAACACTTCGAAAAGTTGTTTAACAATTTTGCCTTCAAAGGTAGATTTTGCTAATTTTATTTGCTTAGCTGTCGAGATGTCATCTGCTACCACATAAAAACTCGGTTTATTCATATGTTTCAATATTTCATACGTTTCAATTATTCATACGTTTCAATTTCTTCGATAAGTTGTTTTTTTATTATATTAAAAAAACAAATTCCAGTTGAAATACCTTAATCAAAATTTCCTTTTAAAAAATTTCATTAAAATAATTTTAAAAAGTATTCCTATCTATTTTTATAATTTAAATTCGTTTTCATTCATACATAATTCGTTTTCATACATACATAAATTCCCTTTCAAACCTTTCTGACGCTTTATTTGCCCAATACATAAAAGAATTAGAGAACCAAGCTAGTGAGGTTTTGAGGGCCTTGGTTTCGAAAGCACCCAGCTTTCTGAGAAAAATAATGATAACCATTTTTCTAGCTTTATTTCTAATATTGGGGGTTGCGAATTTAAGTCTCATACATAAATCAGCTGAAAAACAAATCGAAAAAAGTGTAAATGTTTGAAAAATCTATTTATTTACGAAATAATTAGACGTTGAAATCAGGACTCCTTTCATTCCCATTCAATTCCCTCTCAAATATTCTGGGGCATATCCGATCGGTGGTGCAATGGAGAATCCGAAAAACGCTCGTTTCACAAATAAAAAAAATAAATAAAAAATAAATGCTTTTTCAAAAATCGAAAAAAAATTTTTATATTGTTATTATTTTTAGCAAATTTCGCTGCGAGAGTATGTTGCTAAGGGTAATCTGATGTTGTTGTTTTTTTCTATCACTATAGTTTTTCTCATAGGTGATCATTTTTAATGGGGAAAGCCTATCTTCTTGAAGCGGGAACAGTTCCGGCATCGTAACGTAAACTTCACAGAGCATTCAAACTAGGGAAAAGTGCGATTTAATTTAAATTGTAAGCAATATAATATCGAAATGAAATATTGTCTAGTTTTTAAGTTAGCCAAAGACCAGAATACTCACATACGTTTCATTCCATCGCGTGCAGAAATCTCAATGGACAAGACGAAAATCACTCTTTGGTTCAACAGTTCGTAGATTCGAATCCCACATTGTGTTTAGATGTTTGAAGCGATTCGAAATCTACTTTAAGTCGTCGGTTTTCCGGTCTAATTAATCTACGTGTGCAAAATATGACCGTTGTGTCACCAGACGAAAATTTGGTAAATAAAAAACAAATTGAGGATAAATAGATTTTATCTACACTAATCGTTACTGAGTTACATATCTGAAAAAAATCGGCTGCATGCATCATGCCATTTTTTTAATGTTTTCCGAATTGTTGAAACAAAATTCATCCTGTTTTACTGCATCACACATATATTTTAACAAATAGAATAAGCCGTGGTGGTCTGATTGGTTAAGGCGTCTCTCTCATTATCGGAAGGTTGTGAGTTCGAACCCCGATTTAACTGAAGATCTGCCGTGTGCACTAATGACGGCTTGGGAACGTTAAAACTGGGCGTAGTTGTAATGTCCTCCAAGTAAAGTGATAAATGGTCTTCGGCTTGGAGGGCGGCAGGCCAAGTATTGGGGGTCTTCGGCTTGGTACCTGCTTCAAAATCACGTGGACTCCACCCGGCTGCTTCTATCTAACTGGTAGAGCGCAACTCAGGCCTGGGTGCTGGTGCAACAACAAATAGGAATAAAACCGTTTATTAGATAATTTCTCTTATTAAAAAAGTGAGGTATTCAAGATTTTACAAGTTAAAATTTTATAGTGAAATCTGTGAGTTGAAAAGAAACAAAAACATCCAGGAATAATTATAGAAGATTACTCTTGATGAAATTCAAAATATTTTTCTTTCGAACACTCTTTTCCTCATATATTTTTAGATTTTATGATTTTTTTCCTCACAGATATAATTTTATCTTGTTTTCACAAGCTATATAAGAGCATCCAGCAGTATTCATAGACAATATTTACATTCCAATTTTTTTATCTCCATTACATATGTTATTGTTGTCATGTGCCAGCCAGGCTGGCAATATGGGGTGCGCTGCTCCACTTTTTTAACTGAACCCTATTCTGGTGTTGAGTCCGACTTCCTCAGTACACACATGCCATAGAGGCCCATTTATAGGGTAGGCAACTATTCATACCTCATTCATACAAGGAAAGAACGAAGACAGGTTAGATAGAGAGAGAAAGTAATCCATGCCCAAACCGGGATTCGAACCCAGGATCTCCCGCAGTCAGGCATGCTAACCACTAGACAAGTTGGGTGGCTCCATTCCATATATCTAATACCATTTTACTCTGTAACTTATTCTTCCTAGTTTGCTTCAAAGTTACAAAGAAAATACATTAAAATTCAAAATAAATATATTCAGTTTTAAAATCTTCTCGTAAACTTGATTGTATAAAGACTCGTTCATTTTTATTACCTTTGTTATTCAGAATTTTTGCGGGGATTTAGAAATTGTTTAGTTATTTAAAACTAAACTCTCTCAGTGGCACAACCACTCCTGAAGCCAAGGCCTACGGTAGTGCCCATACCTATTTTCCTGACCTAGGCTTTCGATTTAGTAGTTCGTGGGTTCGATTCCATCTCTCTCGTGGATATTTGTAGTTGTTCAAAAGTTTTAAACGATAGGGCCTAGTATAATAATTCTTCGTGTTTAAAGGAAACGACAATGTTTAGCTTCAAATAATCAAACCATCCATTTTTTCCTGCTTGCAGTAAAGTGCGTCACTTCGAAAAAAAAATGAATGTCTTAAAAAATAAATACAGAACTCAAATCGTTATAATAAGTGAGGTTACTTTCAGATTAAATAAAAAATAAATAAAATCGAGTTATTTTACACAATTAACTGTTCTTAAGGCAGATAAATCAAAGGAGTTCGATTATAATCGTTTACATTATACTTGTGATATCGATTTAAAATCTGATCACAATAAAAAGCCAATTCATACAATAGTAAGCATCATTATGCTTCGTTGACATCAATTTGATCATAATGATACGTTATCACAAAATCAGACCAAATAGAGTCAAGGCTGCTGATAGAGAAAGGACAGCTTTCGGCAAATGTCAGGCTGTTTTATATAAAAATTACTCGGTAAATGAAATAATTTTATAATAAAATCCTTTCGAAAGTTTACCCTGAATTGGAACTGTTCAAAAAACGCTTACGAATTCGAAAATCAAAAAGTTAAGTAGTTAGGACTTTTAAACATCTTAAAATTGTTCTTAGTGTTGTAAATTAAAAACATTACTGTAGATTATATAAAAAAGTTTTTCAATGTATAATAGTAAAAACTCAGGATAATGAATAAATTCACTTATACTATCAACCAGTCATTATTTGTTCATCAACCACAAAATAAGGGAGTGCGATAGGTAAAAACTATTTTACATGTAACTTATTATTGAAATTGAAATTCAGATTTTAATGCTAAAATTTTTATGCAGAGATAAAAATATGGTGATTTAAAATTCTCTATGTTGAAGAACATTTTTTCGGGAGGAAAATAAGTAAACATTGATGGTCAAAATAATATTAGTTTTCTTATAAGCATCGCTATCGGGAAGAATCTTGCAAATTTGTCTATTTGTTGTTATAGAAATGGAGAATATTGAATCTTTGGATAGGATGAAAATTGTTACCAAGAGTGAATTTCTATAAAAATAGATTCCCAAGTTATCAAATAATTTTTGTACAAAAACCTCTTTTAGAATACATTTTGGTGAGATACATTGGAAATCTCAATGAACCATACTCTACCTGATGTATCTTAGACAATAAAAGTTTGTTTAGAAAAGAAAAGTAAAAACATTACGCTTATCATATCTCAAGAGCATTCATAAAATATGTAAAAGACAAATAAAATTCCTTGTCCTGTCGATTACATATGACTATTGGAAGCATTTGAGAAATTCACGAAAAACTTGTTGTTGCACCAGCATGCTTCCCTGTACCTTTCATGGGAAAGTAAATGAATGGAACGCGAAATTCATGTACCACTATATGAAAAATTAATTTGATGGAAAATCATGAGTTGTATTTTAAAAAACAAATCTTGCAAGTAAAGAGGAATTTATAAAAACAATTTTTTGTTTCAGTTAGTAATCTATTAAGAAACATTCACGTTTTCAGACAAAAGAAAGACAAAAAATATAGGAATAATTAGTATCACATCATGAATGCTTGAACAAGCTAAACAAAATGCACAAGTGATTTGCTTACAACTATTCAAGATACAATATTACAACATATATATAAAAAAATGATGACAAATAGTACACATAAATATTTTTCCCTAGCGATAGACACTACTTTTAAATTAAAGACTATTCGATAAAATGGCAAAAAAATTAAAACTGTTACTTATAACACTTGGACAAGCCAAGCTCGCTATGCCTTGGCTATGCGAATTTAAGTCAGTAGGGTGCGTCTTTCGTTTTAATCAGAGCACCACGAAAGTGAAAGTATGACTTTGCTCTTCAAATCTTCCGATAGATGGCACCACCAGAGGATCCACTCCCACAATTTTGGCGTTGATCTGAATGGGGAGAAATTTGCTCCAGACCATTGCACCCATGGTAACTGCTCAACGACTGACCACAGGACTTTCGATTCCACAGATTTAACGAGCACGTATATCGCATGTACTCGGTGGGTCTTTGGCGGCATTGGGAATCGAACCCCACCTTCCGGATAATAGACCAATATCCTAACCACTAGGCTACCACAACCAAGACTATCTTAATGAGTTAATTGATTCCAGATCAAGTAGATCAAAATGCATTCATAAATATAGGATTAGTACCAAGACTAGATTATATTTACATGAGATCTTGGGAAAATTAATTATTTTGCAAGCCCTCCGGTTGAAATTTTTCTTAAAAATGCAATACTTTTTAGAACAATTACTAATTTCATAAAAAAATCTAACAAACATTGGAAAAAAACCCTGTTTAAAGATTCTGGGCCTCTATTTAGGTTGACAATTAATTACCTGTTAGAAATCTTGATAAGCAGTCATGAGACATTCTATATATGACTCTTATTTCTCTCTCTCTCTCAAAAACGCGAATTAAAATTGCTAAATTAAGAACAATGGACTATGACAAAGTAACAAATTAACACTTTACCAAAATATTTAGAGATGATTTCGTTTTAGAGAATTATTTTAAAAGAAAATTACTGCATTGCCACAAACTTAGAACATATCTTAAAATACAGAGTAAAAATAGTCATGCTTTTCTTATCCAATTCATTAAAAACATTCATCAAATAAATGTACCTAAATTAAAAATTTACAATTAATTATTTGAATTTATCGAAATATTAATATAAAATTTAGTTGATTTTTGAAATAGATAATTGATAGAATTATTTTCATCATGTTTCAAATGAGAAACTGGATTACTAAAACTAAAACACTTCAGCAATTTTAAAAGTTTGTGTCTCTGTTTCCAATTAATCTTGGAAAATGTTTGTAAAAAGATCTAAAGAAGTGGCATTTAGTCGGTTTACTGTGTCATTTCATCGTTCAACGTGACTTTGACCGAATTTACCAAGAATGTTGCTAATCCAAAATTTTAATTATAATTCATGATTGAATTAAAATTAGATGTTCTAATGGCTTAACAATAAATTGACAAATTTTGCTTTATAAATCAATTATATTTTCCGATTTGGAAAAATTATTAGAAAATATAAAATTGAGTAATTATTTATATATCTATACAAATCAAAGCATAAGGGACAAAACTGATTTCTACTGATCGCCTTCTTGGCAATACATAGTTATTATTACAACAGCATTGAATCCGTACCTAGCTCTGCATTTAATCTGCTAGTTAGTTAGAAACTGCCGGGTGGACTCTTGGTGATTTTGAAGCAGGGACCAAGCATAAGACCCCCAATATTTGGCCTGCCACCCTCAGAGGTATCATTTCACTTGGAGGACATTGCAATCATTCCCAATTTTAATGTGCCCAGCCTTTGCGAGCACGACAGATCTTCGGTGAAGCCGGGATTCGAATTCACTACCTTCATGTAATGAGAACGGTACAACAACCAATAAGGTTACCGCGGCTACTAGGAATATTTAGTACAAATCAGTTTTGTACTTCACTAAAAATATATAGTTGTGAATACTCCATGCAATTATATCTATCAGTTCCTACTCAAAATCATTGAAGTGCATTTAGAATATTCGGTTGTAAAAGACAATGAAATGCATTTACAATATTTTGTTGTAAATGGCATTTCATAAGCACAGTATAATCTCACTTGTCTTTTTGTTTGTCTGTACAATATAAAGATTTATTTACAATAAAACACCTTTTTATAAAATATGTAACACATTGCAAATCAATTAAAAATTAAAAAAAAAAAAGTTTCACATTGTTTTTATTATTAGCTTGGTATATTTGTGAAGTTAAAAAAAAAGTTTCTTACATTTGATTCATTTTGTTTCATCCCTTTCTAAATTTGAATCTGTAAAAACAAAATTCTTTGTCATCACCGAATTTTTTTTCATGTTAAATTGAGAATACCTGGATAAAATGGAAGGAAACTTACAACAGGATATTGGTCTTTAAAACAGATTGCATGCATCATTTCGAAATTTTGTTTAAAATGGTTGTAATTTATTTACTAAAGTTTCTTATGCGACGATTCACACCATTCCAAAATTATTTTCGCTTCAAAAACGGTGGCATGTGATTGTTTCACTCCTTAAAAATTGCCATGTTTGCGATTGCTTATCGGCATGGGTTACAAAAAAAAAAACTTCGTCATTGCATTCCATTTTCATTTTCTCATTCCCATAGTGTAACTATTTAAAAAAATAACTAGATTTTCCCAGACTTTTGAAAAAATATTATTTTAACCGCTATAGCGAACATGTTTTCGTTTTTTTCCCTGCACCTTCGATCAGAAATGCATTGGAACGCGAATGAAAAGAATTCCGAATGCAATGTTTTATAACTTCGTCATTAAAGGGAATTTTCAAAGGAAATCAACCATTCCGCGTCTCATTCGATTTATTTTTAGCTGATCCGTTTGCGAGACCTTATTTCTTTGTGCATTTGATCAAATATTGTTCAGAAACTAGTGAATAACGTTATGCTTGCTAAATTGGCTGAGTTAAGTCGTTCACATATAAAACAAATTTTTAAAATAATAATTCATATCCATATTTTACATAAAATATCAGCATAAGTATTTTTCTTTATTTAAATATCTATAAAGCTAATTAAAAAATACCGAGATCAATATACAGGGTGACAACTTTATCCTGTTGACAAGAAAATATTGTATTAAACTAAAAACATGGAATTTATTTTATAAAATCTAACTTTACTTAAGTCATTTGTTACTCGGATACAACATATTTGAGTATTTTCAAAATGGCCCCCTTGGGCATCGATACAGAGCCTTAAACGTGGCGTAAAATTTTCTGCAATGGGCCGCAGTTCATCAGGCGTTAATTTAGCCGATTCCTTCTTAAGAATGCCCTTTAAGCTTTCCCAAACTTCGATGTGGCTTAGAGCATACTCTTGATTGCAGAATAGACCAAACACTATAGTTCATTGGGTTTAAGTCAGGTGAATAGGGGGGGGCCATATTCCCACAATCAGAATTTGCTTTAATCCAGCCTCAAATAAAGCAATGCCGTCGTTGGTTTGGCATATTATTTCAAACAAGAAAATAAAAACTTTTTTTTTACTAACATTAAGGTCTCTTAAGCAAATAGAATTTTTATAAAAAGTGGGAGACATGAATTAAAACAATCAAAAGCAGTACAATTATGTCAATAGTATAAAGTTGTCTCCCTGTAAAATATGTGATCTAAACGTTCAAAAAATCCGACTGCTCGATTCTTACCAAGACATCATGAAAAGAATAGATGTGTTCTAAAGAGAATAGAGCATTTATTTTACGATTTTCAAGCAAAAGCGCTCAAGTGTCACATAACAGAACTTCAACGAGAAAGATGTTATGAGAATTTGTGATTTTACTTGTAGCTATTTGGAAATGCATGCAAATTTGAATCATTTTTTTCCGAGTTTATAAAAAAAGTTAATTATGCGAAGGGAACTTAAAATCAATTAAGAGTAATAAGAGGAAATATCACTAACCACCTTTTTTCCTCAATTATGTAGTTGAAGCATTAAAAACTTTTAACTAATAAGCAACTTCCGAAAGAAACATCTACAGGAAATAAAATGTATTCCTGAAGAATCGATTTAAAAAATTAAATCCTTCTCAACAAACTTATCCTCCTTCCCTTTTAAACGCATAATTCATTAATCGATATTATCTGCAGTTACAATTTGCCAATTAAATATTTCTCTAATTTGCATATCTGCGAGGAAAATCATAAGAATCAATATTAAAAATCCATTCACCTAATTTTTTCCCTTACGTTTCGGATATTAAACAAGAAAGTATAGTCATGTGCAATATTATGCACTTTGTTGAAAGATCTCTTATTGTGAAATGTAATTACCGATTCAAGTATAATCAATGCAAAAACAGGTTAAAAATCTGAATAAAAATGAGTAGCAAATTGATTTTACAATTGAATTTAAAGTATCTTTTAAGTTAAAATATTGAATTCATAGTCTGGAACAAACTTTAAATTATATAGTCGTGATAAATTATTAGAGCCAATGATTATGTTTGAAATAAGGACACATTTGCCATATAATCCATTATGGCAATTTCTGAACTTTAATGGCGACAAATGTTGCCAAAATGATGTTATTGTGACATAATAAATTCTTTTCTTAAAAAGCCTACGGATCTAAATAATAAATCTAAACTTAATAAATAAAAAGTGTAAATATATATATTTGAAATACTAGAATTTAAAAATAAAAAAGAAGCATACGAACATTAATTTTGCGAATGTAAATACAAAGAAGGAAAATATTGGAACAATAATTTTGATGATTTAAATACGAATTCTAAGAAAAATAACAGAAGGTATTCTAATGTAAACACAGAAAAATTTGCAAAAAAATAAATATAAATTATAAAATACAATTTAAATATTACCTGATAATTTTAAAGAAAAGGAAATATAATAAAAGCATTTTTTCATCAGTAAATAATTGTATAAAATATTCATTAAACAATTAATTAAAAAAAGATATGTCGACACAATGTTAAACAGTAACTTTAAACAATTAATGCAGAATAAAAAAAAGAATTATTTAAAATAATGAAAAGAACAATAAAACTTAAAATTTAAATATCCAAAGGGTCAAGAAATCTGTAGAACACATTCAAAAAATTCAGACGAACTATCCTCGCAAAAATTTTTAATAATTTCCAAAACTATAATAAAGTGTTCCACATTTCCTTGCGATGACTACTACGTTACCAAAATAGAATTTTATTTATAATTCTTATTATTTTTTGATCTCTATAAGGCAATAAGAATCCGGGTTACCAGATAAACAAGTATATCCCCCAAAACAACCTCCAAAATTCTGTAACTGACATGATGGATTATACGGCAGCTGTTCCTAAATACGCATCACAGATAATTAAACAAAGAGAACAGTGATTAAGTGAACTGAGAACTATTAATTAATAAGAATAGGCTTAGAATGTGTGCTGAGCAATTTTATTCTTATCTACGCTAAAAATCACATAATTTTGAGGCATGGCATAGTGATGAAATAGATGCTTCAATCGGTACTTTTCTTACCGCAGTATAGACTTAAAAAAGGTATTCTTAGGATAGATTTTGCTTCTTTTTTTACATAAATTAATGAGTTTACGCTTACAACAATTCTTCTGAACACAGATATCATTTTAAAAAATGAATAAAAATGGATTTTATGTTTGTATACTTTTATAAAAATTTAATAAAAATTCGCTGATGAGAATATGAATTGTATCATTATCGATAAAGTTCATTATTTTTTTTACTTATATAGCGAATCATTGTTAAAAATTGCATTTAACCAGAGATACATAGCTCTTATATTTTATTTTAACTAGTTATATTTTATCTAGATATTGGCAACATTGGCGAATAATATTGGAAGAACTTTCATAAGAAATATTATTTTTGACAATTATTTATAAAAAGCTACCATCGAATAAAATGTACTTTCGCTATATAAGTAAAGTAATATTGTTACAAAGTTTGTAAAAAAATTTTTGTATTCGTCTTCAGAAATTGCAGACAGATCCGAGCTCAAATTCGGAGCAAAAATTGAGAAATATAGGAATGATCGTTAAGAACGACTTATCCAGTGATTTGGCGGCTTAACAACCACTTGGCGAGATTCTTGGCAAAAAATGGATAGTTTTGGAAACTCCCACCACCTAAGCTCTAGGGCCATTGTGATGCGTAACTGTTGGGTTTTACCGGCATCTTTTATAAAGTTATACACAATAAAATTCCTGTGATTGTTCAAAGTTTATTTCATTGACTCTAAATTAACACAAAGCCCGAAGCTCGGTACAATATATGTAGCACGTTAAGAAACCTTGTCATTCCCATTTTTACGTGTACTAGTGGTCTGAGAAAAAGAGAATCCAAGTACACGAATTTTCACAGATGCTTTAAGAGAGAAACCTTAGAGATAAAATCAGCACCTATTAGGACTTGACAATTAATGTAGCTTTACACATTAAGAGGAATTGAAGAAATGGTAATTTAAAAAGTTCTTAAAAGTATACTATTCGCCACTCATATTATTGAACACTGCTATTGAAAAATTAATAAAAAATGCTAAAAAAGGGGGGATGAGAGAAAGGTGATGGAAAATGATGTAATGTTTTTTTCCAACGGTGGGCACTTGAGGGTTGAACCCTATGCCACAACAAGGCCAGAAACTGCTACTCATTTGTCGTTACCCAGCGGGCACCTGTGAACCAAGTCACGGAGGCGAGTAGCGTTGCCCACGTCATACCACCACAAACCCGTTTATAGGGTGGGCCACATTCATACATCAACACAGAAGAAAGGACAGAGAAACACAGAGAGAACAGAGAAAGAAAGTAACATCAATGCTCGAACCGGGATTCGAACCCAGGACCCACAGCTCAGGAGTCAGGAGCGCTAACCACTCAGCCATCGATCGGCAATGATGTAACGTAAGGGATCAAATAGGAGAAAGGCAAGGTTTTTGTAATGACATTTTTTAGTGATTAGTGTACGTTACGGTAAAAGTAATTAATATCCTGTGATTGTTCAGAATCACCTCTAAACTTAGTAAATAAAGTAAATTTTAAATATTTACCACAAAAACTTAATATTTATCACATTTACTCGTAACAAAACCGTATAATGTTGAATATAATAAATTATATCGATTATTTCATAAAGTAATGATACCTTAAACAGAAAAAGTATTTTTTTTTCAAGAAATATTAAATATTTGTTCTTAAGAAATTAAAGAACATCATGACTTAGAAAACTGAAAATAATATATTTCAATTAAAAAATTTAAATGAAAGTGGGCTTTTTTTACTTTACTTTCAACAGATATCTTAAAACATATATTAGATAAAAGCATAAGTTATATAATATGTGCCGTAAAAGGTCTTGATAAACACAAAATGATCCAAATTGCTAGAAGTAGCTTGTATGTCAATACAGTATTCCAATTATCCGGTAACTCCAATATCCAGTATACAGTAATTTTAATTATCCGAATCGCTGATCATCAGAATTGCCTTCAGAATTTTGGAAAAATAAATTATATTGAAGGAGAAAAGAAAAACGAGAAAAAGCTCAAGAAAAGGAAATGAAAAGAAGAGGAGAATAACATGTCACTTGAGGAATTCAAAAACATTCTTTTAAAAATTCCGAAAGGTTCAGAAGTTAGTTCTGAAGATCATGAGTGAAACCCTAGATTTCAAATTGCAAATGATGCTGTAAAGAGTTTCGAGGAAGATGACCTTAATGTCCAAGTTGAAGCAAACACGGGACCATCAGCTAATGAAGCATTTACGAGCTTTGAAAGTGCTTTGAAATGGATAGAGCACAGATCGGTATAACCACATGCAAATTCTAAGTGCCAAGACTTGGTTGCCCGAAAACGTATGAATAAGTGAAACAAATTACTATGATCGAGATGCTCAGCAACCAGTGGCTTTCATTTACAGCACTGTACATCCATATTGTATTAATGCACAGTACTGTACATACATATTTTATTAATGGACAGCACTGTACATCCATATTGTATTAATGCACAGTACTGTACATACATATTGTATTAATGCACAGCACTGTACATACATATTGTATTAATGCACAGCACTGTACATACATATTGTATTAATGCACAGCACTGCACATACATATTGTATTAATGCACAGCACTGTACATCCATATTGTATTAATGCACAGCACTGTACATACATATTGTATTAATGCACAGCACTGCACATACATATTGTATTAATGCACAGCACTGCACATACATATTGTATTAATGCACAGCACTGTACATACATATTGTATTAATGCACAGCACTGCACATACATATTGTATTAATGCACAGCACTGTACATACATATTGTATTAATGCACAGCACTGCACATACATATTGTATTAATGCACAGCACTGTACATACATATTGTATCAATGCACAGCACTGCACATACATATTGTATTAATGCACAGCACTGCACATCCATATTGTATTAATGCACAGCACTGTACATACATATTGTATTAATGCACAGCACTGCACATACATATTGTATTAATGCACAGCACTGTACATACATATTGTATTAATGCACAGCACTGCACATACATATTGTATTAATGCACAGCACTGCACATACATATTGTATTAATGCACAGCACTGTACATACATATTGTATTAATGCACAGCACTGCACATCCATATTGTATTAATGCACAGCACTGTACATACATATTGTATTAATGCACAGCACTGTACATACATATTGTATTAATGCACAGCACTGTACATACATATTGTATCAATGCACAGCACTGTACATACATATTGTATTAATGCACAGCACTGCACATACATATTGTATCAATGCACAGCACTGTACATACATATTGTATTAATGCACAGCACTTGAAAATACCTTAATATGTGAAAATGTTGCCTTTTCATTTAATTGAATAAAAGTTCTTTCCTTAAAAATGTGTAGTTTTTCTCCCATTTTCAATGTACAATAGTTAATTAAAATAGACCCTTTTTGTCAAAAAATATAATTAACTAGATTTTTGATTATCCGAATGACATCCGTTAGAATTGATTCGGATAGTTGGAGTTCTTCTGTAAATACTTTTATATATATCTAAGCAAAATAAAACTTTAACTATTTGCAAATATTTCTTAGTAATTTTTATCTTGTTAACTAAAAGACCTGAATAAAGAAAGCAATTTAAATTATTAGAATTTATATACAAAGCAATTCCGTGTCAAAGACATACTAACCATATTTAGAAAAACACCCATTTATATTTACATGTAAATTTATTTATACTTAGACTATAAAGATATTAGTTTTCGAGAGCTGCACTTATTAGAATTGCACTCTCCCTTGTAAACACATCATTAACATCTGATCTTCAGAAAGAGAAGATTTTTCTAACACAAGACCTCGAGAGAGGTGATATTGCTTGATCTGGAAAATCTTCAAACAAAATAAATTTTTCTTCGCAAATTGATATTTGATTTCAGGTATACCACTGCGAAAATTTTTATTTTTTGTTCCTAAAATATAAATGTCTCCCGTTTTGAATATTTAATATCATCGCTTATAAATCTCGATCTACTTCTGCTCTGTCTAAATCTGTTATTCGTAGTTTCATTGTGTCACCATTACTATCAAAAGGAAATTTAAGATTTATATCTTTCAACACCTTTTTTTACCAGTCAAACTAAAGTATTAGCATTTTTTCTATATTTTCTTACTTTTACTTGCCTAGTTAAAATCAGACCCGAATCGAATAGGTGCGGGGCCCGATTGGAAATTTTTTTTTTTTTGGCGGTTCCCTTCTCTATATATTAAATATTTAAATAAAATTTCAATTCATTATGTAAACATAAATACATCAAATATCATAGATTAACAGATAGGTAAACTTCTACATATGTTAAAAAAATAAAAATGTTCAAAACACAAAAACATTTATTGAATATAAATTTACATCACCGAATGTCAATACATGAATTTACATGTTTCTAAGTTTTTGTTCAGTAAATTCTCCTAAAATTGTTTGAAAATCTAATTTCCCTGCATCTTCACTTTCAATCGATATAATTAATTAACTATTTAATCTATCCTGATTCATTGTTGATTTCAGGTAGTTTTTTTTATTAATTTTAGCCTGGAAAATAATTTCTCTCCAGAAACAACGCTTTCTGGAATTGTTAAGAATATTCGGAGAGCAATGAACAAATTTGGAAATGCCGTTGCTCTGTCACTATCCAAAAAAAAAAAAAAAATTGAACATTTTAAACGAATTTGCAAAAAATTCTAAAGGAAAAATAGATTTCAAAACTTCCATTTCTTCAACTAATATTTTTCCGTCTAGATCAGCTTCTTTCACTTTTGGTACATCATTTTCTGTTTACTTAAAATCTGTTAGAGAAATTTCTAATTCAGCTGTAAGCAGTTTATGTACGTAAAGTAGTTCATGTACGTAGTGCAAAATCTATCTAATATAGGACTATCCCGATTAAATTCAATACATTTGACATGAACTTTTACGGGTATCAATTTTCAATATTATAAAGTATGTTATGTAATTATAAAGTGTAATATGTATATTATAAAGCATGTTATGTAATAATAAACACATTAATATATCTCATCCAGCAATGCGAACTTAAAATGAATATATTTTTAATTATTTGAATGATTCATAATTTATCCATTATTGTCAAAAGCAATTTGCCTTAAATTTCGAAATTTTTGTTTTGTTCATTTTGATGCTAACGGGGGGTCCTTTCATATACAAGGCCCGATTGGGCCCATTCACTCCTATCGCTCTTCATCCGACCCTGGTTAAAATATCTGTTTGGTTATAATGAATAACTTCATTATTCTAATTCGAATTGACAAAAATAACTGCAGGTAAACAGTCATTTAGCAATGAATAATTAATTTTCATATTAGAATCATCTTCAACTTTGGTATTAGTTTTATCAGACGTGTTATAACATTTTTTTACTAAAACCTGATGTTCTTAGGTTCCATAGTATAATGTTATTTGCAATCTGTCATTCTTAATTTAAATGCAATATGTTTCATTCGTTCAGAACACACAAACTTAGCAGTCATCTATTACCTTTATCATCAGAACAAAAAACTCACGAAGAAGATTCTCTGTCTGTAGGTTGTAAAATCTGGTTGCACTATTAATGATACGGAAGCACAAACAGAATAGTGCATAAAGGCATTTTTTCAAACTCAAACAGAGAACATAAATCCTTCCAGAATACATTGTGGACCTATGATAATTTCATTATGTACTTGTTTATAACAAGTACTCCAGAAATTGAGATGGTTGTCTCAAATGCTGTCTGTCACCTTTTTTTTTTTTTTTTCAATGTATACCGTTCCTTAAAGGGATTATGACAAATCATTTACAACTCTTGTAAAATTCGAACTTCATCTAAGCTTATAATTTCAACGACCAATTCATTCATACTACTACGATGGCCATATTCTTTACTCCGATAAATCAACCCTATCAATTCACATTGTTGTTTTCATGCAAGTGCAATCTTGTTTACATTCGGTATCTCTTGATTAAATAAACAAAAACTTCTTACTTTGTTTATTAATAATCTTCCACGAGCAATGTTTCGCACGGTATTCATTCATTTATGATTTACTCCTACAAAATGCATCGTGATTTCACTAAATGTTGTCTTTTTCAATATTCTTATGCAAGTTAACATGGTAATCTTTCATCATATGTGTGTCATTCCAATGTAACTTATGATTTTTCAATATGCTGAACAATTTTTGGTGGTAAAAAAATGGATATTGCCTTTGAAAATGTTTCAAAAGTTTTCACTGTAATCAAGAGATTTCTGCTGTAATATATAGGAAAAGTTTTCTAATGGTCCCTCCCTTTATATTTGTAGGTGTGTTGTTGTTGTTACTAACGACACTTGGACAAGCCTAGCTCACTATGCCTTGGCTATGCGAATTTCAGTCAATTGGGAGCGTCTTTCGTTTAATCAGAGCACCATGAAGTTGAAAGTATGACTTTGTTCTCCAAATCCTCCGATAGATGACACCACCAAAGGATCCACTCCCACAATTTTGGCGTTGATCTGAAGGGGGAGTAAATTTTCTCCAGACCATTGCACCCATGGTAACTGCTCAACGACCGACCACAGGACTTTCGATTCCACAGATTTAACGAGCACGTATATCGCATGTACTCGGTGGGTCTTTGGCGGCATTGGGAATTGAACCCCACACTTCCAGATGGAAGGCCGATACCCTAACCTACAAGGCCGTGGTAGCCTTACCACGGCCTTGTAGGTGTGTTATATATAACACAAATTTAGTTTTCTATCTGCAGTTTTCCTGTTTTTAAATTTCCATTTTTACTTTTTTTCCATTATCATTTTTTTTTCTAAATGTTTGGGTCTTGTTCTTATATGAGTTTTTTTTTTAACTTCTTAAAAATCTATTCTAATTTGAATTGTCCTAAACTATTTCTTTAATTGGAATAGCTTAAATCCTTAGTGGGAACCCTTTATATGCTTATATAAACTGTACTAATTAAAGATTTACAAACTTCGTGGAGAGCTAAGATATAATATATACCTAAGATATACTGTGGAGAGCTAAGATATTTTCGGAAACACACAGAAAGTACAGTACGGAAACGCTTTCTTGATACGATGTAAGTCATTAAAGAAGAAAGGTGTTTCAAGCATGCTTGCTTCGTAAGCTTCACTTCCCAATCGAGCTCAGTGGTTGTAGGATATCAGATTAAAAGAACATAGAAAATGAGTGTTTGTAATGTAGACGGGACATAAACAGGAGAAAATTATGTTTATTATTCACTATTTTTGAACACATAAACGAATCCTCGAAAGAAAAGCAACGCAACAATTTCCTTTTTGAAACAAACTAATAGGCTCTAATTTTTTTCTTGTCTTTATTTTTCCAGACGCCCTATTTTCCTTTTCATTCGTCAATCAAACGCTCTGTTTATCTTCTTCGTTTAGGATTCATTATATTGATTTTCAATCAATTTTTCAAAATCATCAATCCATCAATTTTTGTTAGGTTTCAATTCAAAACTCAATCTTACTCAATGCGAGCTATAAGCCTATGAACGTAAAGGTCCAAAACATTTTTTGTCGTAACCTAACCTATACTAACGAAAATAAAGCTGATGTACAGTTAATATCAAAAAATTTGTTCCGTGTGTGATGCAGTGATGCAGGTTGCATATTTTCATTACATTGCACAATTCGGACATACTTAAATTTTCCAGTTGTTTCTTGAATTTCCTCGTTACACTTTGAAACAAACTTGATCGAAATAGGCTGGCCTGATGACGCCTTCGCCAAGAAAGCATCTGCGACCTTTTATTCTTATGTGAGATCCAATAAAAAGGAAAATCTGAGGTAAATTTTTAAAAAAAATAGAGAAAACCTAAATATTTCAAATTAAATCTAAAATCGAAAGGGTATAATCCAAACACGACTCAGGAAAATAAATAAAATGATATGTTACAACAAAGACAATTTTAAAAATTAACGAAAACTATTTTAATGATGATAGGTTATTAAAGAAAATTTTTAATATTTTAAAATACAAATAATTGAAATATTAGTTAAAATTTAATGTTGGCGTAAACAAGGCATTAGTCTTTAGATTTATAAGAGATTGCTTAAAAATATTGCAATTATTAATTTAAATTTCTATTAACTAATGAATTTTTTTTAAATTTAAATCGTCTTTGCCGATTTAAAATAACCATAAAGTGAATGTTTTGTATCATCGTTTTCATTTTTCTTTTTCATCTGTCAACGTTTTAATCAAATCATTCTAAATAATCGGCAACAGAGAGCTATCTATTTAAACTTCATCCATATTCTTCACTCAAGTCGTCTAGGTTTAACTTACTTCTCTTTAAGTTCGTAAGTGCTCAGTTGAGACAAGGTATATAAATATATTTATATAATCTGGTAATTTACAGCAAGAAAGAGTAACAAGATATAATTGAGTTATTAAGGATTTGCAACTAAAAGAATTTACAGAATTTTTTATTTACAATGATTTGCTGAATTTATCCATTTTTAGCATGCGCATGAATTTCATTTTGGTTGGAAATATTTTTATATTAAATAGGCTACTGGGTTGTGTTTAATATACAACAAAGACTTAAGGATTTATCTGACACTTAAGTTTTCAGTCAACAAATTGACTTCAATGCAATGATCAAACGAAGAAGTATTTATAAATTTAGAACTCCATTAAATATATTTTATACATCATGAAAAGAATTAATTAAATAATTTAATATTTAGCTTAAAAAATTCAAAAAGAGTAACTTATTAAACAATAACAATTCAAAATAGCAATAGAATGAAAGTATTAGAATTATCTAATCAGAATTAACAATATTCTTGAAAAATAACAAAATAAAAATTCGCGAAAAAGGAGATAAACAAAATTTTGTTTCTTCTCATCACAGAAATAGGAAACGAAATGAAGAGGGTTTCGAAATCATTTGCATTAAAATTATCAAAAACGATAAAACAAAGTAAATGCTAATTTGAAAATAGTAAATAAAAATATCTGGATATAATATCAAAGAATAATATGAATAAAAAGGAATTATAAACACAAATTAAAAAAAATTAAATTGTAAAAAGTAATTAATAAGCAACGTAAATAAGGTATCTTAAACAAACATAAATATTTTGAAATGAAATGACAGTGAAGAAAAAATTATGTAATAATAAACTAAAAAGCATTAAAAGGATTAATAAATGTAAAAAAATTAATACCGAAAAAAAAATAACACGGTTTACGCTAAATAAAATTCCCAAATCACAACTAGGTAAAACAAAACAAAGCGTAGCCAACAATAGAAAAATTAATATTTAGGGTATAATCCGGGTAAAAACAAGAAAAAAATAACAAAATAAACAACACAAAAGCTTTAAAGATTTTTAAAAATAAATAAACAATGAAAACAAGAAACGCTTAACTCTTTAATTATTCGATTATGTATAGACTGCCAGTAAAAATACAAAATGTAAAATAATGGTGATTTGGCTTCAAAAATAAACAATTCGAAAATAGGGTTTTAAAATTAATCTCTTGTAAGATTTCTTGATCATCAAAAAATTAGCTAGTGAAGAAATTTAAAACATAAATAAAAAAATTAGCATAAACTAAAGCATAAATAAAATAATATGACAAAGAATATATTAATAGGAAAATTAATACCTCAAAAATCAGTTTAAAGCGAGCTTAATTAAATGAAAAGGGTTTCAGAGCTTTTAATTAAATCTAATTTAAGTGATTAAAAAAATTAATGTTAATATAAATGGCTTTAATCTATAAAATTTGATTTGTCTACTAAAGATATGGAGAGAACTTTTTTACAAAATTTAAAATCACCTTATTTATCATAAAATTTAGGTAAGTAATAATAAAGTTAATATCTAAACAATATGGGAAACAAATTTTTAACTGAGTAAATATCACACAAACACAGAATTGTTAGTTATATTCAACGATTAAATATCTGAAATATATTGAATAAATTTTTATAACAATCAAAAAACTACATTACGGTAAAATTTAATAAACTTTGATTTTCTTTATTAAATAAACAGAAATTATATATATTTATACAAAAATTATTTCATTAACTTTCGAATAAATATTGCTATTAAGCTCATAACATATTAATTAAAAAAATTATATTTCATTAACAGTAATTATCAAAAACGATAAAACAAAGTAAATGCTAATTTGAAAATAGTAAATAAAAATATCTGGATATAATATCAAAGAATAATAGGAATAAAAAGAAATTATAAACACAAATTTAAAAAAATTAAATTGTAAAAAGCAATTAATAAGCAACGTAAATAAGGTATCTTAAACAAATATAAATATTTTGAAATTAAATGACAGTGAAGAAAAAATTATATAATAATAAATTAAAAAGCATTTAAAGGATTAATAAATGTAAAAAAATGAATACCGAAAAAAAAATAATACGATTTACGCTGAATAAAATTCCCAAATCACAACTTGGTAAAATGAGGCAAAGTGTAGCCCACAATAGAACAACTAATACTTAGGGTATAATCGAGTATAAACAAACAAATAATAAGATAGTCTACACAGGTTGAAAGATTTGCAAGAATAAGTACATAATGAAAATACAAAACGCTTAACTCTTCATTATTCGATTGTTTATATAACTGCCAGTAAAAATAATAAATGTAAGATAATGGCGATTTCTTCAAATTAATAACTATAATTCGTAAAATAGTGTTACTGTAAAGTCACCCTTGGCGAAATTTTCAAAATGATCGTCAAAGGATGACCGTATGACGAAATAAATAATCCGATCGGGAAAACGGCGGGAGGAAGATGGCTGAAATAGTGACAAATATTTCCTACATTGTTGGTATCTAACAATATGCTCAACTAATTATACAATATTAACAAAAAACGCAGATTTATAGATTTCAAACATCTAGGGTAAAATAAGAGAGTTGATTTGTTAAATTATCCATAAAATTTTTTGATTAAATTTTATATTAATGAATTTAAATCGGTAAATATTCATGAGAAATTAATGACAAATAGGGTTGCCAAAATACTATTTTGCCAGGTTTCAAATAAAAATGTTCGACAAATTTGGGGTTAAAAAAAACACGCCAAGGGTGACCGTACAGTAAATCTCATCCCTATTAAATAGATTTAAAAAAAAGTTATGGCCTTTGATAAAGAACACTCAAGAATATAAATCTTCGCCTCGCCTGGACTGTCAAGATGGTAGTCAGACTCCGAAATATCGAACAAACGACAGGAATTTAGAGTAAAAGTGAACATTACGGTCTGAAAAGTTACATTTAGGAATTATGTTTCCGCTAAGCAGTGGATGATTTAAGTATTGGTATTTGGTTATAACTATGCTTGCCAAACGCCGCTATTTGACAGGGACAGCCCTGGTTTTCAAACAAAAACCCAGTGTCCCAGCCGGTTTACTTCACGATGCAGGTAAGAATTAAATTATATGACCAAAAATGTGTAAAAATGATTAACTGTGATTGATTATTTAGAATAATTTGTTATTTATTTCTGTACTGTATAAAAAATGAAAACCATAGAAGAGTAGTGGCCTGCTAATGAGTAATATTGTCATCGCAACATCTTGTCTCGACAATCGTGGCCATGCGCGAAGTTGTACTTGCTAAGGAGAATTTGTAGTCAAATTAGGAACAGACGAAGCAAGAAGAGACTGTCAAAGATATGATTATATCAAGTGAAGAAAAATGGTTCAGCCTTGTTTGGTCACTTCAAGAATAGAAGCTCCCAATCTGATCCACATAGCTGAGGATGCTTTGATAAAGTGTCATGGTGGATAAAATTAAATTGAACACTTTTATAAAATTCAAATATGAACATACACAAATAAATAATGTAACGAATCTATACTTAATAAATGTCACATGAAAAGTGCCAGGTGTTTGAGTGTCATCTTGTGATGAATTGGTTTCATTAAAATGTGTGATAAAAGGGTGGAGATAAAAGTCAACAAATTTTACCACATTTGGCTATTTTTTTTATCTTAGCAACCCGTGGCCGTAACGTTCCTTTTATCCGAATATCTTAACATATCGGCAATTATAATGTCTAATGCAGTTGTAATTTTTGCGTTAAAGTTATCTATGTGTGTGTGTTTGATATATTTTTTTCTTAAACAGTCTTCAATACAAATTCATAAATGTAAAAATCCATGCAATTTTATCAGGTTATCTGTCTGGTACACATCACTCTCAATATATATCCATGTTAAATGGTCATTCAAAAAACTACTTCCAATTGAAAGGAAGCACCACTTCGTTGCGATAAAGTAATGCGACTTATGCTCTTTAAATTGTGGAAAAGGAACACTTCTAGAATGAATAAGTAACTGTGTCAGATGTGATAGTCCTTTCAATAAAAATGGAAATTCCAATGATGCGGTTGTACATGTAGTCACATCACACAACTTTCGGTAACCTCTTTATACTTTACAGAATTCAAGGCAGCTTTCAGATCCCCATCTGCTCACATTTTGGAGATTTATCGGCACAGGTGTCGTATAATTGATGATTCCAAATTCTGAGGTTGGCGATTTTTTGGCGGATTTTCTTATGTATCTGGCAACCTCGTTTTTATTGCGTCATACATACGGAGACCTATAAGAATTATACTAGGGTTACCAAAACAGAAAATTCTATTTTGGTAACCCTAGTATTTACATCATCGGGCACGTCACGATACGTCATCTTGGCAACATTTCTTCATCGCCAAAAAAATTCAGAATTTGGAATCATGGATTATACGGTACCTGTGCCGTCGAAGTTAATTTTGTTTATAAAACGATTTCTTATATAAAAGCCAAACCATTGATTTGAGAAGTAGTTTCCATTGATTTAAGCCATTAACACGTTGACAATAGTACAGAAGAAAAAGCAAAATGAAAATGCCGAGATAAAACATCCACTTTATGATTAGTTTAAATCAGCAAAGACAATTTAAATTTTTAATTAAATGAATTCATCGCCAAAAAATTCAGAATTTGTAATTATGGATTATACAGCACCTGTGCCGATTTATTAAGCAAGAAAGATAAATGTAGGTTGATTATTCGATCAAGGAATTTCACATTACCGCATTTTTTTTTCTTTGGAATATATGTTGCCAAGTCCACGTGCCTTGTATAATCTCAATTTAGTAAGCAGTCGTAAGCTTTTTCAGAAAAGTTATGGCCTATACTTTACCTTGTGCTTTTCCATTCTTTTTAATATCCGGTCAAATGAGATATCGAACATTTTAACAATGATACTGCATTAAAATCATTGCCAAAAAAATGAGAAATACAATAATAAATAGCAAGCATAAATGATACAAAAAAATATATTCAAACTGAAAACGAAATTATCTACTATTGCTAACGCACGCAGGTGATATTTATGATGGAAATGATATTCAGACTGGAAAAATAAATTGTATAAGAAAACATTCACACTGTACGCAAAAACATGCGAGTGTGCGTAAATGCTATGGTTTGCTTGGATCATTATTTTATGAATTATTAAACATCAAAATATTTATAGATCTTTTTTAACACCTTGCGTTGTGTGGTTGAGTTATTTTTTGTAATGTAAGTAGCAAAGTTGTATTGAAATTTTTAGAACCGGTGGAATTCTAAGGTTATAATATTTTATCTGTAATAATATTAATTACATCAAATTTATTTTTAGTTAAAAAAAATGCTTATTTGGTCTATTATTACTTTTATATGCATCATAATTTATTTAAAAGTATATAAAATTTGTAGATAATAATACTGTTTTGTAACAGATTTTAAATAGTTTATTGTATATATTTTCAAAATATGTATTTTCTTCATGGAAGAATTATGCCACTAATAATACACTTAAATTGAATAGAATTTTTAAAAGTTTAAATCTCAAGAATTACAAGAAAGCGTAATTAATATTAAATGGTTCATAATTTGCCTTTTATGTGAATAACTTTCATTTCAATATCAATATTTTTTTTAAATAAAAGCTTTTTATAGTAGTAGTAATAATAAAGTTATTGTTTTCAATTTTATTTATCGTATGAATTAAAATTTTTCCGTTTTTCTCTTAATTAAAATTTTCTTATTTAAAAAATAAGAGAATTTTTTAACTCCGTTCATTTTATTTTCAAAAAAAAAAATTAATACAAGGTGTTGCTAAATTTATACCGGGTTGTTTTAACGCTTTGCAGTAATTATTACGTAAAACTTAAAAATCACAATTAATGTATGAAATGAAAGAGCTACTCAAACAAATCTATTTGTTGGTATGCGCTAGAAAACCTGTGAGTTAGTGTCATTGCGCATGCGCTGGAAAGTTCTAGTAACGAAAATGGCGAAAGGGAAATACAGAAATTTTTTTGTGTTCTGCAGTTCGGAACAAACGTTGCACTGTAACTACAGATTAAGACCGAATCTGTAGTTACAGTGCAACGTGTGCTTCGAGTTAAATTCAGTTTTTTGGTTTGCTTGGTTTGCTTGTCGCTCAACGGTCATTTTTTGCACACGAGGGCTAATTAGACCGGGACTTACGGTTTAAAGTGGATTCCGAACCACTACAAACATCCATGCCCAAGGTGGGATTCGAACCTACGAACTGTTGAACCGAAAGCAAGAGCGCAAACCAATCGGCTTCCAGCTCTACTGTCAATAAAACTGAATACCAAGCGTGCTTGGGAACTAAACACCGGGGGGTTTCAGGTTAGGCTGACCACCAAACCGGGACATATGCTTCGTAACCCTGGGGTCTTGGTCAGGAAAACAAATATGGTCCACTATTGACCTTTGCTGCCATATGGGCTGTCATGCCAGCGAGAAAAATTTTAATTTTAGAAAATATATATAAAAAAGCCGTCTGAAAAGAATAGAATGAACACAAATAACTAAAAGAAATGATATTTTTTGACACTATCTTCAAAAGATCGCCAAATAAGTTCAAAAGAAAGCCAAATAAAAGTGTTAAATTCAGATGTAGACATAGACGGTGTGTAGTGTAACATACATAGACGGTAAAATCTATTTGAAAATACCGACTGCCTTTCCAAATGAAAAAAGTACGGACCATATATCAATCTTTTATGTGCCATATTCAGTCAGAAGCCTTTTTTGCTTATAAAATGCAAATGTATATGGTACTTATATTCTACCAAATAACTTCATTTGGTTATTTGCTACCAAATAACTAATTTGTTACCAAATACTACTACCAAATAACTTCAAGAGGAACCAAATAACTTCATTTGGCAGCAAGATGGTGCACCACCTCACTGACATAACGACGTACGTGATTGGTTGAACGTCACTGTGCCCGTCCATTGGATTGGCCGCAAAGGGTCCAATGACAGAGCTTCATCCGCATGCCTCCATATATATATATATATATATATATATATATATATATATATATATATATATATATATATATATATATATATATATATATATATATATATATATATATATATATGAGCCGCTCAGAAGCCAATGTGGTTAAGTTCATTTCATTTTTTGATATTTTCTGATTTTTGGAAATTTTGATAAAATGAATAATAATCTTCTTAGTTATTAAAGGATTTACTCGTTGGTTACTTTTTTCGAGGTTAGACAGTCCTTTTTTTAATAGCTTCTGAATAAATGGTATAATAATTTCAGAAGCCATTGTGAATAAGTCCACCTTTTATCAATATTTTTTAAAATAAATTTCTTATGTTTTTCAGCTGCCAAAAGGTATAAGTCTTAAAATTTTTAAGATGCTGTCATTATTTCAATAAATACTTACGTTTTTATTTACACATCCTGTACATTTTTTTGGAGAGTTTACACCTCGAAAAAAGACTTTATACACTTTTCTAATTAAATTAACAAACCAAGAATTTTAAAAACTAATGTTTAAAAAAACATTAGTTTTCTCAATTTTTGTGTTGTGGACTAAACCGCATTTGCTTCTGAGCGTCTCATTTATATATATATTATATATATATATATATATATATATATATATATATATATATATATATATATATATATATATATATATATATATATATATATATATATAAGTATGAGCATTTTTGTTTATAATATGTACGGAACTTGCGATGATGTTTTTCAGCTCTCGATTCTATTTAATGTACATTTATATGCTTTCCAAACTGGTATTTCTTCAAATTATCTCGACATCTTCTAATTTGTGTGTCATTTACGAAAATTATCTAGTTTTCTTTTCATTCTTCTGCACTCGGCAATCCTTCTAACCTCAGCATTAACTGTGATGAAAACGTATTCCATTTCCTCGTAAACACTGCTTTGAGCAAGAGAAGAGCTCACACAATGAAGCTGCAAATGAGGAAATGCGGGGGAGGGGAGGGGGAGTCGGGATGCGAGATAATAATATAAAGAGGATTTTTACTTTCCAGGCGTTTTATCCAAAAGCATAACCACCTCGGATAAGGAAGCAATTTACGAGCGCCATTGTTTGGTTATAGTAAACCTGTTTTATCAGTTAAGTGCTGACATTCTAAAGCTACTGCGTTATTATAACGTGTGATTTAGTCGTAGATACAGAAATAAACTTCCTTTAGCTCATGGCGATTGTAAATAATATCACAGTTTAACCCTGAATTGCGTTACGGCTTTTATTAAATTTTTGCAAAATAAATATTTTTATTTACTTTTAAATAGGAAAAAAATTAAAATTGAATTGAGCAAGGATGTTTAATATTTTGTGCGGTCTAATTGAGATGAAAATTGCAGTGAAGCATCAACGTTTTCAGAGACTTAATTGATGTTTCCATTAAGTCCTTATAAAGTGCTGAATGTTTTTATTTCTGTAAGGAATTTTAGACTAAATGAGATTTTAAATTAACATGCATGCATAATTTATCTCCCGCATTTTTGTCTTTTACATGATGCATTTTATTTATAAAAAATTTCATGGACTTCTATGATATTCTCTTCAATTAATATGGTAATCCATAAATTCTAAAATAATCTTCAGTTTATGGCAACATTTTAGTATTTTTAAAACTAAGATAGGAAGCACGATGACGTAGTGGTATCATTTCTCGCTTCGAAGACACAGGTATGAGGTTCAATCCTCGGATTGGGCAAGGTCGGCTGATCCTTTCAACTTCAGTCGATCAATAAAACCTACACCTAGCATACTTGGCAGCTAAATCCTGGGGGATTCGCTTGGGCTGACCCCCTAAATCGGAACATATGCGTCGCTTTCCAGGGTGAGGAAACGAAAATAGACATGGCACTGTAGGCTTTGGCCCCTATATGGGCTGACATGCCTCTGAATATAGTTTTTTTAGTTTAATAAATAAAATAGAAATAATATAAATTAATAGATCTTTAAAATTACCGGATCTTTTAGTTAGCAGGAAAATATTTTCTGAATATGTTGATTTAAAATGTTCAAATAAATTATGATGCCAAATATCGCTAACTGCTGCTATAATCGCAAACAATTTCTGACTGTCAGAGCTGTGAATGTTGACTTTGAGATTAAAACCTCAGATTTGAACATTCCAATAAACCAATGGTTGTTAAAAAGTATACACAGAAGGGATTAGAACTGTGCAATGATAAATACATTTTTAAAGTATATTTATGACACTGAATTGATTGCCCATGTTTCGGCTTAAGATGTGATTGCCACAATTTTATCGAATGATTCATGAAGCATAATATATATGTATATATATATATATATATATATATATATATATATATATATATATATATATATATATATATATATATATATATATATATATATATATATATATATATATATATATATATATATATATATATATATATATATATATGCGAATATTCAAACTCTTCTTTTGATTTTTGTGTTTAAATGGCTTTAACAGAAAGTAATAGTTCTCTCTAATCTACTGTAACTTAAGTCATTCCTTCGACAATTATTTCAATAACTTTTACAAGTCTCTTTTTAGAACTGAATTGTATCGACTGAGTTAATTTTAGAGGCTATCATAATAACACTTTCTCAGAAGACACCTATTAATTGAGCATTTTTTTTGATAAATTAACAAATTAATAATAATTGGTAAAATTCTAGCACACATGCGTTTGGCGCTATTTTCAAAAAATGTCGCCAAGGATCAAGGCAAGCGATTCATAATCATCATCACCGCGAGCGTTTCATAATCCAAAAAAAAATTGTGAATCTCAAAATGGTAATACATAAAACATATAATCCGAATCTTAATGTCGCCAAATCCATCGCGTTACGGATGCTAGGATTTAGCCTAATAATTTAATAAGTAATAATTAAGTTAAATATTTTGTAAAAAGAATAACATTCTTGATACAAATCAGTATCACTTATTAATTATGCACAATTTCATTCTAATTTTCTAAAAACTTATAGAAAGTAATAGTTAATTATCAATCCGATTATTTAATGATCTAATTATTCACCTGTTTTTGAAACTAATATAAAAATAACTAATTTTGTTTTAAAAAAGCTATAGATGCTGCATTTAATATCAAATCATAAATCTATGATTTATTAGTTTAGTGTGGGCATCGACAAATATTTTATTTTCATGATAAAAGGTTAAAAAATTGAATCCTAAAATTATATCATTGTTATTTATAATATAAGCACAGAGAAATCAATATCAAAAATAACACCGAAAAGTTTTATTAATATCAAAATTATCAAAATTAAGTTGAATATGATTGTGATAACGAGCTCAACGGATTATTGTTGAAACTAATACAAAAAAGAGCAATTAATATAACTCATTGGATAGATTAATTATTCTAGAACATTCTGAAATATATTGAAGAATTTTACGAATGTGTAAGTAATTATAATAAAATGACTGATATAAATTATTCAATTAAACATTCTTTTCAAAATTTCCTTCAAGAGTTCTAAACACAATTTAAAATCATTCGTTTGATCAAAAGTCATAATCAGTAACCCCCACTTTTTCAAAGTCAAGTTAAATATTTTTAGGGCATACAACTCTCATACCATTAGTGAATTTGTGTATTTAACTCTCGAAAATGGGCTATGTGAATGGAAAACATTCTCATCGGGTTCTTATCACAAACAACTTCGCTGGGTACAGTCAAATCAAATATTTTCGGATGGAATTAATGTCCATTTCCCATACGCGCAACCATCTAATTACCAAGAAAACGAGCTTCTCTTTTGGAAGCAGAACCTGTTTCCATCGCTGCTTCTCGAGTTTATTTGATTGACGCTCTAGACACACCCTCCCCTTTGAAAATCTGGGGGACGGGAGGTGTAACTCCAGAAGCCCGGGCGTCTTCTGTTCCAGAAGGGAAGGGTCCCCTGGGTACTACTTAGCAGCACTAAGTAGGAGAGGTCGTTGGGGCAGGGTGTGTCAGTCGCTTTGAATAATGAACAACAGAAGGGCCGGGTGTTTGGAATCAGCAGATGGTGTGTTGAATACGGTTTTTCTTTATTGCGGGGATGGGATTTTCAGCAGACGCACATCGCGTTCCCACGTTCCTCGCAAAAGACTGACGTGATAATCTGAAAATGATTCATGTAAAGACGATGGAGAGCGGCCAGAAGAAGAGTCACCTGCGTGCGGCGATAGGTATCGATTAGGATTAAGCTATTGTCATCGTTTCGAGACACTCATGCTACAGGGATTACCTGGGGAGTGTCTAGTGCGTGGTCATTTGTTGTGCTTGCACAGTTCTGGGGAACGACATTTCTGAGTGTTCGATTTTACTGGCAGAAATTTAAAAAAAAAAAAAACATACTCAAGATTGGGGAAAAAATGGCATGAAAACTCATAAAAAGTCTTTATAAGAGAGAATACAGGAAATTTATTTCAATCACTTTAAGTTAACTATTTTTTAAACTGTATGTAAATAAAAAAGAATTTAAGAAGAATTAATAAAGTTTACAGCATATTAATCCGAAGTCCTATGTCGTAGCGACTCAAAATAACTCACTGTTCATTCATCAAAAATATATATATTTGATAAAATAAAAGATCAAAAACGATTTCAATAATTGGGGAATTATTTCCACTATATATTTCACAGTTGCTTAACTTCTTTTATTCCAAATTGGGAAAATATGAGTTCAAGAAAATTATTATAAATTGTAATCTTTTTTTCCCTATTCTACGCCTCGGCATCCTGCCATTAACCGACGAGCAGCCCAACAAAAAGATGAACAAGTTTAAAAACAAGAATAAAGTCCTTTAATAGCCTCAAAAGAGTTGTCAGTCATTAACTTTAAAACTTCAGGGCAGTTCTTGAGGTGAGCAGTATCCATATCACCATGATTGCTCAATGGACAACGAGCAGATTCCATCATACCTATTCGATGCAGATGCCTTTGCAGATAGTCATGTCCAGTAGTCACCCGAAAACAAGCAACACCAACAGCTCGTGGTAATAAATTGTAATCTCAATTACATAGTAGTCATAAAGGTAAGGGCTGTAATATGAAATGTTTACCACATGTCTATGCATCATAGTATGACTCTTTGCTTCTGAAGCATGAGATTGTTGGCTACTCATTAGATATTTTCGTCAACAGAACTTTAAATTACAATTATTTATCTGATTCCATCTTTCCTTCTATTGCTCAATATCTTCATCTGTCTCAATCCATTTACATCTTTTGAATATCTGCCATTGAGGTAGCTAAATTGTTAGCGCTTTGACATCATTCCAACAGTTCGAGAGCTGGATTTCTATTTCAGAAGTCGATGTTCGTGGTGGTTTGGAATCCATTTTAAATTGTAGGTCCCGGTCTTTTTAGCTGACTTCATAAAGCAAATAGTAGTTCATAAAGGAATAAACAAATCGTCACCATCTCTTGCTGTCCATTCCTTGTGCATTACTTAACATTTCCAAAATATCTTAGAAATTCATTTGCCTGTTGATTCTTTGATTTTTTACCATTTCTGTTAATGTCCAAAGTGTCCATAATACCAGCAACAAATTTATCAGGTATTATACAAATTCCCGTTTTAATTCTTTAATGAGAATACTATATAATTTTAATAACGTATAGATGGGGATTTTTTATTCCTCAAGGTGTCCCATAAGATACTCACGTAGACATTAGAGCCTGTCCTTGAACTCACCGCCTTCCGGAGTATTTGGGTTCCTAACTCTAAAAGTAAACAAGGTTATTGCTGAACATTGGATGAAACCACTTTGAGTACTATTATAAATAGATACGTGTTATCTGAATTTTTTTACTACTGCTAAATACCTGAGTGACAAATTCGTCAGACCATAAGGTAAAAATGAAAATAAAATGATTATTATAAATAAGTTAAGAGAAAAGTCGAAATTTTTGGAACCAGTGTCTAATTATAAAGTGAAACAAAATTGTATATCAGTTCAGAATGAGTATTATTTCAATTATAATTAGAAATCTAATCGGAAAAATAAAAATTTTAATTTTATAAAGGTTTAAAAAAATTTAAATGACCCACTTTATATATTTTATTACATAAAATACATGATTTAAGAAACTGCGAATTACAAGGATAAATATAAATATATCCGAAAGAGTTATTTGCATATAATCATAGCGAATTATATTTTAATTATACGTGTAAATTTTTCGTGTAACTTCTCTCCAAACCAATAATTTATCTTACAGCATCCAATTCCTGAAATTGAAACAGCACAGAAAAATGAAAATACGAAAGTTAAGTGGTTTTAATAAAGTTAAAATCATATTTTGATATTGCCTAGTTAAAAACAATCAATATATATATTGAGATTCACATTATTAAAATTTCAGGTGACTTGAGCTCAAATAAAAACTGTGAAAAAAGGATTTGAGCTCAAATAAAATTATTTGAGCTAAATAATTTTAAAAAAAAAGCAAAATAAATTTTAAGAGTTAAAAGTTTTGGAATGAAATTTTTTTTCCAAAACGTTTTCCCGTTTTCAATCCAAAGTTGTGAAAGTGAAACAGATTTTGATGAAAAATGTTTATATATATATATATATATATATATATATATATATATATATATATATATATATATATATATATATATATATATATATATATATATATATATATATATATATATATATATATATATATATATATATTATTGAAATTTAAGTAATTATTACAATTGTTAAAATGAAAGTATTTATAAGTTACGAAATTCAAAGGAGTAAAAAAAATTTTAGAGACATCTAAAATCATCGGGAATTTTTTTGAGGAAAACTGACTGGAAATAGTTAAAAAATTGTTATGAAATAAAAGTGCTAATTCGCTGATGAATAGCAAAAAAAAAACGTCAACTCAAAAGCTCAAGAGAATATATTTTCCCTCTAAACTTGTCACCGGAGATCAACAAGAGAGCAGTAATTCTCGGCAGACGATGGGGATGGCATAATTTCGCCGTAAGCGCGGGTGTCGTCCCCTAATTAGAAACGGCCGGTAGCCCGGATGTTGGGTGTGGTGGGTAATCAATATGGCTACGGTGTCAAGGTCGCTCACCCAGAGAATCTCCCCAGAATCGAATCGTAGGACGTCCAATCAAGGTAAGGAAGCACCTCTTTCTCTCATCATCTCTTGCCTTTTCCTCGTCTCGTGCTTTTTTCCTCAATAAAAATCGTTTTCTTTCCTTCTTCTAAATAGCACAGAGCCTTGGTTTCAAAAAAGTACCTCGAATCAAATTTTCAACATTTTGAGTCGTGGTTTTGTTTACCATGAAACGTGTTTTTCCTCTCCGTACGATTGTTTTGTTTGATCTTGTGCAAAGATGCTTGTTTCATATTATTGCTTTTTCTTTCTCTCTCTCTCTCTTTCTCTGCTTGTATTCGTTTTATTTTATTTATTCATTTTAATTTTAAAGAATATTATCTTAATTTTAAAAAATAATAAGTGAAAAAATAAAAACAAAGGAATTTTTGCATGTTTCTTAATCTATAAATTTATCAGCGAAAGGAGTTTTAATTACGAAAATATATACTTTAAATTTTGAAAATATTTTAAATCTCTATTAATATATCTTGAAAACGTACCGTAATTTAAAAATAGAAAAATGGAATAAATAGCTAAAATCTTATTTAATTATAATAATATATACAATAAAATTGATTAAAAAATAAATAAGTAAAACATATTAATAAAATAAAAGAGCAAAAGCACATTATTTTCAAACATAATTGTACATAAAAATTTTCTTTTTTCTTACCTACAAATTTTTATTTTTGCTTGATTTAACTAATTTATTTGGAGAATTTTTCATGTTTGTTTATTATTTGAAATCATTTATATGTTTTGTACAAAATCCTTTATTTCTTTATTTTATGAACCATTTTTATATGTTTCAATTTTTTTCAAAACTTTCTCTCAATAAGTACCTCTTGCCTTCGGTTCAACAGTTCGTGGGTTCGAATCCCACCTTGGGCATGGATGTTTGTAGTGGTTCGGAATCCACTTTAAACAGTAGGTCCCGGTCTAATTAGCCCTCGTGTGCAAAAAATGACCGTTGAGCGACAAACAAACAAACTCAATAAGTACGTTATTTGCCTTATTAGATAAGAAATTTCTTTCTTAATAATAATTATTACTATAATAAAAATTTCTTAATGAGAAATTTCTTTCTTAATCATATGAATTTATTTATTTAAATATCAAGTTTAAAAACAACTTACATAAAATATGAATATGAAACTCATGTTTTTATATGTTACTTCAATGATACATTTTTAAGATGATATTTCCAATCAATCAAATTTGTGAATTGTCTTAATATAGTTTACTTATTTTAATTCATTTTGTAATTTAAATAGTCCTGTGTTTATATTAGAGCCGTTTGAAGAGATTTTGATATCGAAACATATTCAATTTATTTCTTTTCTGATGTCGTTCATGAAATAAAGAGAAACGAATTTTAAAAGATTTCAGCTGTTATTTAAAATTTTGACTATTCATAAAAGTGACTTGCAATTTTAAGAGGGGTGAAATATATTTTTACAAACTAATAACAAAAAAATATGATTGAAAGAATGTTATAGTAAATTAGAATAAAACCTTAAATTAATTTTATGTAATTTTGATAATATATTTTCATATAATTTTTGCTTATGTCAAAAAAATACAGCATTACCACATGTTTTTCGTTTTATTTATTTCACCAACGTTTGATTGCTCATCTTCTTCTTCTTAGAATTGGGCTTGTATGTCATTGGGCACCTCTGCTTTTATCAGCATTTTGTACCATTAACTCCAAACCCAATGTTTCCTAGTTCCAGTTGCTCGGGTCACCCACTCTATTACACTTAAGTCCGATAACCCTTTAATGGAGTCTAGGTGTAACTCTCTAGTATGGATGATGCCTAAAGAGGTTAATCTAGGAAGGGCAAGAGCCTCGCATTCATAAATGATATGCTCTGCCGTTTCCTCTTGCGTATGACATTTCCAGCAGATAGGGTCTTGCTGAAACAGTCCCATCTGGTCAGAGAGTCAGTCATACTAGGGATAGCTTCCTGACTTTCACCAGAAGATGGTTTAAAGGTCATTTCTACCTCAAGTGAAGGATTCATTACTGCTCCTTTACAAGACTGCCTCTGAGTTCCCTTGTCTTTTTCAGCAAGGTCTACTTCAGAGGCATCACCTGCAGATGCAGAAAGGTTTGTTATTTCTTGTGTCTTTTCAGCCACAAGATAACAATTTATAATCTCAGGTAATATAAGTCCACCCAGCATTGCCTGAGATACTGGGCAAGGCAAATTACTCTAGAAGTTTGCCAGGCAACTAGAGGCTCCGTTAAGACACCAATACCGCGGTGCCAATTAGCCCTAGGCACGGATCGCATAACACCAGGGTTTACGGGAGCTGGTTCGCGGCCTCTGATTCTATATTCAAGGCTATCCTGTCATTCCTACAGGACGTTCGGTGATCCACCACCTACCGACGCGCCTGGTAGCTGCTCAGGCCCCAGGTTGATTGCTCAAAAGAAAGTATAAATTAATTTTTGCAGAGCTTCTTGATTAAGGGACACGGGTGTGTTTCCGCGAATTAGAATGGAGTGTTTATTCCAAGAGGTCAATCAAATATAATCGTTTTTCAAATTGAATAGAAAGTTTATTGTTGTGAAGCAAAGGGAGGCCCCCCAAAGAAGTGTTTACCCCGGGTTCCAATTAGGCTAAGTGGGGCCCGGAATTTCGGCATATATTAAACACATATGTTTGGTTCAAATGTGGCAAAACAAACTGAAATCATAAAAAAAAATTTTATCACAGAAATTTTTTTAAAAATATATAATTAAATATTTTATATATGTACTTTTAAATCATCTAAACTATGCAATTCGTTTAGTTATAAGAAAACTACAAATTTGAAAGAAAAGGTATTAAAAATATGGCACAGGTGCCGTATAATCCATGATTCCAAATTCTGAATTTTTTTGGCGATGAAGAAATGTTGTCAAGATGACGTATCGTGACGTGCGCGATGACGTAAATACTAGGGTTACCAAAATAGAATTTTCTGCATAATTCTTATAGGTCTCCATATGCATAAATTAACAAAAACAAGATTGCCAGATACATAAGAAAATCCGCCAAAAAATCGCCAATCTGAGAATTTGGCGCATGGATTATACGGTACCTGTGCCAAAAATATAAATACAACATATCATGGACTTGTTTATTTTAGTTTAAGTGTCCAGATGTCCCGCATTGGGCTGGATTATCTATCCTGGATTATCCTTGCTTTAGTCAAAGCATAGAAGGGGGAAAATGACGTCATAGAAAATCTTTATTTAATAGATATAGAGCCAAATTTTAAGTCTTCGGCATTGATGCTTATCGAGCTTCCAAGTTCAGATGCGTTTTTAAGTAATTTTTAAGGCGCTTTATTATGATGAACGTAATAATTTTATTATATACTAACATTGCTCACAAAATTTTTAATATTTATATGTGTAAATTATCCAATATCTTATTGCCTTTCCGTTCTTTGATTATATCTCTTTTCTTAGAAAATTTAATAATTATTGTATAAAACTTCCTATACATTAAACTATTTTCCCTTTTGAAAAAATCAAATGAGCACTGTTTGGTTTGCAGTGTAAAAGAAAAAGTTTCATTTTACTTATAATTCATACATAAATGATATAGTTGCTTTGAAAAACTCTTATTAAAAATATTTCCTAAAAATGTGAGCTTAAATGAGTGAAGAGAGTAATAATTTTTTAACAAAATCAATGATTGTAATAACTTATTAATTAGTTTAATTAAAACATTAACTCGTTTAATGGCATGTTTATTTCCGATTCTACTTTTCTTCGGAGAAATGAAGAAAGGAGATTTAACACATGATTAGTTACTGTATTTGATTGCCTAAAAATGTCAATAGTCTCAATACAATAGTCTTTTCTAGAAAACCTGAATACCGTGGGTAATTTCCTGAAAGGAAGACAACATAATTGTCATCAGCTTGACCATTCAGCATTTTCGATTCAAGATGTAAAAAGTGGGAGAGAAAAAATAACTTAAAGAAGCATTTCTGGCTCCTGTGATACAATTATAGCTCAATTATAGTATATTACTTTACATAATCTTCTTATGAATGTTTTCCTCAGTTCTTTTTGTTCCTGATTTCATGAAGGCTGGACATCTTCTAATAGCAATGCCACAAATGGATCAGCTTATGCAATATGATGTGGTGGGTGTCAGCTAATATCCATCATACGCATAAGTGACAAATTTGTGGCATAGTTTGACAAACTATAGATGTAGATTATAGTTTTAAATATTGTCACTCCGAACAGTTTATAAATCTATCATAGTCAAATAATGAAGTCGATATTTTAGATGATATCCGCTACTCAACATCGCCAGAGAATGGTAACTAAATGACAAAGGAACAATGTATGAAAGAGCATTTATCGTAAATAGAACTGGTCGGATTGTTAGGGTCAACAATGGTGCAGACTCTTCGTTATTATGAATGTGCTTTTCACCATTCAACTTTCACTTAGAGCTGTTGACTATCAAAGGAAATGATCAATCACATTGTTATGTTAGGTATTAAAAGTGATAACTATTTTTCTAAGCATAGATTCAACTGTCATTTCTATCCTTAGATTGAAATGAGATTCATCAGTAAAGTTGGTATTGCGTTTAATAGATATCAGCACGCTTAACAAAACATTTAATTCAAACAAACTAACATCAACAATTTAGAAATTCGCAAATTTACAAATTTGCAGATTTTCAATAAATTTCATTAAATATCCTCTAATTTGTAAATTTTAATTTAGGTTAACAAATTAAAGTAAATTATTATTTTAATATTTTTGTCGAAATTTAATGAACGCTGTAACCAACTGGAATTTGCGTTGACCCATTTGATGTTGAAAATTAACCAAGTTGGTTAACTTGGTAAATTTTTTCCTGTCAAAATTTCAAAAAACTTTCTTTTTTATGAGCATTATAACCAATAAGATTTACATAACCAACTGGGTGAATTTTTCTTGTCAAAATTTCAAAAAACTTTCTTTTTTATGAGCATTTATAACCAATGAGATTTACATAACCAACTGGGTGAATTTTTCTTGTCAAAATTTCAAAAAACTTTCTTTTTTATGAGCACTATAACCAATAAGTTTTACATACAATAGACAACTGAGTGAATTTTTTCTGTAAAAATTTCAAAAAACTTTCTTTTTTATGAGCACTATAACCAATAAGATTTACATACAATAGACAACTGGGTGAATTTTTCCTGCCAAAATTTTAACCAAAAATCTCTTTTTTATAAGCACTGTAATCAATTAATGAACACTGTAACCAACTGGGTGAATTTTTTCTTGTCAAAATTTAAAAAAAAAAAAAACTTTTTTTTGTGGAGGGAGGGGATGGAAAGAGATTACACATTACTCGCGAACTGTTGATAGAATTGTAATCAGACAAAATTGGTTATGTCATGAAACGATGACAAAGTTATCTGTAAAAAATAATAAAAATGAAACATGCTTATCGAACTGAAGTTTAAAGCTTTATTGTGTTTTTTAATCACGCTTGTAAATATTATAAGGATATTGCTTTCGTGAGTTTTTGCCTTGATAAAATGACAGGCTTGCTTAATGGGTATTTTATATTGATAACTAAATGTGTTGCAACTTTATTTTTATCATACTGCCATTTAAATGATCATTAAGTAAGCCCCAATTTAATGAGCCACCTGTTGGAAGTAAACATAAACAAAACGAGGGTCATTTGAAATTGAAAACACGTGATATTATAATATAGCTTGTGCTCACTTCTTACTTTGTATTGGTTTTCATTTAACTTGGATAGAAATATGTATGAGTTTATATAATGCTGCGATAAAATAACAGAAAAACATTTTTATAAATTTTAAACTTATTTACATTATAATAGTATCATTAATAATGCAAAGTTTTACAAAATAATAATAAAACAACTCCAGAAATTTTGCTAGCAGTTTTGATTATGAGAAATATTTGAAAATATAATGTCGGCGTAAGTAAGGCATTAGCCTTAATATTTAAAAGTGATTGCTTACAAATGTTGCAATTATCAATTTAAAATTCTAAAAAATTTGGCGGATTTTCTTGTTTATATGTGGCAAGCTGATTTTCATTATGTCATACAGATGGAGACCTATAAGAATTATGTAGAAAATTCTATTTTGGCAACCCTGGTATCTACGTCATCGCCAGACATCACACTGTGTCATCTTGGCAACATTTATTCGTTGCCAAAAAATTCAGAATTTGGCATTCTGAATTATATGTGTGCCTTATATTATAGGATGTCAAATTCTTTTGTCTTTTTCCTTTTGCTTTTTTATGCTTTAATGTCAATGTGTTAATGACTTGAATCAATGGAAAACGGCTTCTCAAACCGATACTTTGTCCCTTATATAAGAAAGCGTTTTATTTACAACATGAATTTCGGCAATATTCTCAGACATTCGATAGTGAACTTCGCCTTGTTTGCTGCCGCTGGAACAGTGCGATTTGTAGGCAGGCAGCAAATTCGTCGACAAGTTGGATTTACGGTGCCATCTCACTACGATGTGACGTAGTTGGAAATGTTACCTGACGTCATGGATATTTTAAACCAATCAGAATTTTAATAAAGTGGCCTAGTCAGGATCTCAACTGTAACGAAAGAAACAACCACTTAATGGTTATTACAGTTAATTTTTTAATGTCATACTGTAAAATTATAAGAATATTTTATCATTAATATTCCATTTCATTTATGACCCATTTTAGTTTTTCATTAGCTGTGTTACTTTTGCAAAGATTCAAAGCAGTGCTAACTTATTAGTTAGCACTTATTAGTTAGCACTGCTTTGAATGTTATTTGCAAAAGTTCCTTGTGAAATACCTTTCAAGAATATTTAATTTACTTTAATTTAAAAATATGTGGAAATTTAATGAATATTTTGTTGATAGCTTCCCATCCTTTTTAATTTTATATTGATATATTTATTGTTGAATATAATACATACAAATGTATTAAAATCGCAAATTAAGAGAGAATTCGGTAACATTTTTTTCAACGTGATTTATTAAATTTATATTTTATGAGACTTATATTTATGGCAGTCTTAAATTCAATGAAAACCAAATATTTATAAAAGTACAAAATAAATTATTTAATGGTAATTACTGTGTACTTTAAGCTGCTATAAACTATACATTAAAGAATTGCTACATATATTTTAGCTATTCGTGAAATATTTAAATTAATTTTTTAAATCTTAGTAAATGCGAAAAAGGAAAAAAAAACTAGAAACCAAAACTCAGAAGTAAATAGAAATCTGGTCATGATTGATATGTACTATTAAACAGGATGAACAATAATTTGATGGTTCATCCCCCTTTTTGAATAATTTCTACGATATCTAAGACTTAAAATGGTGTTAGGTACCATGTGCAATATGCTATTTATATTTTAGGTTTCTTTAAAGTTATGTTTAAAAAAAACTTTTCAATCGCAAAAATGTTTTATAATGAAAAGTTATACTAATTTAAGGTATATATTGCTGAGATAGTATATATTGACTAAGCCACTAAACAGATACTTAATTTGAGCTAAATGAATTGCTGTTTATTATTCATGAAATGGTTGCTACCTTTGTTACAGTTGAGATTATGATTACGCTATTTTATTACAATTCTCATTGATTTAAAATATTCATGACTTCAGATAATGCTTCATCTACGTCACACATAATTAATAACGACATCATATTGAGACGGCGTCGTAAATCCGACTCAATCAACCAATTTGCAACCTCCCTTTAAATCGCATTCTTCCAGCGGCAGCAAACAACAAAGCGCATCATCGAATGTCTGAGAATATTGTCAAAGTTCATTCTGTTAATAAAACGATTTCTTATATAAAGACCAAATCAAAGCATCGGTTTGAGAAATCATGTTCCAATTGATTCAAGCCATTAATACGTTTACAATAGAACAAAAAAAAAGCAAAATGAAAAAGACAAAACATCTACTTTATAGTTAGTTTAAATTGGCAAAAACGATCCAATTTTTTTAATTTATTTCATTTTCTGCAATTTCTAAAATAACCTGAATTAAATGGACAAATGGGAATCCAGTTTAATAATCCAAAACTTTATAATTAACTGTGGGTGCTGCACACTTCGAGGAAATATTAGTTTCCTAGATTAAAGTTACATATAACGAAATTATACAAAATTTATATATAATTTTCTTTCTTTTCCTTTTATTATAACAATCTGATATTCTTTTTTTACTTAGTGAAGAAAATTCTTAATAGTCATTTTTGTATTCTCTTTTCCTTCTTATTTTTATGCTTTTAACTTCATATTTTTTTTTGTAAAACTCAATTGAGTGTATTTTGTTATTATGAAAATATATTTATAATTTTATTTAGAGATTTAAATAGAGTTATAAAATTATTTTGCTCTTATATTATAATTCAGATTCCTTATGTAGTATTTTGTTTTAAAATTTGAAGTTGCTGGAAACACAAAAGAGTTTAATCAAAAAGTAAAATACAAAAAATGAAAATTATATAAAAAAACAAATTTTAATTATATTGTTTTAAATAATTATACAGTAGTTTTATAGAACTTTTCGAGCAAAAATTCAGAACTAATTATCTTAAAAAGATAATTTATAAATCCACATAATCATGTATCGATTTACAATGATTTTAATTTGGTGAAATTCCATCGAAAATTTTTTTACTCTTTTTTCTCTTTTGTTTGCGTTATTTTTACTGCACAGAATTTATTTTATCATTTTGTAAAAGTTTATATATTTAATAATGACAGTGCAATCAAAAATACATTAACATCACTAATTGGTTTGTTTGTCTTCAAGAGTTATTGATTTGGACACGATAGCTATCTCTCTCTCTTTGTCTAGTTACCTACAAATACCTCCTCGAAACCTAGAATTTAAATGGACTCCAAACCACTCCAAACATTCATTTCTAAAGTGGGATTCGAACCCACGAACTGTCGAATTGAAGTCCAGAGCACCCGTCGTATTGTTGAATATTGATATATATGTTTATTACGGTCACCTTAAAAATTATATTTAAAAGTTTGTTATTTTCTTTCTGAATTGTAAATAAGTATTAAATTTAATTAAGTAAATTTATTAGTAGTTAGGTAAATAGATAGGTAAATAGGTAAATAAATAGTAATTAGGTAAAATAAGTAATTATATGACTTAAGTAACAGAACAATACTTCTGGCACTATAAAACATTAAAACACTGTATCCTAAAATTTTTCCTAGATTTTTAATTGAAGTTAATAATATAAGTCTCGAACCCGAGATTTTCCACTCTGAATCGCCCTGTTGTACCACGAGGACATATTTTTTAATTTTGACACCATGTAGTAAGCAATCACTGTGGAAAAGCCAAAGATCCACCTTGAATTTACTTTTCTGGAGATCTTTTCATAGATAATGAACTCGATTCACGTATCACATAGGAAAAAGACTTGGAAAAATCACAAGCACTCACCAAGACGGGCATGGATGCCGAAAGCAAAAGCTGAAGTTTTCCGTTGTTTAACAATGATTGAAATTTAAACAGGCCAATCATATAAATAAGTCTCAGTAAATCCACAAAGATCAATCAATTAAATCGCTTATTAATTTATAAAATAATGTATGAATCAATTACTTACTATTACAAATTGTTAGTTACTACCAGTCACTGCCAATTCTGTTATAGATTCCTATAATATTTGCACCCTTGCATATACGATATCAGACAAGAATTAATTAATGTACTTGTTCATTTTTACAACAGAATAATACTATTTACTACTCTAAAATAATAATAGAATATTATTGGTATAAATAATATACTTTCATTAATTATGATTAATATTGTTTTCGATTATTTGATATAAATTAAGGATTAAGTGATTATTTTTATCAAGGCATATTTTTTCCCACTTGAAATAAATTTAGATATTCGTGCACCAAAATATGAAACGTATACTTTCCCGCAAGCCATTGCAACTTACTTCACGTATCAGTTGTAGGAGGAAAGATGTGGAACTGTCCGACACGTGACCTTCTACAGAAAAACTTTCTTAATCATTCAGAAAATGTAGAAGAATATGGTACACCAAGGGCATCATAAATTCTTTTTGACACCAGAATTTTTTTTTCTGCTGCCCTTTGGTGATGCGAAAGAGTCATCTGATCGTGCAGCGTCCGGTTCCCTGCTGGGTTATAAGTTCTCAGAAAAACGAACAGACACCTATCAATTTTATTTCGGATGCACAGTAAACAATAAATAGTCTATGGTCCTAGGAAAACACTCTTATCTGCTTTTTTCTGTTAGATTAGATCTCTTTCTGTGAAAGCTCTTTACTTCAGACTTTGCCAAAGATTATCCTACTCTGACGTCACATCTCAGCTGGAAAATCAGTGCAAGTGAGAATTATGTGGGGTGAAATGTTTGTAATTTTTTAACTTTGAAGGAAAATAGAATTTTTTTCATTTTCATTAGATTGTTGGCATTTGTTGTCGGAATTCTATTTTTCCGTTCAGATTTCAGTCATACATGGCTATTTTCTTTCACTGCTTTAAAAAAAATTTTTTTACATTGACTCCTTTTTTTTCCGATATGATATTTTTTTAAACCATATATTTCTCAAAATTTTGTTTCATTAACGATTTTTTGTATTTAAGTGCTAAGGGATCTATTGTTTTAAATTATTGAATTAAAATTCGACCTTGCTCCTTTATTGTCGGAGCGATGCCTGTTACCATCTCATACTGAGAAAGATAAATAATTAGAATAAAAATCTTTTGCCCCAGGTTGAAATACAAGTTTATTCTTGACACCAAAGACCTTAGGAATGCAGTGGAACATCTCGAACTTTACCATTTCGAGCACGTGAAAAGTGCTTAGAATTTTCAATTCTCTCCCTTTGTTTGTTAAAAAACAAAATTTCAATTTCTAGTTTGTTTTAAAAGAATCCACTAAACATACAATTATCATTATAAGCACTTCAGTATTACAACAAACGTTAAATATTGAATCATTAAGTAATGAATATATTGACCTATACACTATTCTGTGAAATGATATTAAAAACATTCAGTAGTTATCCACTTAAACAATATTTGAGTACGTTAAAATATTGTTCAGCGAATTATTGCTATTAAATTCTTTTATAGACATAAATATACAAATGAATTGTTGCGAGTTATATCCAGTTAGTGAACTTTTTTTCCGTTCAAGTGCATAAAGTCAAAGATGAACGTGTTAACTAAATCTGAGTGCCATTAATGCCTGGAAGCATAAATAGTTTGGAAATTTTGAACAAGATTCATTTAAATGAAGTATTATTCTCTTCAAAAAAAATATGTCGTGATTGTATTTACATAAACTAAGAACTAACAACTCGTTTAGGGTTCTTTTGCATAGATTTTTCTAAAAAATTACTACTTACAATGTACTCTTATGATCCATATCGTTACCATGTTATATTTCTAGATACGAATAAGAATATATCCACAAAAATATATCGATAGTACATTCTACATCTCTGGTGAAATATAAGTATGTAAATTCAGCAATAAAGTAAAAAAGATCTTTTTTCATTATCGTATTTTTACATTGCAATCCATTGGAAGTGTCAGCATTAAGGTATGCGTAATTTATTAATAAAGGGCGTCACAATTTATATGTTAACATAAGCATCCCCATTACCGAACTTTTTTATTTGTAAATATTATCTTTATTATCTCGGGTTCTGTTTCTAGAGTTAATTCTCTGCTAAGAAGTATATTACGAATTCAACCTTTCATCCCGTCAGTAGGTGAAAAAACTGAGAACCAAGCATGCTTGGGAACTAAACACTGAGGATTTGGTGTTAGGTTGGCCAACTAACCAGGACGCTTGCTTTGCACCCCAGAGTGCTCAGACAAGGACAGAGATATGAGATCCGTAGGTCTTTGCTCCACGCGGGCTTCGCGCCACTGAATTGAGTTTTATATACGCTGCTCGACGTTGAAAATGCAACGTCAAGAAGGAATGGCCAGAAATTATACAAATTTCAGTATAAACACACCTTAAAGATTTATGCAATGATTAGGAATGCGCAGTTCTCCACCGCACGTATGATAAGATATAAGGTGAAGAATCGGCAGAGTGGGCAATCTTCGCGCCTTTATTGCTGCTTGGAAAATAATCGTTGAAAGTTTGTTCTTGTCGCAAAGGACGCATGTAACTGGAGAGAATGCCAAGCATCAATGGAGTCAGCTCCTGCAGACAGACGAGTTTACAAGGAACATGGTAATTGGACTGAGAAGGGCGGGTTAGTTCTCATGGCAAATTGCAGCTGACAGACACCTGGACACGTTCACAGTGCACAGGCTGTGGAGAAGATGGTTGGAACAAGGAACTGTGTAATGTTTGCGAGTTGCCGATTCAGCCAAAGTGACGTGAGAATACGCGGATGGACGCGTCCGACGGGGGACGGTGGTGGCCACGCAAAGCACATCGACCGAAATCCTGCAGCATGTGCAAGAGACCCTGGATGCTCTCATGTCGAGCAGAACTATTTGCCATTGATTGATTGCTCATGGCGTCCGTTAAGAAGACTGACATTGACCCCACAGCATAGACGCCAACGCCTGGAATGGTGCCGGATTAGAGCGATGTGGAGGACGGAGTGACACTGAATCGTCCTCTCAGATGAGTCACGCTACTGTCTATTTAGTGATAGTTGCCGAGTTAGAATGTGGCGTTGACTTGGAGACAAGACCAATGCTGCAGCAATTGTGGAACGCCCCACCCTGCGACAACGTGGCATCATGGTTTGGGGTGGCATTACTAATATTCTAGGTCATCTCTAGTTTGTATACACGGCACTATGGCAGACAACGTTAAAAGCCACGATTGGTTAGGGCGTCATTCTCATTATCGGATGGTAATGAATTCGAATTCCGGTTCAACCGAAGATTCGTCGTGTTCGCTAATGGCGGCTGGGGCACGTTAAAACTGGGCGTTGTCGCAATGTCCTCCAAGTGAAATGATACTTCTGGGGTGGCAGTCTAAGTGTTGGGGTCTTCTGCTTGGTCCCTGCTTCAAAATCACGAAGACTCCATCCGCTGCTTCTATCTAACTGGTAGATCCCGACTCATAGTTAGGTACAGGGAAGCATGCTGGTGCAACAACAACAACAGCCCAACGTTACTTGGATGATGTGCTGAAGCCGGCGACACTCTCCTTCATTCAAGGAGTGCCCAATGCCCTTTATCAGCAGAATAACGCCCGGCCGCACATAATCGCATCAGCCGACATACCTTGCAAGATTTACAGATGCTTTCCTAGCCACCGAGCTCACCAGATCTCCCACCAATCGAATTTCCAGACCCTGCCACTGCCTCTTTCAGAATATGCACTTGGACAAATGGTTGACATGGAATGAGCCTCAGAACGCCATCCGTACTCTCATTGACTCTGCACCTAAGACGTATTGCTTCGTGTATCGCCATCCACTCTGGTCGTACAACCACGTGATCCGACCCTGTTCCCTCTCTTATGCATATCATTTCGAAATACAGATCACTTATTGTTTGTTACTGTCTCTGTTTACTCAGTTTCGTCACTTCCTGGCAACTCCCTCTTGGTGTTGCATTTTCAGTGTCGATCACACACAGTGTGTGTATTTTCAAATTTCACTATCTCCGGCTTTTTATGTGAGCAACACTATACCTGTATTTTTAGTGCAGCGCAGAAAGTTTCTCAGCTTTTAAAAAAATGAATGATTGAATATCTTTTCAATTTCTAAATGTCAAGTCCATTGTTTTAATCAATATAAGCAAAATATAATTTTAAAACTTGATACTGTCAAAAGCAAAATAATTTTTAACATGGGTAAAATTTTCTAGAATTGTGTTACTTAAAAAAATAATTTTAGTTTCTTTTTTTTCTGAGAAAGAGCTATTAATTTCAAATAATAAAATAACAAACAATTTTCTTTAACAGTATTCGATAACAATAGAATAGAAATTGCCTGGTGTTTTTTATAAGTATCATTCCGACAAATGAATAATAGTTTCTTGTTTAGAAATAACGTCATTTTACATTTTCCAAAAAGGTGAAACATAAAGTCATTATTAAGTTGTTTATTTTGGTTATACAGGTGGAAAATCCTAAGAAAAATAAAATTGGTTATTTAAAATAAAATTGTATGAAAGTAAATGAATTTAAAAAAATAGTACATTCGGGAAATAAATAATGCATACTCTAAAAAGTGAGACAAAAACTTAAGTAATAATTTTAGAAGCAATTTATTCAAATTGGTAAATAGAAATACTATAATGACATTTTAAAAGTAGTTTTCGTTGAAATATTTACTTGTAATTGTATGATAATATGAGTCTGTCTTTAAAAGTAATATTATATATATACAAGCTGACCCAGCCACGCGTTGCAGTGGCTGAGTTTTTATAATACATTGAATCAATTTTTTACTAATTCTTGGGTACAATCAAATTAATATTTTCTAAAAAATTTAAAATAGGTTCATTTATATGAGATTAAAAATAAAACATTTCGCAAAAATTTAAAAGTAATAGGTAAAATATCGAAACTTTGAAATTAAGCACAAACTAACATATACTTTCTGAATTTACATTTTATTCATCTTATATTAAATTATAGTTTGTAATCAGGGACTTAGTTACAAAATATACTATATAAATTAAAAACATCTAAAAATAAATTGTTATAAATGAGGTAGATAACATTGACATCGAACTATTATTTTTTTCAATTTTAAATTATATTAAAACTAAAAATTCTTTCCGCGGCATTATACTGAAATAAAAAAATTAAAAGAATTTATCATTTCAATAAATAAATTAGATCAAAATGTACTGCTGAATAAATTAATAATTATCAAATTATAAAATAAAAATAAAAATAAATAAAAGGCTATCAAAAAATACTTACATGTTTTCGAGGTGGTATGAAAATTAGTAGAGAAAAACAGTAATAAATAAACTTTTATTTTACTATTTATAATATTAAAAATATTCAAATTGAACACTGCACAATAATAACACAATACAAAGTATAATTATGAAAATGATTCACGAAAAATTGTTATAGTATGATTATACATCATGAAAATATATGTAAATTCTATATTTAACCACGCGCTTGCGCTCGCACGTTAATTTTCTCGATGGTATAATCTAGAAAAATAAACACTTCGCCATCTGCCGAATACCTGTGCAACTTCGATGCTAAACCGCCATCTATTAGGAACTTACAGAACTAACCAATAAATAAACACTAATGTCGTATAATAAATATTGAGATCAATAATTAAGAGATAAAAACTATTCTATCTTTTAAGTTGGACCATATTATAAATGATTACAAAATTTTATCAAAATCCGTTCAGTAGTTTCGGAGTTTATCGGGAACATACATCGTGACACGAAATTTTTATATATATAGATATATATATATATATAATAGAAACTTGCCAATTTTTATTTAATTGATGATAAGGATTAAGTAATGCAATTTTTTATTACATGTTTTATACACCGTTAGAATGATAACTTGGAAGCCCGGGGGTTTAGTGGTAGCGTTCCAAGCTCCCAAGACACGGATCCGAGGTTCAATCCTCAGGCTGGACAAGGTCGACTCAGCCTTCCATCATTTCAGTGGGTCGATAAATTGAATATCGAGCATGCTTGAGGACTAAACACTGGGGGTTTTGCATTAGATTGCTAACCTAATCGGGACATATGCTTTGCACCCCAGGGGCTCTCGATCAAGGAAACTGAGATGGGCACGTGGGCCTTGTCATATGGGGTGTCGGGACTATATGGGCTGTCGCGACACAGAGTTTAGTAGAGTAACTTAAGCAAGGTGTAAGAATGCATTTCCACGATGCATGAAATGGGAGACACGACAATTCTTTCAATTATTGAATGCCTCCATGAAGTAAGGGTCACGATTTTGAAGACAGTATATCTCACTGGATTTAAAAAAAAAACATCCAAATCAAAGGTTTTCAAAAATTGGAACAGAACACCTATTCCTTATGTGGAAGACGAAACTGCATTTTCAATCCCTGCAGAGTTCCGAAACACAGCAAATTCTGAGCATAATATACATTTTGAAATTTAATTCCATTATAAACAAATATATATATGTTTGTGTATTCTCATCTGTTTAGAATAAAAATAATTAATATTTACAGAACAGTTTCTAGATTTTCTTTAACTGAGCATTTATTTAATTTTTGATCTTTTTGTTTGATTCGGAATGGATTGTTCCTGCTTGAAAACTATCTTACTGATCCCTAATATATAATGCATCAATTAAAAAAATCTACTGAAAAAATAAATGAAATCGTAATTAAAAAATAACTTATAAGTATAAAACATGTCGAAAATATATTTATTAACTAAATAGTGTCGACATAGATTGTATGATGAACGAAGTCTTCATACGCAATGCTCTAATGTAAATTAAAATCTTAAGTATCTTGCTTTATAATCAACAGTTCGTGGGTTCGAATCCCACCTTGGGCATAGAGGTTTGTAGTGGTTCGGATTCCACTTTAAACCGTATGTCCCGGTCTAATTAGCCCTCGTGTGCAAAAAAATGACCGTTGAGCGACAAACAAACCAAACTTGAGTAATTTAAGTTGATCAGGTGAAATTCATCTTTTTGCTGTACAACTTCTTTATCTGGGGATATAAATTCAGCCTTTTAGACTGTCGAGATGATATTATTGGCAACGTTTTTTCAGTAGCTTCCAAAATCGAGACCGTGATGGCCTTGTTGGTTTATGGCGTCGTTTTTATAATCGGAAGATCGTGAGTTCGAATCCTTGTTTAACCGAAGATCCGTCGTGTTGGCTAGTGGCAGCTGGGGCACTTTAAAACTGCACTTGGTCGCATTGTCCTCCAAGTGAAATGATACCTCTGAGAGTGGCAGGCCGCACACAATTATTGGGGTCTTCTACATGGTTACCGTTTTAAAATCAGGTAGACTCCATTCGGCTGCTTCTACCTAATTGGTAGAACCCAACTTAGGTCTAGGTCCAACAAAGCACGCTGGTGTAACAGCATGCTTTGAATCCATTTTACAAATTAAAATAAAATAAATTCAAACGTGTTTTGGTAGAAAACTGAATGTCTGAGCTAATCCTTAAATTTCACAGCTTGTCTTCCTTAAATATCGGTAAATACATTTTAGTTGCATAAGAAAAACATTTCTTGGGGCTAAACTTTGAAGGATTGAAATTTAAATTTACATTGAGACAGAAGGGAAATTTTTATGCAATATATCGATTTCTAACAAAATGACCAAATTTAATAATAAATATATTCTTTTATTAATTTTTTAATGCGTTATATCGGAGTTTAGAAAGAGGAAACTAATTCCCATAGTGTTTCAATATTTTTAATAGGATTAAAAATTTAAAAATTTGTTCATAAATTTAACTAATATTTGAAAGGCAAACATTTGAAATGTATTAAATTATTTGGTTTATTTAAGCTTATACTAATGAATCGATTCCTCAATCAATTTCCATATTTATGATTTTAAGCCCTTAAAATCAATCTCAAATCGGATTTATTCCTGCCCACGCAATTGGGTAAAATTGACATCTCCCTAAATAGGTGTGACCTCAGGTGGGTGGGTCTTTTTACCTCCCACGCTCTTGCATGTCTTAAATACCTTGGAAAGGTTATTTGTAGCCAATAAAAAATGGGGAATGAACCCACACTTTACGTCAGTCATTTAATTTTTTGTTGTAAAGAAGTTAAGCTATTCTATGAAGTTTACTAATTTATAAACTTCTTTTCAGTTTCATGCTAACATTTTGATTAGGAACTTTCACTGATATTAAAAAGTTAACTCCTTTTATATGAAGTTTCACACACAACAATTCTTATTAAAAAAAACTTCAATTAAATATTCTACGACATTTTATTTGTTTCAGACAATTTTCAAAGCAAAATATTTTTTGTCTTAGATACAGTATGTGGTGTATTATTGTAGGCGCAGTTAATATATTTCATCTACAAATTAAAAAATCATTAAAAAAAATAGTGAGTCTATGGTGATTTTTATCATAACTGGGAAATAATAGGTTCTTTATTGACCCAAGCGAAAATCCGCCATATTGACAGATGGTGACTGGGCTGGGAAAAATAGGTCGGAATGTTCTTCTGCTGGTGTGGCGTCGTGTAGAGAGAAAGTGCCAGCCCATGTATCGACTTCGTTACTTGATGATGGCTTATAATTCTGGTAATTGACTGATTTAGCAACTCTTCAGTTGATAAAAATTGAAATCAGTTAAAAAAAATCAATTGATATTTAAATAATTCCTTATTTAGATATTTTACATCAGAAGTAATTTTGGTGAAAGTTTACCATTGGGTACTTTAATTTTTTGGTGATTTTTTCGACGCCAAGATGTGACTAAGAAGATGACCGCTACCGCAGCATAATAGCTGAACTAATTACAAGGGTTACCAAAAATTAAATTTTATCGTCAAAATTTATCGCCAAATTTTTTGCAAAACCAAGGAGTACCTATAATTTTTCACCCAATACATAATTTTTAAAAGAAATTGCAAAAATCTTAACTTCAATTAAATTTTTAAAAAAACCATAAATATGTCAATTAAATGTAATTATATCCACATAGTAATTAAAAGTGATAATTTAATATAAAAAAATTTTTGAAATAGAATATTGTTTATTTTTTTTTTTAATTTAAAACTGATTTCAATTATTTCACGAAAGTACAGTTTGAAAAAAATTCGTTTCAAAATTTTACAAAAGTTTAAAAATGCGTACCGTATCTGTATAGAAAGCAAATATAGTTGAAAGATGAATATTACCCACATTTTTAACAACAAAAATAGGTGTGAATTTTCGAATACATAACTATATATTATATTTTGACTGAAAATAAAATTTTCAGTTTATGAATACTATTGCTTCACCTAATTTTTTTCAGTTATTAAATCCTATCCAAATATATAATACGCTAGTTTAATTTAGAAGATTTAGCAATCCACATTTAAGTAGTTTTTGCTTCAGACATACGTTTCTTTCGTAGTAATTTCATAGATTTCTAAGAATTATTACGCTTTTACTGCTCTCTTTTTTAATCTAAAAATAATGTTTTGATACTTTATCGTTGTAACACATATTCATTAATGTATTAAAACTTAAAGGAATGCAAGCAAATTTATGTACAGAATATTTATTCTATTTCTTAAAGAAATAAATGTTTATTGAATCATTTTAAACTAACAAAAAAATTGTATTTGATTTAATATTACGAAAGTTATTAGCATATTTAAATGTCCATGAAACTTTGCATACTATAAAATCCTTTTTCATGTATAAAATTATAAACTAAATATTCAAATCAAACATTTTACATTGGCTTGAAAAATAATATTTATAAATTTATGAATATATTAAAGAATACTTTTTTGTAACTGTGGCGCTTATATAGATTATGCTTGGTAAATTTTATTCACTTAATTTGGGAATAAAAAAATACCTTGCATGATTACAGGCATTTATTGGGATGTAGTTTGCTATTTATTAGTCTTTTCATAAAAATTAACAATACTTTTTTAAAAAATCTAAAGAATAAAGCGAGCCACAACCACAAATTCCTTCACGCCTGAGTTGGCAGTTATCGCAGAATTAGGGTTTAGAGATTAATGCTTCTGAAGTATTTAAGTATTGCCATCGCTTTAATTGAAAGTCCGCCGGTTGAATAGAAATTCCCAGAAAGGAGTTTTTGTGTGTGTTATCAATAACTCCCGTTGTTGCCACACCTCTGATAAATCTCGTTTCCCCTTCAGGACAGGGTTAAAGCTTAATCAGGAGGACCCCGTAATGTTCCCCCTTGCGCTAAATTTCCTGCTCTTTTATTTTATTTTTTACTGGAAGAAAACACCCAACCAACGTGATTGAATTACACACATGGTGTTTGTAAGCGAAACGGGGCTGTCTCCAAACTAATTTTATGTCTTTCACGATCTGAATTTCATTATTGCTGTTGCAAAATAGTACAAATAGAATAATAACGTACACATTTTATCGCACAAAAGGAAGCTTATAATATACATTCATATTTACTCTATTTTAATTGCATGTTCTTATTAATAAGTAAAATTATTTTCTATTTTATTTGCATGTTTTTTTTATTTCATTTGTTAAAAATTAATTTTTTTCCAATTGTTTTATTTCCAAATTTTTTTTAATTATTTTTTTTTACTTCCACTTAATGCATTTCTACTATTCTCATAATAATTAACAAAGAAAATTCATCTTTTTTGATTATAATTACGTAAATGTGTTTGTAACTAAAAAAGAAATTTTAATGTTAGAAGCTTATAAAAGAACATTTTGAATTCATAAAATATTTTATAAATTTAAGTTTCAAATTAAAAAAAGAAAATAAAAAGCTTATACTTGTTTTCCGATAAATTTTTGTTATTAATTCCAATGTATTCTTCCGTTTTGATGATATTCGAAATTTTTTCTAATAATCGCAGATAATTTTCATATATTTAAAAGATATAAGTTGATTTATAGAGATTTTTTTAAAAAAAGTATGACGCAGTAGAAAGTTTTTGTTTATCATTATTTTGATAATCAATAAGGATTCTTTTCACATATATTAAAATTTGGCATGTTGTTGTTTCATTTTCTCCATGTCTAGCGACTGCTAGAAAAAGTCCATGACATTATTAATCCTCAAAAAGTCCAAAAACATTAAAGGTATTTCTAATTAACTCATCGTGGGAGTATTGAATACAGTCCAAAGTGTGTTCCAAGGAAACGTTTTCTATAGAGCACTTGTTGCATGTTGGAAAAATCTTCTGACCTCCATAGAATCAAAGCCCCTTCAAGTGGCTACTGACAAATCTGGAAAGAGCAATCTGACCTTTTAAATCTCAATTGAAGCCTAGAGAGCCACCAGGGCTATTTCTTGTGTACTATTCTTTTATTGCAGGTGTTTGTCATTTAATCTTGTTAAAATTCTTCCTGATAAAATTTGGCTTAAATTTATTAATTACAGTATCCATTGTTTATATTAATTAGAATAATCTTAATATTTACTACTATCACCAATAGTGAACAGTGATGAATGCTGCTTTTTAACCATGAAGTGGTTGTTTCTTTCGTTCCAGTAGAGATCATTATTGCATCAGTTTATTACAAATTCTTATTGGTTTAAAATATCCATGACGTCAGATGACGTTTCACCTACGTCACATCGTACTGAGACGGTGTTGTAAATCTGACTTGTCGACGAATTTGCTGCATGCTTTCAAATCGTATTCTTCGAATGGCAGCAAATAAGGCGAAGTTCATCATCGAATGTCTGAAAAAGTGTCGAAGTTCATTTTGTTAATAAAGCGGTTTCTTATGTGAGGAGCTAAACATCGGTTTGAGAAGACGGTTTTCCATTGATTCAAGTCACTAACACATGGACAACAGAACAGAAGAAAGAGCAGAATGGAAAAGACAAGACTTTATGGTTAATTTAAATCGGCAAGGATGATTTAAAATTTTAAAAATTTCATTAACTAATAGAATTCTAAATTAATAATTGCAGTATTTGTAAACAATGAAAGGACTTTAAAGGAATGTTATAGAGAGCTGTAAAGTAAAGCCAACAATGTTGGATTACAAATCAACGAAGGCAAGACCAAATATTTGATAATATCGCCCAACGAATCTAGAAGGGAACCAAGAAGTATTGAAATCGAGGGTAAAAATTTTAAAGGAGTGTCACAATTCAAGTATCTTTGAACTTTTATTTGCAACGACAACAGCCTACAAAAGGAAATATGCGAGAGAGTGCAAGCTGGTAATAGAGCTTTCTACGCAAATAAAAAGTTATTCAATAATAGATTGATATCACGAAAAACAAAACTGCAAATCTATAAAACCCTCATTAGACCAATCGTTACATATGCCGGAGAAACATGGACATTGAATGTAAGGGACTCGGAATATATTAGAATTTTTGAACGTAAAATTTTAAGGAAAATCTATGGACCAAGGCTTGAAAATGGTGTATGGATCAGAAGAAATAATAAAGAATTAATGCACCTAGTGAGAAACAAAGACATGGTGAGATTCATTAAAGCATAAAGAATACGGTGGCTTGGCCACGTACACCGCAGAAATGAAAAAGATATCATAAAAAGGATAACAAAGGGTAAATTATTCAATAGCAAGAAGAAAGGGAGACCCAGAGAAACATGGATTGACAATGTGGAAAGGACCTGGAGACCATGAAGATAAAGAATTGGAAAAATTTGGCTCTGAAGCGGGAAAAGTGGAAGGAGGTTGTATTGGAGGCTAAGGCCTGCATAGGGCTGTAACACCATTTAAGAAGTATTTGTAAGCAATCTCTTTTAAATCTTAAGACTGCCTTGCTTACACCAACATTATTTTTTATTGTTTTCCACACATATCTCTGTCGAAGTGAGTGCTTGGGAGTTTCCCTTACGATACAACTGATATATGGCAACTGTCAATAAAAACCCTGAAAGATACATAGCGGATGCTTATAATAAAGCCTTTTAGCAGTTTTTAATTGCTAGGATATCCACAATGGGGCTTAAGATATTGTTGCATATATTCACACCGGCATAAGAGCTGAATCGTGAAAGGTACCATGTTCGATATCAGCCACAGCTAAATAATGAGAGCTGGATGTTGCGTTAGTGCTTAGTAGTGCATGTCTTTCGTGATGGGTCTTGGACAATTTTCATGCTTCCGGCCTCGCATTACGTGAATACGACTCAATATCAGGCAATATTCTACTATTATTCAAAAATCTCAAAACAAACTTCATTTATTAAAATATCCTTTATACAAAGTCCATATCTATAATTCTCTTATAGTCAAAAGTGAGCTTTGAAAGAAATTGAGTAATTTAACTGGATAGATTCGTTCTTTTAAAAAATTTTTTTGTAAAGAAAAAGTAATTTCATCTTTTACAGAAAATGGCGCTATATACAATATTAAAAAAAAGTGCATTAAAATACCAGTTCAAAATGTATTTAAATATTTAATACATTTTGAAAGAATAAAAAGTAAAAAGAATAAAAAGAGAAAAATCAATGAATCAAAACAAAGTGGTGTTAGCATGGAGCATGCATATATGTGCCGACTTTATGGTACTTTAAATATATATCATTTCTGGACGAAACTGCAATTCCACGAATTTGGACACAAGTTTTGTTGAGAATGGTGATGAAATAAGTAAAATAATTTATTTTGTAAAATTATTCTCTATCTGAAGGAATATAACAAAACAAAACAAAACTATTTGCGGCGTTCTGAAAAAAATGGTGGCTTATAAATGTCTTTCGGTAGAAGGAATGGAGGTTTGAATCAGGAAAATTTAGAAAGTTTTTCTTAAATCGTAATCTCGAATATAATATTTTTTATGGAGCGTATATTTATATTCTATATTATGTGCATTTATAATCGAAGGATTTTGATGTAATTTTTTCTGTTAAATTTATTCTAGCATTATTGTTCTTCTTTCCAGCTTATTTTTCCATTTTTTTAATTAATTATTGGATTTTAAATTTACTTTAAAAGGTAATAGTAGTAACAAACACACAGTTAAAAAATAATATAACATTTACAATTGGGTAATATAATTAGGTTGTATACGTAACGCGTTTGGCGCAGCTTTTAAAAAAGTCACCAAAGGCGAAATTCATTCGATTTATAACCATCAGCACACACGAGCGTTTTATTATAAAAAAAAATTATGAATCTCAAAATGACAAACATGCAATCCGAATCTTAATGTCGCCAAATCCGTCGTGTTACGGATACTAGGATTAAGCCAATTTTTCTTTTAAACGTAACACGTAATCTATAAATTCATAAATAGAAAATAATTCAGAAATTTTCGTTCACGTGATTTAATACTGTTTTGCGCGATGTCAAATATTTAAAAACAATTCTCGTAAAGATTCTTAAGGCCAATGTTTAATTATTTGCTGCTAATATTATTTGAGACTCCAAATTAAGTACGTCAGGACGTAATTATTCGCATTATATAGTTACAAAATAGAAATATGAAACACTTACTGATATACCATAAAATTTGCATTTAATACCTCTAATGGAGAGCGATGCTATATAAAAATATGTTATGATTTTACTTTCTCTTACGCTTGATTTATTTTCTTTCTGCTCAAGTGCACCAAAAATCTGACAGTATATGTTACACCCATTCATATAAATTACGACTGGTTACGGTATAGCTTATGGACATCATAGTTTTTGAATCAGGTATAGAGATGACGGCACTGTCTATAAACTTGCCTCTGGTATTAGTCCAAGGACACATTTTCAACATGAGACTAATTTAAGAAGAAAAAAATTGGCCAATACTCGATTATTAATTAGGAAAAAAAAATTATAAAAATGCTAAAAACTTGTCAGAGTAAAATTATTATAAATGCACAGTGCGTTAATTATTTTTTGGATGATTTGACACCAAAATATACCTGGTGCCTATAATCACATGTAAAAGAATAATATAACAAAAACTAGACATGATAGATTAGCTATTATACATTGATAAGTAATATATGAATAATGAGGTTCTTAATAGAATGGCATTGAAGCTTGATATTAAAAAATACATTTAAACACACAAATATTTAAAAAAAAAATTGTAAACCACAAAAAGCACTAAAAGGACATGCTAACAATTACAATTTTTTTGTATTATTCACAACCATCAAGCACAAAAAGGGTAACCTATTAATTATTTAATTTTTTTATCGGGACTAAAACCACATTTAAAGTTAGATTTTCTTTAATTAAAAATAAGTCAGTGATAGCTGTCTGAGTTTATCTAAGGAGGTTAATTTGTTTTATTTCGTATTTTAAAGATCGATGTATTGGGTTGGGAACAAAATGCAATCAGTTTCAGCTGAGTCTTTTATGGTAATGAGCTGCTTTAAGTTGCTGATGTTATGGAAGAAATCTTGTGTTTGGTTTTTACATGACCCTTTGGATATTTGAGAAGGTAAAACTACAATAATCAATACGAATTTAGAGAATATTAGAGAAACTTCTAAATTGAGAATCTGAAGTAATGAAATTATCCACAGACAAAGTTTAAATTATCTATAATGTACCAGAAAACATACGGACAGTTTATAAATTTCTTAAGTGATGCATTCATTAAAAGATCTTTCATGTAACAATTAGTTGACTGAACCCGAATTTGGTATCAATAAATGATCACAAATATAATAATCTATACAGAAATAGCTTGCTATTTATAAAAAAGAATAAAGATCTAAAATGACTTAAGAATTTTAATATCAAAATTGCATTCCTTTATCATTCACCTCTCTTCATACGGATTGAACATTAATTTACTCTCAAGTCAAATGTCAAAGCATTCCCTTTGATTATCTCATTTTATAAGATCGCTTAAGAGTAGGGTATCGTCTCAGAAAAACAATTTAAAATATATACTGTAGTTCTTATAAAAAAATGTAAATTTTCTCCATTTATTTTGAGTGAAAATTGAGAAAGTGAATATATATATATGTTTTTTTTTTGAATACATATTTGAAAGCACAATTTACATTAGAGCGATGAACACTAATGGCTCTATCTCCAGACAATCAATTTAAATTAAAAAAAAAGCAGAGAATTTAAAAATTAATCCTTTCAGTTTCCAGCTCCAGCATATTTAAATGGAATAAGCTGGGTAAATTGTTTTCTGGATATTTTTCTAGTTTGTAGATGCTTGGATTGTAAGATGAATAAATAAAGATTTGTGCAGTCTAATATCAAAACTGAATGAGATGCGTTCTTCATTTAATCTTAAAATGAAAAGAAAAAAATGGGAACAGACAAGTTGAAGATAATTAAAATCAATACCAGTTAGGTAAATGATAGATTGATAAGGAGTATTAATATCAAAATGCTCAGAACTAAAAATGTTACTTTGAAAGTAGAAAAATTGAAGATATAATTTAAGGCAGCACAAGTTAGAAACACAGTAGGTTGATGAGGAGATTAATATCATTATTTTTTAGAACAATCTTCAAAAAATTAACTTTAGAAAAAAAGATATTTATTTAGAAACAAACAAATTTAAATTATAGTTTAAGGCACATCAGTTGGATAATGGTATACTGGTGAGGAGAATTAATATCAAAATGTTACGTTGGAAGTAGACAAATTGAAAATATAATTTAAGGCAGTTAGACACATCGTAGATTGATTAGTGAAGAGATTCATATCAAAATCGTTGCTAAGAATAATGTTCAAAGCAGTTAATCTTAAATTAAAAAAGATATTAGTTTAGAAGCAGACAAATTAAAAATACAGTTTAGGTCAGCACCAGTTGGACATCAGCAGATTGGTGAGGATAATTAATATCAAGATTGTTATTCATAACAGTTTTATGGGGAATTTGTCGATTTTTACTGGACTTTTGAAAAAGATTCTGTATGCATTTTTGCTAGCAAAATTTTCTATACTAAGATCGCTATGTATGGCAACGACTATTATGAACGACCTTGGCCTACTACTGGCCTCAGAAGAAGATAGATATGATCTCTCAACATAGATAATTTCATTGAAACTCGGTTTGAGGCTTGGTAAGTTATAAGTACAAAGCATATACTATAATGATATAACTGTAATTCTTAAGAACCATAATGATGCTTCCAAATCAATAACGGTTTCTGTTTAAGAAATGATTTCAACGACATCAAAAAATCAAGTGTTATCCGTAAATACACTTTTACCCCTTTAGTTATCTAAATAGTACTTAAAATTAATCAAGTTCGCATATTTATATTCTGAACAGTTATTCATTTCGCAGTATTTTGGAAATATCTCTGATACTAATAATATATTTTGCTACATTCAAAATATTAATTCTTTCAATTATCATATTATATTTATGCTCTGTTTTTATTAGCTTGACATTATAGACATATCAAGCCATAAAATAATCTTCTCAACTCTGCTAAGTTATATTAAAACAATTGAAATGTCTTAATAATTCTCTCTTCTAAGATAAAGAACATTCCCTAAAATGATATTATGGATGGGTAAAACACAAAATTTTTTTATTAAATGTATACCCTGAAAATACAAAAATGACTTCGAAAAATATCTGAAAATAAATCACATTTTAAAGCTTACTTCTAAAAGAAATATTTTTCTCGTGAAACGTTATAAAAGTATTAGTGTCTCCCCCCCCCCACATATTTTCACGATAACAATTTTAGAAATAAGCAATGTTATTTTATTATGTTGTATCATAAATTATTTCACAAGCTACCCAAATTTTTACCGATAAGCATAATCAATCCCTTTATAATTTTGAATAATGGTTAAATTATGTTGCCGATACTTGAGTTGGCACATCCCAAAACAAATTTTTCTAAACATCGACAAACAAAATAAACATCGACATTGGTGGAAGGACATTAGACCTTATGATCTATTTAACATGCATAGACCCTTTAAGTACCATGTTCATCGTCTGGATCAGGTATCAAACCTATTACCATCTGGATAAAAGCTGATACTTTTCCTTACAAAATTACCGCGCTTCAGAAATGACTCTGATTATTGCAGAAGTTAAGGAAAATTAAAAAATAAAAAGTACTTAGCCATTTTTTTTATAAAACTTAATTTTATTTTAATAAACGTGATTTCAATTTTCCTTACCAAGAGTTTTCCTATTATTAGATTTCTTTCCTTCTAAATAAACAGTGAAGATTATTTATTGGAATCGGTGAGGTTATGTAAATTTCTAGCACCTTTAATAAATTAATATTCTGTTATTTAGACTTACATCGTATAAGTGTGAGAAAAAAATTCAGTAAAGTTTCATTTATATGAATAATTAAATTCTTTATTTTAAAAATATTTTTAAATAATTAAAAACTACAAATGCAGTAAAATTTGATGCTTTTAATAACTAGTTTGACTGAATCAATGCTCAGAAAGTAAGGATAAAAAGTATATATATATATATATTTATATAAAATATGAATTATAATTTGTAAGACTTATTTTAATGAAATCTTTTTTGTACTATGTATATATATATATATATATATATATATATATATATATATATATATATATATGTATATATGTATGTGTATATATATATATATATATATATATATATATATATATATATATATATATATATATGTATGTATATATGTATGTATATATATATATATATATATATATATATATATATATATATATATATATATATATATATATATATATATATATATATATATATATATATATATAGTACAAAAAAAGATTGCATTAAAATAAGTCTTACAAATTATAATTCATATTTTTAAAAAATATTAATTACTATATAATATATTAAATAAAATTGATATATGTTATTAAAAATATTATATTCTTACTAACAATTTATCCATTCTGGAGATAAAAGCAACAAAGTGCGTTTCTTAAAACAAGAAAATTAAAATATCGAAAAATTAAAATTTAATGAAACTTTGTTTATTTAGAAAATATATAGTCATTAACTATTAATAAATAAAAATAAAGTTGCATCATTTGTTTTCTTAACCTTATAATATTTACTTCGATCTTTCTTGAAGACGCACAAACATTGACAAATATAATAGAAAAATAACAAACATTGTTTATTTATCTATGCTGAAGTTGGCGGCCATTTTTCTTATTTTTAATTAAAATATTTAATGTATACAAAAACCCAGCTCAAGGAAATTAATTACTAAATGGAGACAGATTTCTCCAACTCATACTCGTCATCGTGGTTCAGAATAGGATTTCATATATTTCCGTTATTTTACGATTAAATTACTCTGTAAATTTTAAATACAGTTATTTCACATCAAATCCAATCAAGCAAGACTTTCTTGGAGCCAACACACTCACTTTGTTTCGAAAATATTGACAGTTAATGACGCGTGATCATTTGTTGCGTGTTCCAGCCGCCGACTGCTTTTGTTTTTGAGACCAAACGCAATGCATGAACGACCCCATTCGGGCGAAAAAGTAAAGAAGAAAAAAAAATCAACCGCGGAAGAAAGAAGCAGACGATCCGCTGGTACCGCCTACGACGCCAGAGGGCACTAGCTCAGCTCTTCTGCCAGAGTGGGCGGCGTTCCCTTTGTAGTGGCTGTTCGCGTACACAGGGGTAGGAAGTGCGAGGATCCCTCTCCTTCAGTTCAAGTGAAGTAGTGGACACACTGGAGGTAAAATTAAACAAGAAATAATATTGTAAGGAATGGTCATATGGGATGGCTGAACACTTGTACGGGAAACTTTAAATATTCACTCAGTGCCTTTTTTTTGATCTTTCTCTGTGATGTAATTATACTGTTACGAAACCGTCGGATTCCATGTAGAAGCGTACTGTGATACAATTTTTTTTCCCCTTCTGAAATCACTTTCGTGTGTGTGTGTGTGTTTTTTTTATACCGACAAAGGCAGATTCTCTGATTTTTGACTCCGCCCGATTTTGTTTATGCTTTTCAACATGTACACTCCATACGGATCTCTATCTCTGGTAAGTGTGTGGTTCTAATTATTATATTCTTAATCGAGTGCATTTTAATTTTTCATTTATTTTAATCAGTCATTTGGAAAGGATTAAATAAATTTTTTAGTCGGTTCATATAATCCAAATCTTAAACTTTATTTTTTAAGAGAAAAATCTAATAAAGTTTTAATGCATTCTCTATTTAATAATGCAAAATAAAAAATTTCGTTCTTTAATACTGATGTTGGAAAATGAAAATAATTTCACTAGTTGTATCTGAAAATGTGGAAAATAAGGTATCACCTGTTATACATGTGAATAACATTAGGATATGCAGTTGCAGTAGTTATGCTAAAATAAAATTGCTAAGCTGGATGAAAAATACTTTATTACTTATTTCTAGGTAAATTTTTTTCTAAAACGTTAGAAAATTCGATTCCGTCTGTGGAAATTAGGTTGATGAAAATGTTTTTTAATTTGATGTCTATCTTTATCAGTTTGTGTATAGTAATATATTAGCCGTGGTACAATTTTTTTAATTTTTTCCAACCCCCATTTCTGTCTATAAAATGTATGTTTTTATTTATCCCATAAGTCAGAAAAATTGTATATAGAGTATCTTGTGTATAAATTGAAATTTTTTTTAATAATATCGTATCTCGCATGCATAAACAAATATAAAGATGTCGACAGTTTTTAAAAAATTACAATTTCAAATGGAATTTATTAAGTTATAAACTAAAATAGCTTCAAATCGCTGCTATTAAATAGTTATAACAAAATTTATTACTGTATGAATCAACTACTCATACGTCAATGTACGTTAACCACCTGCGTAATTCGTTGATCCATATTTTTTGAAATCGCTGAAGGTTTAATAAATATTAATTACTTGTGTTCAAGTTAATTTAACTCTTACTTCAATATATGTAATTTGCAACCATAGTTATCAATAATTTTTTTACGTTCATGTATATTATATGTTTAGAGAGAGGATACCCAGTGTATACAGAGGATAAATTAATAATTAAATACCCATTAGTGTTCTAAATTAAAAGTACGAGTTATTAAATCTTTGGTATTGCTTTTAATTTTCAATTATTGCCTAATTAAAACACTAAGCAAAAATTTATATTTTAACTGACAATAAGTACATTTGCTAATAACTGCGTGAAAATCTGTTTTTTTTCATGGGAATTTAAATTGATATTGCATCCATCACCATAATTGTTACATTGAATTTTTAGAAAAAGTATATCCAACTTCGCTGATATTTTTTAAAATAAATATCTAAAAATAGAAACCACTTAGTATTAAACTAATTTCTGTTGTGTGTATCATTTCTCAAAACATAAAAATGTTATTATAAACGTAATTAGTGAAAAATAGAGCAATTTTGATGATTAGTATTATTAAAAAGTAATTATTTGCTTTACATATATTTATTTAAAACTTCTTTAAATTTGCTAATATAGTGTATACTTGAAATAGTGAATATTATTGCTGGTTATGAAATATTATTTTGTATTGATAAACATTCCCTAACAGCAAGCGTTAAAAGATGTTTAATTCGTTAATTATACCTTAATAACGCTTTAACAAATAAGATAATAAGTAAAATGCTAATTGATGTTAGTAATTGTTAAGTTAATTATACTTTATAATTTTTTATTCTAATTATTTATCATTATAATTAATGAAGCTTCATGATCTTTAAAAAAAAATTATGTTCTATCCTTTTATTTGTAAATCATTAACTACATATTTCTTTACTGAAAAAAATAAGAAATATGGAACAAAAATAATTTCCTATGTATTTACTTATTTATTATCCAACAAGTCATTACAAGTATAATCAGTATTAGAAGAAATACATGGATTATTAATTAACTATAAATCACAATTTTGGGACTTATATTATTTGTGAATATAGAAATAATTATCATTAAAAGAAAATATGTTAATTAAGTATTTAACTATAAATTATTATTTTGTGATTTATAGTTTAATAGGAATTCAAATATTTTCTTTTAATGATAATTATTTTAAATGTTTATGTGATTTATTACAGAATTTGAAAATATTTTTTTAAATTATTCATAGAGTAAAGTAATTAATATTTGCTATAAAATGAACTTTAATAATAAAAACCCAGCTATTTGAAAACTATTAGCACACTTTTCCCATTATCATTATATCATATTGTAATTGTTTTGTAAAAATCACATCATAGCTGCATAAAAAATTATTTCTTAGTTTGTGAAAGGAATTTATTTTTTAATGCACAGAAAATAAATTCTTCTATGGAATTTCATCTGTCAGCAATCATTCATTTTGAATGTACAAGAAAGAATATTATCAAAGTCTCAACATTTTCAAGGATGAATTATATTATAATTTTGTGTTATTAATTGTATGTTGTCAGTATGTCAGAATTGATTTATTTTTATATAAGTGATTAAATTTTATTTATTAAAGAAATAATCAATCTTATGTCATGAAAGAATCATGTTGCTTAATTTATTGGATTCCAAAAAAGTTATAATTTATTTTCTTTACTGCTAATTTGTATAGTAAATTTTTTTCTTTATTTTAACTATTAGTGCTTTTTTATTGTGTTATATTATTCTGTACATCAATGTTTACCTAATTTGAAATAAAATGTAATTAATTGTTATGTTAAGTAAGCCACTATACTCTATTTTCTTACATATTAACTATATGATTCAAAACTAATATTAAGTCTATAAAATTTGTCACGTTGGAGAAGAAGAATTAATGTTTTTTAAACTTTTTTCTACCTCATTTATGATTATTAAGTTTGAGCTTTCTACATCTATTTCTATTTTATGATGAAGTTCTACTAATATAATTTTCTATGTATTTTAGGCTTTTCATATTAAGTTTGTTGTCCAGTTAATCACATTATTGTCTTAATTTTTATTAAAGAAAATTTTTTTGTTGTAATGGCTAAATTAAACTTATTTTTGATGGATTTACCAATAAATCTGATTCAAGTTTTATTAGTATCTTAAAAGAAAGTTCTTTATCACGTGACAATAACAGATCTTCGATATTAATGGTGAATTAGATAGTAACTTCATCCTGTACCATAAACATCAGTTTTATAATGCTTGTATACATAAAATCATAAAGAGGAAGATATGTATATACATAATTGGAAACTTGTTTCTGTAAATTTCTTTTTATGGTGATATGCTCGGTTAAATCCTTTGCTGACAATTAAAATATATTTCTAAGTATATGTCAAGCATAAGCGACATTTATTTTAATATTCATCTGAATGTTATGAATATTCTAATAGATTGTGATAGCAGAAATGGTAATTAAATATTTTTATAATCGCAAAATCAGTGAAAAACTAGACAAAACAAAATTTCGGGCTGATAAAGGGACTGAATTAATTTTGACTCTGAGCAGTCGAAATTCTTCCTACTTTTCTCATTGGTTATTCGACAAACCGAGTCGGGTTGTCATGGTAACGTACTTAGCAGTGAAACTATATTACATTTTCTTGACTATCACTTGTTCTACTTTTCTTATTGTCTATGAATTTAGAACTGCATAAAAATTGGTACGCGTGCAAAATTTCCACTTCAATTTTTTTATTTGAATATGGTAATGGTTAAAGAGATTTGAATTTGAAAATACCTAATGAAATTTGAAAATATCGGAATATAAAAGGAATTATATAAAAAAAATATTTTTGCCCTCTCATTAAAGGTCTGAAAAATTGTCCTTTTTAAGATTTTGTTCTTTATTGTGATGATATTTAAAAATAAAGAAATTCTTAAAACTAACATTACATGATATTTTAAAAGGAATCCAATTAAATGCAACTTGAAATTTTTTTTCCATTGAAATATAAGTGAAAGAATTTTGTTTCATATGAGCCTATTTTCGAAGCTAAGATGTTATGAATTAGCGTGATATTAATACTATTTAATGTAAGAATGATTGTAAAATAGTTCTGACAAACTATTACTGGTAGTCACGTGTTTAAATTAGCATATCATATACTTTGTATATCAGAAAGCATAATTTTCTCCTGTAAAATTTATGTTATTTTTAATGGCTACTGAATAGTTAACATTTTGTCTTTCAGTTCAACTTGTTAGAAGCTTGTCAAACTGAATTCTGTCCACTAAGTGCGCAAAAAAATATGCAGTGCCCGAGATTAGGAATCCAGAATTTAGCATGGTGGGAATCTTTGTTGAACGGAATGCTGTCCAATGTGATTAGCGGGGAGTAAATTATATTCACGATTCACACTTGGATCTTGGACGTTTGTTAATCCTGCTTCGCTTGTGACCGCAATTAGATAAACCATTGGATGTTTGTAGTGGTCTTAAATCTATAGATCCCGGTCGAATCAGCCTACATGTAGAAAATGCAGTCTTAGAATGATATCCCATCTTAGTCTTGGGCATTTGTAGGGATACTAAATGGGTAGACCCAGATCGAATTAGCCTGCATATGGAAAATGTAGTCTTAGAATGATATCCCACCTTAGTCTTGGACGTTTGTAGTGATTCTGAATCGGTAGACCCAGATCGAATTAGCCTGCATATGGAAAATGCAGTCTTAGAATGATATTCCACCTTAGTCTTGGAAATTTGAAGGGATTCTAAATCGGAAGACCCAGATCGAATTAGCCTGCATATGGAAAATGCAGTCTTAGAATGATATCCCACCTTAGTTTTGGACGTTTGTAGTGATTCTGAATCGGTAGATCCAGATCGAATTAGCCTGCATATGGAAAATGCAGTCTTAGAATGATATCCCACCTTAGTCTTGGACGTTTGTAGTGATTCTGAATCGGTAGACCCAGATCGAATTAGCCTGCATATGGAAAATGTAGTCTTAGAATGATATCCCACCTTAGTCTTGGACGTTTGTAGTGATTCTGAATCGGAAGACCCAGATCGAATTAGCCCGCATATGGAAAATGTAGTCTTAGAATGATATCCCACCTTAGTCTTGGACGTTTGTAGTGATTCTAAATCGGTAGATCCAGATCGAATTAGGCTCCGTGCGGAAAATGCAATCATAGAATGATATCTCACCTCAGTGTAGTGATTTTAATTCAGTAGATCCAGACCGAATTAGCCTGCATTTGGAAAATGTAATTAATCATAGAATGATATCTCACTTCAGTCTTTGAATTTTGTAGTGATTCTAAATCAGTAGATCCAGTTCTAATTAGCTATCATGTGGCAAAATAGAGCCATAAACAAACTAAAGCGGTAATTGGTTATATATGCATCTTCATTTATTTTATTGCATTTGAAGATAGGATGCAAGAAATAAATAAATTGGTTCATTTTATATGGAATTAAAATGACATTCTGTAAATGGGAATTAAGATCTTATTTTGCTGTACTCATTAACTGGTTTGATAGTCGGATCATCGCCTTCACTAGAAGAATCCGCGAAGCCAATCTATTGTCTAAGTCTCCATTTCTTTAAGATATCAAGATTTTAGATGTGCTGTGCCCATCTGAATTTCGGTTTGCCTCAAGATGATAAGTGTCCGCAGAATTGCTCTAAGAGTTATTAATTGTATAAAATTAGATAAATTAAATACCATGAAAGGTTCAACCCCAAGTAATGCCAAACCGAATGGTAGATATAACTATTCACTAGTATACCAACCCATAATATTTGGACGAGAAAGCTAAACCAGTGTACCACAGAGTGTGAATGCTATATTTATGAAAAGATAAATTCAATTAGAAATGATAAAAATTTATTAGATATGCCTAAATTTATGTATTACTCGATATAAATAAAAAGATTAAAAGTATAACACATTTTTTCAGTAACTGTTTTGGTACTACGTTATAAAAAGTATTTTGTTGTTACAGCAATCATTCATGTATAATTTATTTTTAGTTCAAAAACAATTCTTCATTCGATATTTTCTAGAATGTATTCCGCCTGACGTAAAAGTGATGGTATTTTGATATTATTAGTTTTTACCTACTTTCTGCTTCTTATATTTGAAATTGTGAAATGTAAACGAATTTAAAAGAAATAAATTTATAAATTATTAGCAATTGAAGTTTTATTTTTTTATACTAAAGGATAATTTTCTTTTATGTACATATAAATATCCATTATGTCCCATTTACGAATCCATAAGATATAGGCATCAGAAAAGATTATAAATCGGTGTAATTATTTAATATATATAGAATTAATTTGTCGGAGCAAAATTCTGATTTCTCACAACTAGTTGAATCAATCGCTTAGTGAAAAAAACTTACGGAAGTAAGAAAATAATATAAAACTTTTCAAACTTTTTATTGAAAAGCTGATTTTTTTCCCTTTGGAATTATGAATGTTAAAAATCTTTCTTTCTAACTTTAAAAAAAAAAAATGAAAGACCCGAATCTGATTTGTATTTTTTATAATTAGAATATATCCAAGATTCATTATGTTTCAATAATTTTAAAAGGACAAATCTCTTAAAAACTGTGAAATTTACAGTTTTTGTTAAAGTAGAAGTTTTTATTAATATTTAATTTTATACTTACATAGTCATTCTTCCAAATTCAAAAGTCAAACTTATAAGAAATATATAGGACGCATGATTCTTTATAATATTTAAATGCGGAATATGTAATTTTAATGATGAAGGAAATAAATATTTTTATATTAACTGTAATGTTTTTATGGTAACTAAATAGATCAGTGTCCAAAAAAAGTGAGTAATATATTAGCAAGTAATATCCTTAACAACTGGTAGAATCTTTATCTTAAGGAACTTCAAAAATTTAATAAATAAATTTGATGATTCATACCTACTGACTTTTATTTGTGTCTATGTATTAATTTTATGGATATTAATTTGATTAAATAGTGGATGATTTCAGTGAATATTATGAAAATGCAAACGTCTAAAATGAATTCATTTCATATAATAACTGTCTTGCTTAATCTAGGTAGTCACATTTATCACTTAAATTTATTAAAAATAAGAACTGTTTACTTTAATTACTGTTTCGTAAACATTTGTTGATGACAGAGGTAAAAACATAAAGCTGACCTAGTTCTGGAATTGTGTTTACAGAATGCCTAAATACTTTAATTAGGTTTCAGCTTAGAGGGCCGAGAGATTACACACGATTATCAGAATTTAAATTGAGAGAAGGCTTGAATTAAAATATGACATCGTCAGCCAAAAAATCCGCTGATGGTTATTTAGTTTGACGAATGGAAATCTTTTTCTTCCTTATGTCCCCATCGAAGGATATCAACTTTGTATAATAACATGTGTTCCACTCTCTTCCAGCGTTCCCATCTCTGAAGCAGAACAAAGCGTACGTATATAACGGCATGGAATAACCAGACCCAATAAAAAAAAAAGAAGAAATAAAAATAACAAAGTGAAATAACATGTAGACACAGCATCTCAGTGATTTATGCCTCAGCAAGAAGGAAGTTTCGCCAAGGCCGTAGTGGTTGCTGCATCTCTCTCTGCCATTTTTTCCCCTAAGGTTGTAGAACCCAGTCTTAACCTTCGAACTTTGGCTCGCCCACTCATTTTGTGCCCTCTGTGTTGCTTGTGTTTCCTTTCTTTCTTCTTCACCCTGCCTGGCGTATACAAATCTGGGAAGAATCGTGCGCCCTTTGGAACCTTCTGGGTTTTTTTGGCGGGCTCGTTTGGGTGTTGTTGGGTGAGAACTGGGCTTGCAGTGTGCATATGTTTGCGGATGTTCCTTTGGGCGCGGTGTGTTTTGGCATGTTACGCCCTGGGTGGATGCTGTACGTGAATTGCGAATTTTGTGCGAAATTTTCGTGACTCACGATTGGGAGGTGTTCTGTTTCGTACAGAAAAGGATAAAAAAATAAATAAATGAAATAAAGATTGGAGTGAACCTTTGAATATACTTTCCTCTCATTCGTATTCGTGAGAATGAATGTAAAAGGATATTGCAAAAGCATCTCTTAGGAAACAAATGTATGCGATTCTTTTTTTTTTTCTCTCCCCTTTTATTATTTTGTCTTATATTCATAGCAGCCAAGTGTAGAGATTTTCTAATAGGCATTTTTTTGTATTAGATTCTTCACACAATCTCATTTCTTTCATTAAAAAAATATATAAATCGTTACAAAATTTATTTTGTAAAACATATCGTTTTATATGTGTCCTATTGTTTATAAAAAAGGAAATAAAACACCTTCGAATGAAATTAATCTGTTTTAAAATGATCTAGTGATCTTTCCCATGCTTCGATGGTTAAGTAGATATATGGGGGTGGTCCCAGTTATTTTCCATGAAATATTATTATATCCTTAAAATTTTAAGACAACATCGCCATGCGTTTAGCATTTATTGTGTCGAGGACATTTATTTAAAAAAAAAAGTAACAAAGAGGTTACTTTTGTAGAGTAACCCTCCACGTTTTGAAGGGTACTCTACTAACGCCAGTCTGACCTTGATCGCATTATATTCCAAGGTCAAAGGTGATCAACGCGAAACCCAGAGATATTATTTACTCATTAAAAAAATATTTCAGTGTAAATACCAGCTATGTATAAAAGAATTTTTATTAGTTGTAAGATAACATTAACTTACGAATTCTACACATTACATGATGAATCACATTTCTACAAATATAAATACTGCTTAATATTATAAATATTATTTTTTTACTATCTAATTATCCTGTTAGATAATAATATAGTATTAAAATCAGCGAAAATATTACCATCCAAATTATCATGAACTAAACAAATATGGGAATTTTGAACCTTGTTTTTGCATAAATAAACCTCTTTTTTATGTACCCATCGAAAGCTCTGCTTTGCTGAGAAGAAACGAATAGAAATATTAACTGAAGAAAATACGTTTTCAGTGTTCAATCCCTCTAAATTATTAGATTTATGCAGTTATATTCAATACATAACACATCATGAAATCAAACAAAACATTTTTTATAAATTTAACTTCTATATTTTAAACAAATGTCATATTTTAAACCCTTATAATTTTTTTGAGAATATGATTCCAATGCTTGCAAGAATAAAATAAAGAAATTTTTTTAAATATAACACAAGCATTTTGGTTGAGGTATTCAATTTCGTAAACTAAATGTCATCAGTTACGTGACCACATCGTTAAGATCGAATTCCTTGGAAGTTATTATCCCGAACATCATTTTTCGTCACTGAGTCCAAACCGTACTTTTATAAATATTTCCGTACTAGCGTGTTGTATATTTTTTTGTGGTTTTTATAGGATTTTTCTTTTTTATATCTGCAACGCATTCCGAGAAAACACGTGCGTTATACTTTAGTTTAAAATTTCGATGAAATATTTAAGTTATTGTAGTTTTATATTAAATAATTTTAATATATTCTCACACATCTTAAAATTTAGAAATATGCTGAATTCCGCTATCACAATTTGAATAGCTAATAGTTTTGAATAGGGTGATAATTATTTCTCTTTATATCCAGTAAATTCACATTTATAATCAAGCAGACATTCAATAAAAAATGTTTAAAAGTAGTTTGACAAAAATGTTCTAGGATGGTTTCCCTCCTCATTTTAGACTTTTTAAAATTTACGCGACTTCATAGAAACAATAGACAAAGTAACTGACAATTTTCGTACTTTTTCGTTGTTGATATGAACTAATTCAATTACTTTTAATATAACCCATCGGAATGCTATATTTTAAGAAATATTCCATAGGTACCACTCTAGTCCGCTGTTAACTTCTTTTGATCGATATAATTGAAGATTCACAAATCTAGTGCCGACCAACTTGTTTAGTGGTCAGCGTGACTGACTGCGGATAAGGAGGTCCTGGGTTCGAATCCCGGTTCGGGCATGGATGTACTTTTTCTCTCTCTATCTATCCTGTCTTTGTCCTTTTCTTGTATGAATGAGGTGTGAATGGTTGTCCACCCTATAACGGGTCCCTTATAGCATGTGTGTAGAGCTAAGTCGTACTTTCACCTACATGGTGCTCTAATTAAAACGAAAGACGCTCCCCTTCGACTTAAATTGGCTTGTCCAAGTGTCATTAGAAACAACAACAACAAATCTAGTGTATTTCAACGAAATTATGAACACAATCACAGTCACACAAAAAAGATAAAAAGAATAATGTTTTTTATGCACATTATTCCATATCTCTCAGTTTTAAAATAACAATTTGCAAATTAATTTTATTATCAAATTAGTCATTTTAATTTTTTAATTAAAAAATTGATTTCGCTTATAGTTTCTTGATGAATGAATATTGTATTGAAGTTTTCAATAAAATATATTAATATTTTTAAATTGGTAAATTAGTTGCTATGATGAAAATTTTAAAAAATATTATGAAATTTTATACTGCCATTTTGTGAACGTTGAACTATTTTTGATTTTTAATAATTCCGATCTTAATAAATTATTGCGCGGAATTTTTTGTTTCAAATTTCTTATTACTGGAGTTTTCATTTACAAATGAAGGACATCATTAATTATGAATAAGTGTTTTTAGTCATTCAGTATTGTTAAAAGCTTTCGAAAACTATTTTCGCTATGTTGGCAATTTAATGAAATCTCAATCCAGTTATATTTTATTTATACAATTTATCTTTCCTTCTAGAATTTTATACTATGCCTACTAGTTAGCTGGAAACGTATATCATTCCTGAAAATTCTACTTTTTTTGTGCGAGATGTTAGTTATAATTTTTTTAATACTGTAGAAATGATTTTTGAAGATAATTTAATGGAAATATTTTCGATACTGTTTTAAAAAACATCATTGTTTTTGCGCAGATTTAAGAAATATACTATTAATCCTAGTAGAATATTCTTCATAATATAATAAAAGAGCTTTTAAATTATACTATCAAAAATAAAGGTACATTATATATTTAAATTGATGATGTAATTATATTTGTAATAATAATCAAAACAAATATTTTTCAAATTAATGGTATAACGAAGTGGAAATGGATGTAGTTGTTGACATAATGGCTCTTATTTCTTGGAAATTACGTGTATTGAACCAATAGGTCAAATATAATTAAGTATTGTGACAAGGTTAGTCGCTTTGCTACTTTTTTCCTCCTTAACACAAGATCCACGAGTAGGTATTTTGCAAATGATAAATATTGTAAAATGCAAACTAATGATCTTGTTATTACGTTCTAAAAGAATTTTGTCGCCATAACCCAGCTTCTTAACGAAGTGCTTGGGGAAAATTTTTTTACCGATGAATTCATTTATTTTAACGATTTCTTAAAAAATTATCTTTGTTTTCTATATTATTCTTGGTTTGTTCTCTATTATATTGTATATGTAATTTGTATGCTTATTTTTCAAGAATAATATGAGAAGAAAATTGCATTTCTTTAAATTTTGTTAAGAATTAAATTATGATGAGAGAGAGAGGTTGTATCAGAAATTATTTCATTGAATTATATTGCCGCACCTGAATAGTCTACACAGAACCTGACGAAGGCAGGGGTTTTTAATTCAGTAGACCATGGGTTCGACTCCAACCTCGGACGTGGATATTAGTAGTGCTTGTTACAGATACCTCTATAACAGTAGGTCCCGATCAAATTATCCCTCGAGTGCCAAGGAGTGACCGTTGAAAAATTGACAAATCTAACCTACTGAATTATATTAAGTACAAAACAAATTTGATAAAATCAAACCAAATGAATCCAATTAACTGAGATATCTAAGTTAAATTAGTTTTTTTTTTTTTTTGTAGAAGGAATCAAAATTAGTATTGTAAATATTTGTGGTAAAAATGTTTTTCAAATGAAATTTTAAAAAAATGTTTCATTTCCTAGTGAAATTGTCCAATTCTGAAGATTGCTTTTACCACGTATATCTTGGACACGCATTTTTTTTATTTGAAGGATGGAAATGAGATTAGCATGGAAAGAACAGGTGGGTGAACGTTAAGATTACCGCCGTCGGCTCATCTTAGTCCATCTCCTGAGTCAGGTCATCCGAAATTTCGGAGTCACACACTCGTGACGTTTGTTTTTCCTGAATGCTTCGGTGGCGTGGGCGACGGCTGTTGTGTAATCAGGTCTGGAGCGAGTCGCGGGGGCGTGGCCGGTGCGCATCACCTGAGGACGTGGGAACGGAAAAAAAGGATTGAACTAGGGATGCCACCCTCCTGTTTCTGAACTCTCCGAAGATCATAGGCTATGCTTGAACGCATCCCTTGAGACAATCCTTGCCTTAGGTGTAGCGTGAATGGTGTTCCTCTGGGCGAGTTACCGATAATCGTTCCTTGGTACTTCTTTTTTTTCTTGTTTTGCGAATCTAATTAATTGCAAATAATTAAAGAATCTTATATGTTTTGCTTTCATCCCTTAAAAAAAATTTTTTTCTTTATTTCTCAGTATTCTCTAATTTATTCCCAAATATTCTAATTTTTTTTTTACTTTGAATTTAGCTAAACTGTTAAGTTTAATTTGAATTAATTTTTAAAGGATAATTTTATTTCATATATTTCTTCAGTTTATTAAAACATGAAATTAACATTTTGAAATAACGATTATATGATAGTTTCTAATACTTAGTTTTAGTGTATTGTAGGTATAAATGAGAATAATGTAATATCATTATTCATTTATACCTCAAGAAAATAAATTTTAATAACAGAATATTGAAAAGAAATTTTTTTTCTTTATTTCTCAGTATTCTCTAATTTATTCCCAAATATTTTCTTTTTTTTTAACTTTGAATTTAGTTAAACTGTCAAGTTTAATTTGAATAAATTTTTAAAGGATAATTTTATATTTCTTCAGTTTATTAAAACATGAAATTAACATTTTGAAATAACGATTATATGATAGTTTCTAATATTTAGTTTTAGTATTTTAGGTATAAAGGAGAATAATGTGATATCATTATTCATTTATATCTCAAGAAAATGTATTTTAATAACAGAATATTGAATAATATACTTTTGTTTATGCATAAATTATGGCTTTTCTGCGCTTAGTTATAAAAACTTAATTTTTTAAATTTTTTCTGAGTTAGGGAAATTGTTAACTGACTTGCTTAAAAAAATTACAACGTTTATAAATTACGAAGGACCAACAGAGAGAATTCATAGAATGAGTCGAATAAATCTGAAAATTAAAATATCGAATTTTTTTTTCATTCTTACTGCGAATAATTTTTTTTCGTATTTACATAAATTTGGGATGGGTGGGGGGTTGTTCTTTCTACAAAATTTAAAGATAATATTAATGGGAGGAAAAAGGAAAATTTAAATATTTTTACTAAAGTGAAATAAAAAGAAAGGTATCAATATACTTTTCTAAATAGTGGGGAAAAAAATGGATGGGAACATTCTATGTAATCGGAGTTTTAACATTCTGAAACATTTTCTTAAAAACAAATTTTATCGTAACATCGGAAAAATTCTAGCGCTGCCTGTGGAAATGACAACTTGGTGAACAAATAAACCGCACACTATTGTGAATTTGAATTGTGGCTTGTCTAGCACATTTTCAGAACTGAGGACTACTTCGTAAATTGACGGTGGTTATAACGACTTCATATATTTTCTAATTCTCTATAGCTTTTCGAAAATTATACAAGTGAACAAGAACAAGGATTAGCAATCTTTTTTTGTGGTTAGCTAAACTAATATACTAATATTATTTAGCGTATCGAACAATAAGGAATATTCTAAGCTATTCGATAAGATATAGCTGTTAAGAATACAGATTTATATTGTTTTATTACTGTGGATCATTTAAAGATATTTTATGTTCATTATTTAGCTTTAAAGATGGTTAGTATACAGAGTTCCAATGGAAATAGTATCATGTGCCAAATTTGGCACGCATGTCATAGCTTGTCGATGCCTATTCTTTAGAAACTTAAAAATACTTCTATTAAAAAATTATTTATATATTCCATCAAACAGAGATTATACTCTGTTTTAATGGAATATGTAAATAATTTTAATGGGTATTTATTAATTAATATCATTTAAACAAACAATTTCAGCATTCTATAGATTTTACTACTATTAAAGAATACAGCTAATTTAACTGGTATAAAAGTGGTTATTTTCAAATATCAAATCCAGCTGCTGATATTCTATAAATCTTTCAAAACCATTTTACAAAAAAGTAAATTAAGAATTAATTTAGTAATTAAATTAATAGCAAAACTTATCTTAGTATGAGTTATGCTCTACCCATAAATTTTTATCATGTCTGATGACAAGAACATTCAGTTGTGCCATAATGTTTCTTGTAATCCAGCGCATTTTACTTACATAGACAATGTTGAGGAAGTGTTAGTTTTTTTCATCTTTTACAATCCGTGCGCGCCCCCTACCGAGGGCTTCCTACCTATATTACACAACTCTTAAAAATATATTACTTGGCTGGGTCAAAGAGTATTATAACCTTCGAACAAAAGACTTCTTCTGAAATGTTAAACAGTGGTTTGTAAAGCGAGTACATTAACTCCCATTACTATTGCCCCTTACTGCTTAGTCAAATGAAAAATAGATAAACCTTTTTTTAAACTGCTGTTATGCAGGAAAGTAAGTACTAAATTCTCGCGAAGAGGTTATTTTACTTTCGAAACAGCACATAACATTATTCATTCGAATTTAATATTTTTTATTATTAAATTATGAAGTATAAAAATACTGTAGACTTTAGTAATAAAAATATTGCTCATTGTCATCGCATGTAATGTATTAATTTAATGCAGAACGATTGGAATTTCAGAACGCCATAATTTATTCATACGTCTTGTTATTGACTTCAAAGTTGAATGACTATGTATGTGAATCTTTGATAACTTCTGGCTTTCAACTAACATATAGTCTCAGTTGCCAAAATTTATATTAGAAATTTTGGAAAAAAATTTCTTTTGAAGTTATTTCGTGCACAAATATTACCGTATTCTTAAAGTTGGTTTCTCTGTACTTAGAGATAATTGGCGTAAAATTTCCTCGTTGTTTAAAGGTTCGTTTCACTTACTGTTCCAGTCGAATTTGCTAGGTAACGATCTTTAATTTCTTTCTTTATAGAATGTTTCTTCTGAGACTGGTGCGAACTTAACTGTAAGAAATAAAGGCTCTGTATTTTCGAACGTAAAAAAAAATGGCTTTGTGTTTAGAAAGTTATAAGTTTTTTTGGGGGAATTGCAAGCAGTTCTTAGCTGACTACGTGGTAAGCTTGGGAATGGTACAAGAGAAATTTTTTTAAAAACAAGAGTAATGACCCATGGAAATTTCATTTGCATTGAGGTAGGTTTGTGGAGGCACTATGCAGATTTCTTCAGAACTTTTCCTGTTTTAGTAAATTCATTTTATGCTTGACTGGTCTTTCTGTTAAATTTTTTTTTTTTTGCCTTTTTTACAAGAAATGGATTTTCGAAATAAAGGTGTGGCTTTACTTAGTTATCCCTTTGAAAAAGAATTGAATTTGATTTTTCATTTATTTATTTTTTGATTAGATTGATCGCAATTCGATTGTGGAAAGTTTTTACTTTGCTGTGGCAAAATGATTAATTATTCCCTTTTTTTATCCTGATTATTCTTAGAATTGTTGTAAGCCTTGTTACGAATATTTAGGTTGCTCTTTTTTATTTGTAATTACCGTAAAAAGTTTTTATTTTAAAACTTTATTTTTCGTTAACACTTATTCTGTTTTTTTTTATCATGATGAAAACATTTCTAATTATAAACTTTGCTATTCCTGACGTTTTATAAATACTGAATTAATTTTAACCAAACTATGAAATGATGTGAAAAATTACAAAGTGATTAGAGAATGCAACTTTAGTAAGGATTTTAGTATTGGTTGACAATATATATATATATATATATATATATATATATATATATATATATGTATTAACTTCGTTTTGTAATGTTTTTAAACATTGATTATTCTAGATAATGTCAATTTGTAGGAGTCGGATACTTTTATTTATAGATTTACTTTTTTATATAGAATACCATACAGTAGTTGTTTAACAAATAATAATTGTTTAACAAAGTTTTTTTTTGATAACTAATTGAAGTTAAATTGATATTGTTATTACAATTGTTGATTACGTTATTATTAAATTTTGATTATTTTTATTATTAAATTTATGCAACATTTTCATATGAATTTTAGACTATAAAAGATTTACTAATATGTAATATATTAATTTTTTATACTATTACAGATTGCATTGATAAAACTAATTTTAAGTACAATAAATATAAAGTATTACAATTTTTTTCTTTATAAATTTTTTGAGTTATATTCCTCAGAAAATTTCTGTACATAATAGCATTATTACAAAAAAATTTTTTGGGGAAAAATATTTTGGACTTTATAACTTGATTATAAGATTTTCGCTGTTAATTATTTTCCTACATTTAAGTAACATTTCGATGAATTTTAAATTGTGAAGTGGAATCATATTCGAATTCCAAATCGTTTCATTTTTATTGGTTCAACTGCATAAAATATTAGAGAAAACTTAGTCAAATAGAGGAAAATGAACAAATTTGAATCGAATTCTAAATGTGTCATGGTATCACAAATCAGTGCGTTATTAATTTATACTACATACTAATTAACTTAAAAATTAATAATTATTAAGGAATGTTTCTAAAAATGAGTTGATTCTTAAAAGTTAAAACAGTAAATGTTTTTATATAAAATTTTGTCCATTTGTAAAATGAAACTCAAATTCCCGATTTATTTATTTTTATTATTTTTTTATGATGGATTTTTATTTTTAATTGGGAAAAATGACTGCGTTCATGTTTCCGAACTTTGACCACTTCGGATGAGAAATTTGATTTTGCGCTTGTCCATTGAGTCATCAGATTGCTTGTCTAATCTAAACATTGTTTATCTACAACTTGGGAACTGTTATTTATTGTTTATCTACCGTTTGGTTTTTTGGCAAGCTTGTTCTCTTCTACTTCAAATAACGAATAATCTGTGTCAAACTTTAAGAACATTTATTTTAATACTTGAAGAAAATTTATGCTGGATAATAGGTATTACTTACTAATTTTGCAGTTTAAATAGCTCATGTCAAGTAAATACAGTACACATTTTTACTTTTGAAGTTAACCACAAATAATTACCGTATTCAACCATCAATAGTTCTCTAGAAAGCGATCATTTTGTATCAGTTGACCAAAGTAACTATTTGACAAATGCATATATAAATGCACTTTAACTGAAGAACATGTTTTAAGTTGATGAATTATAATTTGCTACTCAAAAAAGTATTCTTATAAATGAGTATTCTTATAACTGAATGTTTAAATAGAAATTAAAAGAATCATTTTTACAGTTTCAAATTCAAATAATTCTTATCAGTTCTAAATTCATTATAATTTCTCAACGTAGAATTCGGTATTGCTTAAGTAACTTATTTTTTACAATTACTTGTTGTCATACTTATCAACAAAAGCTTTCCTGACACGTGTATACACACGCACATTCTTTTTCTTCATCGATTGCTTCCTTTTTGAAGCGAGCAGAGTTCCGGAAAGTGTGCATCACTGTATAAACAACTTCACAGTGAGTTTAAATCACCGTAATAGTGTTTTAAGGTCATTCAAAATACCTAAACAAATCATAGGCTGATTTTTTTTATTGCTACAGACGAACATCTTGATATAAATTAAATTACATTCCAAGCGACCATTCTCGATTCAACACCGGTCAAAAATTATGCGGACCCACAGAAAAAGGATTCCATGTTTATGGATGCTCTACTGTACTGCTCTGTTGGGGTTATCATAAATAAATTCTGTTCCCGCAATATATAAAATTGAAAACTATTCCGCTCCTGAGTATTTCTCTTGAGAAGAAAGACTGCTGAAGTGTTAAAGAACGATAATAAATCATCAGTTCGTTCTGCACTTTGTTTATTCGTTATCGGCAGGACGGAAGTGCCGTTCGAGCGAATAGGTGCTTTGGTGTCAATACACTTGGTAGGCAGGAAGACACGCTTTGATTCCCATCGTTTGTTCTAACTCCGTCTAATTAGCCCGAAATAAGGCACTTATAGCGCGCATCTCGGGCGTGGCATCTACTCAGGCCTGGTGCGTGCTTTCCGCAACACCGAACTCCTGCCCTCTTCCTTGGCCGATCGGAGTCGCTTCTTCCGTCGTCACACTCGGTTTCTGAGAGTATCCCCCCCACCCACTCAAATTCTCTCCAGTGCCTCTGCTTTGGAAAAATCTTAGAACAATATTCTATGTGATGAATTGTATTTTTACTGGAAAGTAAACACAAGATTGAAAGTTAATTTTTTTTTATAATTTGTTAGAAGAAAAATATTGGAAATAATAATAAAGTATTTATTTGGGACTGATATATTCAAATATTTATATTAAAAAAAATTCCATTTTTTATTTATTTTTTATTTAATAAGTGATCATGAATAAGCTTAATTGGTAGTTTCACCCCCCTCAAGTCTAAAATTAGAGAGCACTTAAAATAGAATAACTCTAATTAATCAGAAGTAGGTCCCAAACATTTCTAAGAATGTCAGTTTAATAATGAATTTATATTTAATCATATTTTTCTTAATAATTTTCATTGGTGAACTTATGTTGTTAACAACATATTTACTCTCATAATTTTTCTTTATAATTTTCACAAATGAACTTGTATTGTTAACATATTTACTCTCATAATGAACAAAAAAAAGTTTCAAAATATCATTATCTTACTAAAAATTAGTTCTATTATTGCTTTAGATAAGTTTCTTAATCAGATTCATTGACTTAAATACTAAAATTTACTTCACATTAGCCACACACTTGCTTTTTTAAATTATATTATTCAATTAAAAGTTGAAGTGTAAGTTAGTATGAGATTTTTAAGAAAAAAACTTCTATTATATTTATAATTTGACTGAAATTCTAAATTCTTAGAATATTTCTACTTATAAAAATTCTACAGAGTCAAAACACAATTTTTTACACATTTAAAATTTGTTTTATTTTGTAGATAGCTATACTTTTGTTGGGAAAAATATTTCTTAATTTTTTTAAAAATAATAATTATTATTTTTAAATTTTTGATAAATGTTTTTAATTGTAAAAAGAATTAAGTAATATATTTATTGATGTAGGAAGAGTGAATTTATTGTATTATGAGATACATTTTTATATTCTAATATTTTTATTCTTTTTTTAGTGTGATAGGTTTATGGTTCCTTATGACTTTGGAAGACTATCTCCATCTTTTCCTCCATTTATGCCTGTTCTTAGGTTACCACCTACATGCATTATGAACTCTGAAAAAGTAAGCAGTACTTGCAATACAATTTAAATATATCATCTTTCTATTTGTAGGAACTTGTAAATAATAAAATTAAAGTTTTGTAATATTTTAATTGTCAATAAATTTTTATTTCATGTTTTAAATTATATCAATATTTATTAACATAGAACTATGTATTATATTTGTTTCTCTAATTATTATTTTTAAACAACAACCATTCTACAGAGCTTTTATCTTTCCAACATATTTATTTTCTTTAAGAAACATGTAATATTGAATTAAGTTTTACATATTTCTACTGTTTTATGGGTTTGTGATATCCTGTTATGTTTAAAATAAGATTTTTATTATTCATGTATAAGTTGCATAAAATTTTTTTCATAATTAAATGGAAAATAGATAATTTGTTTGGTTTGGTTTTCCCAGTGGCAATATATAGCTATCATTTTGTCTATTGAAATGATTTTATATAAATTTCATATAAAATAAATTGATAATAAATGGCAAATATTATTTAGAATTAATTAAAATGCTTTTAGAATTAAACTAATTGAGCTAAAATAATTGCAGTTTTAAAACAAGGGACTACGTATAGGAACAGAAGTAAAAAAAAAATTATCTTCAAAAAATAACTCACTTTGATATAAATCATATAGTTATTATCAATCATATAATAAAATTGATCATGGTCCCTTAATAAGATAAAAAGTATTTCCAATTTGGAGAGTTAGGTTAAAGTATCACCCATGGTAGTAAGAATGATTAGATAATTTTCAATGCTTATTTTATTCTTAAAAGTCTAAAATTGTCACAACAGATGATATTTTTTCAATTATTTGTTTGTGCGCTATACTACATAGGTTTAGAAACACTGGTATTGAATATATGTGTGAAATATTTGCAAGTTGCCATTTATGGGAGAAGTTGGATCAGATTTTTTGTAACATATGGCAAAGTTATAGTTATGTGTCTACATGTTTATTAAGATATATATTTTTATATATGCATGTATAAATACATACAAATGTGCAAATTTATTTATTGTTCTGGGGTATTTATTAATTTAATTAAAAAATGAAAGTTATCTTAATTATTAATGCTACAAATATTTTTAAAGTTAACTAAAAACATTTAAAAAAATCTTTCTTTTTTATTTCTTAACAACTTTAAAAAAGAAATATTTTTTATTCAGTAAAAATTTATTTTGTTATTTTGAGTTTTTTATTTTTCATGTGTTTCTTTGCATATTTAACTTTTTGCATTTAAAATAAGTATTGAAGTGTGTTTACACACACACACACACACATCATATGGATATATATTGTTAGTAAGTTTTAGTAGTTTTAGTAAGAAAAAGCAACATATGATTTTTCTTTCAATATGTTGCTGTTAGTATATTGATTATAGTTTGCTTATAATATTGATTGTGTTTAAAAATACTATATATGTGAAGAAAAACCTATTTAAATTCATAGGAAACAGGAACTCAGAGATAAAACATTATTTCTTAGGCAGAGAACCCATGCTATTGCTCTGGTCTGCTATAAATAGAAAAGAATAAATAAGGATTTTCATTGCAAAATAAAATAAAGTTAATTTGTATTTTATAGAAAATTATTAAATCTCACTCACAATCAAAAGCTAAAAATTTACAAAGAATATAATTCTGAAATTATATAATATTTTTATGTAGTAGTTTTTCCACCTCACTTTCTGTTTCATCACTTCTATGTATGTGTTAAATATTCATGCAGCATAATTATCACAGAAAGTTTCTTAAGAAATTAAACGAAAATTTGTTTTAGTATTAATTAATAAAAATATTTCTATTAATAAAGACGTTCTAAGTTGATACTGATAGAAATATTTCAATTTTTTTATTTATTTATTTTTTGATTACTGATTTCCCCTTTTTATTGCTACAGTTAGAGTATTCAGCTGCACAACTTGAGCCTGTTGATTTGACTGTGAACAAGAGTCGATGTTCTGTTTCTCCAGCCTCATTGCCAACCAGTCTACCGGCATCTCCCACAGTTCCCTCCTCACCTTCATCTACTGCCGACAGTTCATCTTGTATAGATTTAAGATTAAATAAAGGTACAATTTTTAAATGTCTTCAAACTATAAATTCTTTGAATTCATGTTTATGAGTTATTAAATACAATACGTTTAAAGATTATTCTATATTAAAAATGATGTATTTAATGCTCATTAAAATGCGTATATTTTCCTTAAGAGTCAAATTATTTTTTGATAAATATAATTACAATTAATAGTGTAGTGAGAGGAGAGATGAGTAGATTCTAAAATAAAAGGTCATAGAAAAATATTATTCATGAAATGAAATAATTTTCATTAAATCTATCTGTCATATGCAATAAATTATTATTTTTTTCTTTTAAATTTACTCAAATGTTTTGTAATGAATGTGTGTTGTTTGAAATATTTAAGAAATCTTTTAATCGATAAGGAATGTTGAGAATTTTTTTTTTTTTTTTTGTATAATATCACATATTTTGAAACATTGCTTAGAATTAAAAGTATTATATACTTTTAATTCTAAGCAATGTTTCAAATACTTAAAGATTATATACTTAAAGATTTGTTGAAATTTTCTTAAATTACAATTTTTTTTAGATTTTAATTCAGATGAAGAAATAATTGATCCTGTGTCAAAGTCAGAATCTTCACTCCTTTCATTGCAAAGGATAAAAGAAACATCCATGTAAGTAATATTGTTCTTATTAATGTTTCAATTATTATTATATTGTATATATATATATATATATATATATATATATATATATATATATATATATATATATATATATGATAGAATGGTAATTAGAAAGAATATAAATTTAGTTTATAATAATGAAAATAATTTATGCAATTAAAAATTAATTTTATTTGCAAAACGTATTCATTCTATAATCTATTAAATTTTGATAATATAAAATAAATCTTCTTAAGATAATTAATTTGTGTATTTTTTAATGAAAATTTATCAATGTGCAAGCTTTTCCTTCTTTTACATTTATGTAGTATTTTATCTGATATGAATCAAATAATACTTTGCAAGATTTTGTTATAACATATATTATAGTATATATGTAATTTTTCTTTAAAATGAGCATTTTTTAATGTTAAGGTTTAAAAAATCATTCTTTACAAATTAGTTTTTCCTTTATTTGTAAAAAGTAAAATTTAAGTTATAATTTTTGATAATCATAATGAATAAAAGTAAACTTATTCTGTACTAAGCAAAATGGGATAATTTTATATGAGTATAGTCATTTTTGTCATTAATATTGGTAATTAGAATGAATATAAATTTAGTTCATAATAATAAAAATTATTTAGTAATTAAAAATTATTTTTTGTTGCAAAACTGTGTTCATTCTAATCTATTAAATTTTGATAATATAAAATAAATCATAAGATATTTAATTAATATAATTTATTTTCTTACAGTGCAATTTTCCAAATGAAAGAACAACCTTGTTTCCTGAATAATTTACTTCAGAGAGGTTTAATCGATCAAAATGAAGAAAGATTTATTAGCACTTCTTTAATGAATAGCAACAAAGTTTTAAATGAAAGTATAGGTTTACCCAGCAATATAGTAAAAGAAGGAATGGACATTTACTCAGAAAATCTCAGGCGAAGAAAAACTCATAAATGTGACTTTGAGGGATGTGAAAAAGTATATACAAAGAGTTCACATCTTAAGGCTCATAAACGCACTCACACAGGTAGGGAATTTTTCATTATATTAAATTGAAGCATAATTGTTTAGAAAAGTAATTTTTCATTCATTCTTTTTTGATTGATTTTGTTGTTCATTTTTTATAAAGTTGTTTATAAGTTAATTTTCAAAAATTGGCATTTATTTTATAAATTGTTTAATATTAGAAGTGATTGAAATTATATTTGACAAATATTTTCTCATTATTATTTTTCATATTAAGTTTATTAGTGTTTGGATAGTCTTCATAATACTCATTATTAAGTTTCTCATTATTAAAGTTGTTTTTATTACTGAGGAATTTATTTTTAATAACTTTGTGTGTATTCAATAGGAGAGAAACCTTATTCTTGTACTTGGGATGGCTGCCCATGGAAATTTGCTCGATCTGATGAACTTACTCGACACTATCGAAAGCACACTGGTCAGAGACCATTTAAGTGCAAGCTGTGTACACGATGTTTTTCTAGGTCAGATCATTTATCTTTACACATGAAGAGGCATTAATTTATCTTTCACATTAGTTTTGAGGTTCGTATTATCAATTATTATTTATTTTAAAGCATTATTTCTACTTTTGCAGTATGTTGGGTCATATAATATTACAGGACAGGCTTTTCAAGTTTTATTATTCTTAAGAGTACTTTATGATATGCAAAGACTAAGAAATAAAAATTTTAAGGTCAGGAAGCATTTCACAATTTTTAATTTGTTTTCAATTGTGTGTTTTAAAAATCAGAATTTATTTAATACTATTTTCAATTTCAATTATTATTAGTTAGATGGCTTAAATACATAGTAATTGTTGTGATTTATCATTTTAATAGGAAAAAAGCAGTCTATGTTGAGAAACAGTTCCATTAATCTGATATATATATATATATATATATATATATATATATATATATATATATATATATATATATATATATATATATATATATTATTTGTTCTAAAATATAATTAAATATCCAATTGTAATATATTCAATTATATTTGATTAAAATTTTTCTCTGTTTGATATTCTGAAAATTGTTTTATTATATGCTTTCTTTCTCTTAATGCTAATGACTGAAATAAGGAGCTGGCAAAATTAGTCATTTTAGAAACTTTTATTTCAAACTTAAAATTCTGTAAATGCTGATAATTTAGATATGTTACAACTATTGTATCTATATATAAATATTTTTTAAGTCAGTTACATTGAATGAACATCTATATTTCAAAGACAAAATCAATATGATGCTGGATAGACATCAATGTTAATTATCCTTTTATTTTGTTAATTTCCTTATTATTAAATTCAGGCAGTACTTTAAAAGTAAAAAGCAATTAAGAGTACATTTTTGTTAGCAAAAAGCAATTAGGAATACATAGGAACAACATTCCAAAGCATTTTTCTTCTATTAGTCAAATGATTCAATTGACTATTCTGCTTAAGGTTCAGTTGAATAATATGTTTCATAAATAAAAGCGTAAAGCAAACAATTAAAAATATATTCAATATTTTAAAAAAATCTAAAACATAAAAGAATTAAGTGAAAGTTATAATTAATTTATGTAATATATACCTTTATATTATTATTATTATTATTTATATGTATATATTCAGTATATCATATAATAATGAATATAATTATGCTTAGGATGTAAATATATGATTTTACTTATATATAAGCTATTACACTTCTAATATAAATTATTTCATGCTTATTTATGTTTATGCATTATTGTAATAACTAATGAATATTTGTGTTTAATGTGAAATTTTAGGTATCATCATAATTTAATTTACTATTATCAGTTATATATGATAATACTTATTGACTTAAATTTCAATGAAATTTTTATAGCATTTTATAAAAATTAATTTTTTTCAACACATTTATTTATGAAATAATATTTGTTTTTTACATTTTTCTTTATACTTATTTTTTTATTAACAATATCTGTTAATAGATAATTCTTAAAAGCAAATGCAGATTTTGGGTTCTGTCATTATTTATTATAAGGATTTCACTGTGATTTTAGCAAATGATAAACATTTTATATAATGATAGATTATGCAATGGAAATTTTATAAAATGTATATAATGGAATTACATATGATATTATGCTTGTATTTAAGTGCAAGCTAAAACTAAACTATGTTTTTTTTCAGGTGAACCATTGATATCCTTCACTTAATAGAGAATGAGACTCTGTTTCCCGAAGGAAGTACAAAGTCATTTTAAACACCATTCCAATTTAAAATTTTGTCCTTTTATTGTTTTTTTCTGACGAGCTCTATAGAAATAGAGTAATTGTTGAATATTCTTATATAGGATTTATCAGAACAATGCAAAATATTAATTCTTCGACTATAAAGGGCTTTTCTCTTATGTTTCCCTTGTTATAAAAATTTCGTTTTAAGTTATTTTTATGATATTGATTGTAGTTTAACATAGTTTTATATAAATTTTAAACAGATCTGTATGAAATGATTTTTTTTGTTTCATATATCATGTTTCAAGATAAATTACAATACAGTGCATTGCATAAAAAAAGTGTTTTATCTGCTTATCTTAAATTTTCTGATCTATTTTAAATTTTTTATTCATATAAAATTATAATTATTAGACGAATATTCAAACATAATGAATATAATTTTGTAAAATGTATGTTTTAACTTATTTTACAGACCCTTAAATTGTGTTGGCCAGTATTTGTATTAATGAAGTATATTTTTGCATTGTGATTATGTAGTGATTCTTGATTTACATTTCTTAGTCTGTGTTTGTTTGACGAAGTACTTTTTAAGTACTGAAATTAAAAATTATATATTTGTGTGTCCTTAAGCAAATTTTGAAAACTTGCTTGACCTGTGCTTTGACTTGACGAGAGATTTACTCATATATTTTGCTTCCGTCTTCTGTTATAATTTAAATATATATCAAAGGAAGTTTCTAATTCGACAAAAATTCTTACACAGAAACAACTTTCTGTGAAGAATAGGCTCGTTTTGTGATAAATAATTTTTATTTTGTGATTATCGTGAAAGCAATTGATATTTTTCAATGTATATTTACTGTAAAGGAATGGAGTTTTATAATATATAAAATGTCTATATGTTAATATATTCTGTTAAAAAAATGTTAAAAATGCATTAACTTAAACACATTTTCTGAATATAGGTTGCAAAATTGTAAATTTGCCTTTTAAAGATTTGGTAAGTTATAAAATATTTTGTTTTAAACTTTCATCAAAGGAACATTATAATATTTGAGATGATAAGTTTTTTGAATTTAGATAAAATTTGTCTGAATAACTTAAAAAATATTTACAAAATAATTTTAATTAACATATTAAGTTTTATTCACATTTTAATAATAATGTTATATTTGAAAATACATGCTCTGTGTTCATTCTCTTTGTAATGTTATAAAACCTAAGAACAAATAAAAGTTATAGAGATGTACTTTATATAAAACTTGAAATTTCAAGCTGCTCAGTATTTGCCACAATTTTAAAGCTACTTTTGGTACTTTAAAAATATATTCATTTCCATTGTGAAATATTGTTATATTTTTTATAAAAACATTATATTATGAGAGAGATGTAACATAAAGAACTCTTTAATGTTGAATTTATATTCATGTTAATATTTTCCAGTTGGATGTAGTAAAAAATTTAGAAAGTTGTGATTTTATCTAAAACAGTATTACTTAAAGTTGTTGGCTTCATTGCTCAAGATTAAATTTCTTACTGTTGAAATTGTGCTATTGTATTGTATATCCTAATATGTAAAAAATTCTAGGATTGAAGAATGTTCATTGTAAACTGTTTGTAATTGTTTAATTATGTTTTGTATAAAATGTAATGAAATCTTTTTAGCAAATAATTTTGAAAACATCCAGTTATGATTATTAAAAGGTTAAAAATTTCAATTAAATTATAATGTAAATATGGAATTTGGTATTTATGAGAAAGAGTAAATTCTTCATCCTGTAATATTTTTTTTTTTGATTATTATAAAATCAAGATGAAACCATAAAATTTCTTATTTATGTACTTTATATTAATTTTAATGTTTCTGATTAACTTTATTTGCTACAATTTTGTCTTATTAAGAACTATATAATTGCAAAAGAAATTTGTAAGAAAGAAGGATAATTTGAATAGAAATATTTACAATAAGTAAATTTCCAAATTCAGTTTTTATAAGTAACGAGAGAATTCCATTTTTATGAAAAACAATAACATGATGGAAGGTGATGTAAGAATTACGGGTAAATACTGTGTTTATACGTAGCTTATTTAACTTGAATATATTTATAAAAATTATGTATTATTAATGGATGCCTTGATAGTTAAATCAACAAATATGCTTATCACACAGAAAACTGAATGCATACATATATATATATATATATATATATATATATATATATATATATATATATATATATATATATATATATATATATATATATGATTTCTTAGTATATCTAACCAAGACTTGCTTATAAATATGTTAATTTTGGAAGTAAGACTGATAAAGTAACCAATTTAGTATTTAAAGAGATTCAAGGTAATATTTAAAAAAAAAGAGAAAACTGGATTTTTTATTTAACTTTTCCGATGGAAGATTATAATTTCTTAATTTGGAAAAAAGTGCGAATTTCGGTTATATATATATTTTTTCATTAAACAGAAAAATGTCTAACCAATAACCTGTATAACCAATTCAATTGCTATAATTGGTATATATATATATATATATATTCCCTCCTTGATAGTAGCAATCAAATTGGTTGAATATTCTTACATACCTAATCTAAAAAAGCCATTTTATTAGTTATAATAATAGACATTTTATGTAATTCTTAAAAAATATGATAAATCTTATTTTTAGGATTAATTTTTTAAATAGATATAACTAAAATTGTATGTATAAGGAACATTTTTAAATTATAATTCAATTGAAAGCAATTATCCAAACACCTTAATGTAAATTATATTAAAATTTGTAATTAAATTTTATATCATAAACAATTATTTTTAAATTTGCAAGAACTTAAGAGATTTATTTCATTTTATGATAAATGCATCACATGTTCATCACTTGTGTGAGTGCCAGTGTTGCAGCTCATTAGAAAATGTTTGGTATATTATTAATCAGATTAGTAGAGCTTAAAAAATGTTCTTTTTAGAATCTTAATATTTATATTTATTCTGTGTTATTTAAATGTGCATCAGAAGTAATTAATCAGATTCACTAAGTTTGCATTATTGGTTTGTTATTTGCATTTTGTTATTTTTGTTTAAGATTTCCTTTGTGAGTTAATCAATTTATTTGATAGTGATACAGATTTAAATATTTTTGTTTATTAAAAAAATGTGCTAGTAGAATGAAATATTCTACTTCATTTTTTTTAGCTGTATTTGTAAAAACAGAAAATCACACCAGAGAAGTAAAATTTATTACCCTGATTTCACACGTGAATAACTTCCAGATAAATACATTACATATTGATTGAAACATTCCTTTAATTGCATGTCTATTTACTAATAAAAATATTTGCTATTTGACGCCTGCATTGCAGAAGATGTGAATTAAGATTATAACTGTGTAAATACCAATATTTTTTGTACTTCATATAAATAAAATATTATATGATCTTTTGTTATTTAATGGACATATTTTCTACATATAAATCAAAGATTTTTTACCATCTAAGATGATTCTACAAATTAAAAAAAAATATTTATAAAACTGACAACTAAAGACAAAAATATATCAATGTTAAGTAAAGTATAGAAAGAAATTTTTGAAAATTCATATAATATGATTGACTCCATAAAATCATAGAAATTTTTTTCTCTCATAATCTAATATTTTTCTCTCATAACTAGTTAAAGGATTTAATACTTTTCTCTCATTACTACTTAAATGATTTAATATTTAAAGGAGGATGGCCAAATTTTTCCTTGTGGTTTTAACCTATATTTGATTTTTTTTACTATCAAATATAGGTTAAAAACCTATTATAGCTAATTATAGTTATATCAAAAATAATGTAAAACGAATATAGGATAAACACACAAATCACCAGATACTATTGATTCACAGGTTTGACTTTACATTTTAATTTTGTTTTTCAAATTTTTCGGGAAAATTTTTTTTAATTTAAAGTACGAATCTAGTAACTGGTTAATTGTGTGTGTGTGCGGAATAAATCATATTCAGGCATAAAATTACATTTGGATGTTTTGTAATAATAGTATTTTACTGTAAAATTATTTCTCACGTTTATTTAACATAACAAAGTTCATAAAATATTGTACATTATCTTATCTTTATTGTTTGAGCTGAAATGTTGTCCAACCGCGGGTTCGACTGCATTTCAAGATGAATCTTCAAGGAATTATCTTAAAAAGTTTCTCAAATTTATTAAAATAATTTTATTGCAGTGTTTTAATTAATATTAATTAAATTAATTCATAGAACATGGAGCCATAAAAATTTTTTCTTATAATCTTATTCAATTAAAAACATGCAATTATATATTCAGTCCTTTTTTTTAAATTTTCTCTAAAAAGTAAATTTAAATTTTATTTTATGAATTTTAAAAGTTTTCTGAAGCATGTAAGAAACTAATTGAAAATCATTAATTTTTTTTCTTTACTCTCTATTTATTTAAATTGCTTCTAAACTTAGATTTTCACTTCAAAAATAAATAAAGAAGCTGAATTAATACTTTCTTTAAATGCCAAAAATTTAAAGACTTAATTCTTTTTCATTTTATTAAATTTTTTTAAATCTTTTTCTTTTAAAATTTTAATTTTGAGTTTCTACAAATTTAAAATCGAACAATTTAAAAAAATAAATTTTTATATTAATACAATAAAAAGAAATTCTCATGTGATAATCTATTATTGATAATTAATAAACCTACAGTGATTATATGTATCGTTGAATTATTTTACATTCTTATATACAGATTTTAATAGTGACGTCCTATTTCGCTCTATGAATATAAAAGTAATAAAATCAATATTTAGTCAAGAAAGTTAAAAATTTAAGCAAAAAGTTAATAAATTATAAAAAATTTTTTTATTTGGTATCCAAAATGTATTGGACAAACTCCTTATAAACATACAAATTTCCATTGGTATAATAGAAAGTAAATCGAGAACAGTTCTGAATTTCCTTTTAACCGATAATTCTCTAACATTTTAATGTTGAATAAAAATTTGATTCTTAAATGTCTGATCAATTTATGAAAATCGCTCAAAAAATAAAGCCATCGCAATATTTTAGTTTTGGAAAAAAAAAGCATTTTTCCCTAACCAATTTATAACCAAAGTTATTGTGTAATTAATCAATTTCATTCTTTTATCTCTCATTTTATCTCTACATAGTCATTATGTCAACATTTATTAGAATTTAACAAAATGAAGGTTGAAGCAGATTAAATGACCTAATTTGTTCAATGATTTATAGATACTGTGTGTACACTTAAAAACAATCTTTAATCTCTCTGTGTGTCCCCTGAACTTATGTTCTGATTTGAATAGAGAACAACTTGTCAGAAAGGGGTAAAAATTATATCAGGATGTTAACTTCCTGATATAATGATTGACCAATTATATCATCCTGGTATAATTATTCTTAGACATACATTAATAGAGGCTATTCCATTATGAATATAGCATTGTTATTAATTTATACTGCAATTAACGCTGATTTGAACTTGCTGTGAAGTTTATTATACCACAATATACGAAATTTAAATTTATTATTATCTGAGAACTTTGCTTGCTTGCAAAACTGATTTAAAAACGTCATTTGTTCGTAACCACTGGATGTAGAAAAAAATGCACGTACGTCATTGGATCACTATATATCTTTCTGCATATCCAATGTCAGATTGTTTTTTAAACAACGGTATCTGTTATTTTTAGTTTAGAGAGAATAATTTTCTCCTATCTGCAGCAAACATGTTTACGCTTTTCCCAGTACGCCGGCTATCGGAAATGCATTCGAACGTGAATAAAATAAAAAGACTCCCGATTTCAGTACTTAATAATTTCGTGACTAAAGAGCATTCCCAACATCATTCGACTCGTTTTTAGTTAATGTTTAGAAACGAAACCACATTTTGTGTTGCACGCCGTTTTAAACAATGTTAAAGTTATATTATAAATTTCGTTATTTTTTTCCAATTCGGAATTTTTAATCGAAAGTTAGAAGCATATCCTTCTGGAAGGCACGACAGCCAAAGCTGGCTGAGTTATATATACACTAACATCCAAAAATTACAGAATAACATATTTTTCGAAACTCGCCATAAAAAAGTGACATTAACGATAAAATTGAAAGTTTATATAAATGATAAACGCAGCATATAAATCTGAATAAAAACTTTAGCTACCACTTGTTGAACCAGCATGCTCCCTTGTACTTAACCCTGAATTGAGCTTTACCAGTTAGATGGGAACAACCTAGTGAGAGTCTTCATAATTTAGAAACAGGGACCAAGCAGAAAATTTTACAAGTTGGGAACGAATCGAATGACCACTTGATCTCCAATCCTGAATCCTATAGAGAATCTCTCGGGACTATCTTGGTTAACAAGTTACTGGCTTAAGTCCTCCTCCACGGTGTTTGTGGGAAAATTGGAAAACAGCTTATACTGCGTGTGTTTGATCTTTGCTTTCCATTTCGGTAACCGACAGTTTAATTGCTGCATGGAAAGTTGATGCTGCCAATGCATTCAAGCAAGGGGTAGGCATATGCTTTTTAAAAACTCCTTTTTTGCACTTCTATACCATTTTACTACATAAAACTGTGATTATTCTTTTTCGCAAGATGGACTATTCAAACGAAATTGCTATTTTTAGTTAAATCATTTAAGGTTTTTTACGTAAACTTCCCTGTTGTTATATGTACATACCTGCTTTGTATACATGTCATCCAAATTTGATGTTTCTACATTCATTCATTTCCAAATTAAGCTTAAAAAACCGCTTGTTCTTTGGAGGCCAATTTATATAGATTTTAACTCCGCCAGTGCGTAGCCCACTCGCGAAGAAAGTGTAAGGACAAGAAGATGTCCACTGGGTAAAAAGAACCCATCACTGAGAGACAGCAGAAATCTCCCTGTCACGCCAGGAAACATAGCCGTTCCAGTAGCAGCGCCCTAGTCTAGCCGAGCTAAAACTAGCGAGCTTACCTAGCTGATGGTATGGCCGTAAACCTCTAAAGATGGTCAATTCACCATCAGAAAAAGTCAGGCGAACCGCTTCACCAATCCAACTTAGGTGCATCAGAAACACAGTAGTCTCGATATTTATTTAAGTATTTATTTTTCACATGATAAATTCAGAGCACGTAGTGACGCCCTCGCAGACAGCGTAACATTACATATGCCGGCTAATGTCATGTGTCCTCTAAGATAATTTTGTGGGAAAGTGGTCGTATATATTCACTTGTAGCTAGAGAAAACCCTAGAAAAAATCTCTAGCCCCCAGCCCGAACTGACTTGCAACTCTACTGCTGTTACAGGATGAGCCGCAGATTGATGGTGCCAAGAGTCCTTCGTGAGAAACATCTCCAATTATTCACTAATAACGGTAATGTGATTGTTAGATCTTTTCTGCCGATCAGCATAACATTTCATTCACTCACTGAACAGTGGTTTCAATAAACTGACCTATGTAGTTTCTTATGAGGGTGATGCTCCTCTCTGCCTAAACAAAAGTTCTTATAAATTGGAGCAGAACACAAGCGCACTTGAAGGGTGGAACTTGAAAACAAACTAAGGGAATCATGTGTTAGCCGCTTGAAAAAGGCTCGAAAGACGGTGTGTACAAGTGTAATCGCTTGGTTCTCATCCTTAATTCATTTTAGTGAATAACGTTTTTTATGTCTGAAAGAGTCAGTTGTTTGGATTCATAGGCAGATGTGTTGTTATGGAAGACGCAGAATGCCGCACTGACACCATTACTTGTTTTAGAGCCATCTCAGTATGTTATATTATGGCGACAATTTTTTTATAGTAAGTGGAAAATAAATTGGCCTTTTCAATTGAGTGGATGCGAAAATCTGCCTTTGTTTGATAGTCACTTGACCAATGTGTATGTTTTAATCTAAGAACGTTTTACACGGTCGCTTCATTGAGTACTTGGAGATTGGTTTGTTTGTCGCTCAAAGGCCATTTTTTGCACACGAGAGCGAATTAGACCGGGACCTACGGTTTAAAGTGGATTCCGAACCACTACAAACATCCATACCCAAGGTGGGATTCGAACCCACGAACTGTTAAACCGAAGGCAAGAGCGCTAACTATTCGGCTGCCAGTTCGGCGAGTAGTTGGAGATGAAGTGATATCACAACATCTTAAACATTTAGTGCCGCAGTTCTAAAATCTTATTTGGATCAAAAATGGCCTCTGTGTCATGAGAGTTTTTGCAATGTTTGTTTATTTAAGTTTTTTTCCCAGACTGATACTTCATAAGTGAATATTCATTCTGCTACTGACACCAAGTTTTTAGTAGATTTCAATTAGTTCCCCAGGCAAAACGCTTAATTAAAAAGTCCATGGGCAATAACTGCCTTTTACCTCTGTTTTTATGCATGCAAGACAAATGAGATTTTGCTCTAATGTAATACCTAAGCATTTAATAGTAGTTAATGCTTTTAGTGATTGTTTTCACTGATTCTAATAATTAGTTCACGTTGTAGTTTATGTGCTTTGGCAAACGTGATAATATTACAATTGTTAATTGAGATGGTTTATTGTTCAGTGCACCAATTCTCAAAGGCTGTTATAGCTCTGTAGAACTAAATAGGCTTTTGTTAATAATTATACTGTTAGTATCTATTTTCGGGATGTAATCAGAAATATATACTTAGCCACAATTCATTTTTTAAAACTTTCCATCTAAATATGGATTAAAAAACTTACTTAACAAAGACTTTAGTATGAGGGAGTAGTAAAAACTCAAAATACTAGTAGTCTTATTAAATACTTACACAATCAGGCACAATAAATTTGCGTATATGATGATAAAAGGAAAATAAAATCTATTTCATAATCTTCACAATTCTGAGATCACACGGCTGGTTCTAATGACTTCATGATGCTTCAAAATTCTTTAAAACAGTATCTAAGGTATCTATTTTAAATGCATAAGACTAAAATGAAAATTTTTTTACACATTTTACATAGATTTATTATTCATCACAATTCATGGATAGTAACACAAAATATTTCACACCATATTATTCTTCTATTAACTTCTTTACTATTGATACTTTTAAAATAATTTACAAATTAATTTCCATCTATTTGCTGCTTAAACTCTTAAACTGATATGGTCTTGGTTATTACTATAGTTCTCCAACATTAAAAATTATTTCTTTTTTATTCACTTCACTAGAAAATTCAAAATATCTTGAAATTGACTTTTTCTCTCTTCTACTAAAAATAAATGTCTATAAAAAAGTGGCAGGAGAAAAATGTTCATTATTTAAAAACTATAAATTATCTCTATTCAATTTAAACTTTAAATAAACAGTAATTATCTCTTATCTATCAAAATTATAGTATAATGTTACATTAAACGAATCATTGCAAAATTTAAGGATTTTAAGAATATTTAAAAATATTATATATGCCTTTTAAAATGAAATACGTTTATGACTGTAATATGAAATTTTTAGTCTAAAAATAATTTAATATGAATGAGGAGTATAAGCAAAATGTTAAATTCACTTAAATATCAAAATTATGAAATTTTAATTTTCACTAAAAACAAGCAAGAAAATCACAATTTTATTTTTTTTATAAATTAACATTTTATTTCTAATAAATAAATTTACAATTAACAAATGAATTGTATAGAAAAATAATTGCCATAAATTCAAGCAAACCATTGAAAAATTCATTACAAAATAAACACAATTTGTATTAATTCACTTTATGACTTCAATTATTCCTTAGCATGCAAAGATAAATTTTGATAAGTTAAAATAGAATTTAAAAATAAAAGAAATAGAAGTTTCTTTTTTTTGCTTTCTTGAAATTAAAAGAAATTATTTAAATCAGTAATAAGATTTGACTTTTCACAATATTTAAAAATTTTTAGTTTTAATTCTTTTGTTTGTGGTTTTAGAGTCAGATGCAAATACATAATTAAGTATCCTGATGTAGCTACTTAAATGTGAAATAATCAGGAAATGTTATAAATAGCTTTTGTATTTATTATCATATTACAAAATTATCTCATTTAATATTTGAGCTTTTGTTGACAGGATGTTATTAGAGGAAATTTTAAATATGAAACATAATAAAGTAAAATGAAAGATTCTGGTACTTAAAAGTATCAAATAAAAATGCAGACTATTTTATACTGTTTGATGATATCCTACAGCTCATTTAAAAATCAAAGAATTGACAACAAGATATTTTTATGAAATCATTATCTAACTGCCAGTTTACTACGGAACAATCAATGTTACTTTAAGCAATATAAGCAGCATAAAAATATCTTATTGGTTAGAAAGTTATCAAGTTTTAATTCAAAATTAATCTGCCAGTTTTTACCAAATTATATTAATAACATATGATTAACAAAGAGAATTTTCTGATGTTTTTAATCATGAATTCTATATCAAATGTTGTTCGAAAATGTCCATAGTGAACACAGAATATTCCTATTTTGTTCTTTTAGACAGATATGTAATCAGAGGACATCAAGAGCAAACTAGTTTCCCCCAAAATCAGTACAAAAATATTTTTATTGGATGTTTCATTCACGAAATTCAAATATTATTAAATATTTCTCCATTTATTGCATGTTAAATAGAAATTTTATTGCAATGTTTTTAATAAGCTAACTTGTTAAAGAATGGTAATGTAGGACAAATATGCAGACATTTATTTACATGGGACAATAATTTAGTTAAAATATTATTAATTACAAAGTGACTTATCATGATTTATTTAAAACAGTATTTTGAAGTTAAGTTTTCAATTAATTAAAATTTTATTACAATAAGAAATGTTTGATGTATTCTTATTTTTTCATCAGTCACTAAATTAATTCATATAAAAATAAAAAGAAATTATGTTATTGTTATCACAGAATGCATGCTTTATACTTTCCATAGTCATATTTCTGTATATCTTTGTACTTTGTAAATACAATACTACAAAGAAATTCAAATACACTCTAAGAAAAAATAAGCTAATGATTTATAATTTATCAATACTAATTTAAAATTATAGATTAATTCTTTGCATTCATATTTCATAGAATTCTAATAAGTTAGAAAAGTGAAAATGATTTCTTTAAAAAATTCTTTATTGATGAAAAATCTTAATGAAACACAAGAAATAACAGTGTATACTAGACAAGAAAAATGCATAAACACTTATAATAAGTTTTGCTATATTTAAATTCAATTGAACAAGAATTATAAATTATAATTTTACCTAGAAAATATTTTATATTAATTTTTGTTATGAAAATTCATTAATGATACAATGAAGAAAAGAAAGTTCTTATGTTTTGAACTGGTATTGCTTTCTTGATAAATAGTAACTACACACATGTTTTTTTTTAAAATGAAATGTATTAAACAAAGTTTTTCTTAAAAATGTACAATATTAATCATCTTCATAATTTTTCTTTAAAAAAATGTAATCATTTTTACAAGTTACAAATAAGTTCATAACATTTATTCATATACTATAAAGGACAAAACATAAAATATCAAAATTAACAGGTAATTAAATTATTTCAAATATAGTACACATGATTATAATGGAATACTTTTTTCAATCTGTACTATGTACAAGAAAAATTTATTTGCAGTCTGGAATGGAATGTAATTCTTATATCATGCTTTCTTATATTCAATTCTTTCTACTTTAACATCATCACCAACAAGTTGGTAAACATATGTTACGACAGTAGCTGATTGAATATCCATAAGAACAAATGAGGGTATTACAGCACTAAAATAGAAAATGAAAAAATATTTGGGTAAATTGATATATTAATTATAACATTATATAAATATTATGTAAAAGTTATCTTTAGACACTGATAAATATTTTCAATTTTAATATATATATGTAAATATTCCAAGGAATATATATTTTTAAAAAAATATTATGAGTTAATAAAACAGTACATAAATAATAGTAAAAAAAGCAGTACACAGCAAGATTCAAGTGGGTTAAAATAATACAGTTAGTATTTTCAAAGTAAAATTTATTATTAACTCAAACATAAATGTTTGAATAATACCACAATTACTTCTCACATTATAGTTTTATTTGAAATGTCTATACAGTTACTTTATTTTTCCTATTTTCATAACATATTTCAATCTTTATTTTGGAATATCACTAGGAATATTAATTTTCCTTTATTCCTTATGAAGGCAAGACATTTAACAGATTATTAAGATAAAATTCTCAACAATTTAGAAAAATTTTCACTTAAATTAGTTTTTCACGAGTAATATATTTACAGAACCAATTTAAGAGATCTTCACTAAATAAAGCAAAATAGCGATCCAAGTTTTCATGAGGAATGATATCTTTCTATAGGAGAAGGTCTTGACAAATGATAAACCTATTTCAGAATCATTAGTATGGTGCATAACTTTACAAAAATAGCATAACTACTAATATTTTTTATGGTGCATAGCCTTAAAAATACTATTTTTACTTCTTTGCTAGTTAGTGAATAACAAAATTTCTTATCTTTTTATTTGCTAACAATTTTCAAATTTGTTCCATTGAAATGCAGCACATTAACAGATTAAAAGTTAATTTTTTATTATAGTTTTGTCAAACTTAATTTTTATCATTCAAGTTTAATAAAAACAATTCAATAGAATTCCATGAAATGCATCCATATTCATAAAATATGAAAAAAAGTCAAATATGATTTCATTGCATGGCCTAAATATTCAACCATGACTATTTGAATGATATAAAATAGAAAGCTAAAAATTAAAACATGTCAGTAATTGAAAATTACATAAATATAAATTTGTTTTACCTATCTAAAGGACTATATGCACCTGTTGCAGAACCAGGGTTAATATAAAATTTATTTTCATGTTCATATGCTTCAAATTTATGAGTATGGCCTGAAATAAGAATATCAACATCTAATTGTCGTTGTACTAAGGCTAGACTGTCTGGATCACCCCATGGTACAACTTGATGCCCATGGCAAAGACCAATGCGAAACTGACCAACAGTTACAACTTTTTGTTCAGGATAATTCATGTTCTAAAACAAAATAAAAAATGAAATTTAAAACAAATAAATATAAGTTGAATTAAAATGTCCTTTTTGAATGATAATGTAATGTACAAGATTAGAAACTATAAATGTAAACTACTAAATAGAAAAGTTTAAAGTACAAAATGTTTCTTATTTTCAATGTATGAATTTATGCATATATTAAAAAAAATGAAGAATTTAATTTATACAATAATTGGTATTTACTTGATTAGTTTATTGCATAAATGTCTTTTTTTGTGCATGACATCCAATTAAAAAAAACTCATAATTTAAAAACAATTAAAAAATAACATCACAAACAGTCAACAATATATTTAATGATGCTTACTGTTTCATTAAATGCTAAGAAACACAATCACTTATGAGTGATAAATAATGAAAAAATTTAAGCTGATTGATAAAAATACTATTATAATGATAAGGCATAATCAGGTTAAATAAATCAATCAATTAAGGTAATTTCTATCAAAACAAGCAAATAAAATGAATTGTTTAAAAAACATTAATTTTAAAAGAATATATGCATATATATTGTTAAAAAAATATAATGAATAGATAAGAAACTAATTAACAAGAGAAAAATGAAGTCATATTTTTAATACAGATTATAAAGGCTTAAAAAAAGTTGGATTGAAATATTTTCAAACTATAATATACATGTATATATGACTTGTGTATTAGTTGAATATTTTGAACCACGAGAAATTGAGTTATTATAGAAAATGATTTTTTCCTGTAGTAATTAAGAATTTTTTTCACATTTTTAAATGAAAGACATTATAAATGCAGAATAGTTTGGTTTGTTTATTGCTCAACGATAATTTTTTTGCAAATGATGGTTAAATATGACTGAGATCTACAGTTTTAAGTTGATTCTGAACTATTACAAGCCCAAAATTTAAAAATTCGAACTCACTAACGGTTAAACTAAAGGCAAGGCGTAATAACCATTCAACTCCCAGCTCTGGTTTAAATCAAAGGGGGAAAAATAGATACCATAGAAAAGACAGCCTAACAACTGATATTTTTGAACAATCACCAATCACATGCTTTTTAAATTTCAAATATTAAAATTTTCAATATTTCACTATAGTTACTTACTACAGAAGTATGCTAATAACTAGAAGCTAATTTCACAAAGATTACATAATAAAAACAATTATTAACTAAGCATCACACTCCACAACAAGTGACAACTGGGCAATAAAGTTAAATCTATAATGTAAATAAAATGCATTTTTATGAAAACATAAATTTTAACCAAGCAGTGGCACCCACCAATGGAAAAAAAAAGTGTAGTGCAATGTTGGGCTGCATTAAACTGGGCAATAAAGCTAAATGTGTAATGTAAGTAATATGCATTTTTATCATAACTCAAATTAGAATTAGCCGGACAGCAACGCCCACTTTAAAAGAAACTAAAGTTTAGTGCAATTTATGATTGGGTGATAAAACTAAATGCATAACGCAAATAAAATGCATTTTTATAAAAAACCCCAATTTTTATTAAACGGGCAGAGTTTTCTTATTTTCAGCTCAATTTCAAAAACAAATTAATCTAAAAAACACAAATATTTTTTATAAAAATTACACTTTCTAATAAATCAATATCATACTTTATAAATCTACATTCAAATATATGAAATATTTATATAAATACTTAATATATAATATGAAATATTACAAACAGCAGTAATTATTAAAAACTTAAAATAACTCAGATAATCATTGTTTGTAGAATCATTGCATCGGTATGCCACAAATGTTCTTGGAATGATTATGTGGCCATAATAATCAGCAAGGAAAATAATTCAAAACAGTGAAAATATAAAATAAATTGATTTTATAAACTTTCAAAATAAATTTTATTTATGAAACTTAAAATGAAAACATTTACAGCAAATTAATATTAAAAAACTTAACTTAAAAAAATTGAACCATCTACTTCAAAAGCTTGAATTATAATCAAAGGTAAACAAATTACTAATCATATGCTTTAAGGGCTATTAGCACACAAAATAAATTTGCTTTTTTATAAAATCACGTTATATCATAAAACAAAAGTTACGTCATACAAACACATTCTGACGTAGTAGTACAGTTTGGTGCATTTTATCGCACTGGCTCATAATCTCCAGCTGTGAGTTTGAATAGGTAACGAGTTAACTAAAGATCCATTGGGCTCACTAAAGGCTGCTGGGCATGTTAAATAGGTAATGATCACAATGTATCTAAGTGAAATCTTTATATATAATTTATCTGTGGATGGCAGTATTGTAGAATTTTCTGCTTGGTCCCTGCTTCTAAATTATGAAGACTCTCACTAGGTTATTTCCATCTAACTGGTAGAACTCAATTCAGGGTTAAGTACAAGGGAGCATGCTGGTTCAACAAAACTCCTGTCTCCCCATATATTTCAGAGAAGAATATATAGAAAAGGAAAATATTCTCCTTATATGTAAGAACATAAAATAGGGGAAAATACTTCAAAAGTTTGAGTTCTGTTGTTTTATAGTTGATTTAATTTAATTTTGAAAAACTAACTCAATTTATGGAAGCGTTTCACGCTCCTAAGGCACAGGTCCGATCCTCGGGCTGGGTAAGGTCAACTCATCCTTTTATCCCTTCAGTGGGTCAATAAACTGAGTAACAAGTATGCTTGAGAACTAAGCACTGGGGATTTTCGCGTTAGGCTGACCACCAAATCTGGACACATGCTTCACAACGGAGGGTCTCTTGGTCAAGAAAACAGAGATGGTCTACTGTGCCATATCTGTTTACAGTTGGTCTAATGTGCCCATCTCTTTTTTTTTGACACAACAGCCCATGGGCTGTTGCATTACAGAGTTTAGTTTAACTCAATTCATGAAGTTTTGTTTACTGAAAGGGAGAATGAGCCGGTTCCGATGAGAATTTGTCACAGAAGAAGTAATGAATGTGTTTATCAACTGAAATAGGAAACAAAATTCTAAAAAAGTAAATGAAAATAAATTAAATGAAACAAATATTGCAAAAAATATAGAATTACAAAGAACAGCCTCTTAACAATTTTCACTCAGAAAAAAATCTTAAACGGAAACAGTACTAGCAAAAGAGCTTCTTTTAAAAAATATTATAGATAATCAAAACATCCTACTAGAAAAAGATTTGCTGAGACAAATGAAAGGAATGAACATTCTTGTTGATCGTAATGTCCAACTGTTTCACTATGAAGCTGAACATTAAGAGATTACAAAAGCATCAGATGGTTAGCTCCAAAATTTTAAAGGCAGACATAGTTTGAACTTCAAAAAATTCTGAGATGAAAATAGTACTATTAATAAAATTTCTAAAAGAGAATGTAAAGCAGAAATTTTATAACCCCAACTTTGAAAGCACAACTCTTTCAGCATGGACAAGGTAGATTTTTTTAAGACATTACTTGAAAAAACACTTAATATAGCAATAAATGTTATGGGGATAAAAAAAGGATGAAAGAATAACAATGTTGCTTACAGCCAACATGAATGGAAGAGAAAAATTACCTTTTTCATAAGAAACTATTTAGAGCTTATATTTAAAAAGTTCAAAAGCTACCAGCAGCATATCATGCTAACATTAAAATTTGGGTGACTGGGAACATTTTTGAAAACTGCGTAAGAGACTTAGATCGACATTTTTTTATGGATGGTTCATAAAGTTACTAATTATGGGTAACTACACTACTTTTATGTTGAAATCTCAGATCTTAAATTGATTTGTTTGCTTCATCTAACTTCTGCCTTATAGCCAATGGATCAGAAGATTTATCAACAGTTTCAACAGCATATATCATAAGGCACTTTTACATACAATGATTGTGAACTTAGAGTAAGAGCAGCCTTATGAAATTGTTTTTCTAGGAGCAATACATTTGAATTTTTTTGCTTGAGTTTTCCTCAATAAAAATGTTTTTAAGCATAATAAGAAATCTAAATCTAATCTACATATGACTTTTATTTCTTATGTGTTAAGAAACACCAACAAAATAAGACTCATACGTAGATTAGATTTCTTACTATACACAATGAATTCGAAATAATTTTTTCGATGTAAACAACATAAATTAAACATTTTCAACGTAAACAACATAAATTAAAAGTAAAAATTTGTTTGATGAAACAAAAAAATTTAATCTTATAATCTAATATATAATTTTTTTTTAATGTACAGTGTATTTAAAGAACTATGTTATTGGTCCTTATCAGCTTGTAAAAATGAGTGTCTATTGCAATGATTCTCAACAATTATGCCATCTAATTTTAGAAATGTATGCTATACTTTTTTTTTTATTATGGGTAAATAATAAACACACTGTGGTTTTTGTAGTACATATTACTGTAGAATCAAAATTATTGTAATACACTATACACAGTGCATTAAAGATAAATATGCAACTTTTTAAATTTTATCTTTTTCTTTATGTTATGGAAAAAAGTGGAGAATCACTGGTTTACTGTATAGCTAAAAATGGACAGATAAAATATGTTAACAACTTCTTAACACTTAATTGAACTTTGGAACTATTCCATTTTATCGGTGCAAGTGTCATTGAAACAACATTCTTCACAGTAAGAAATATATGAATAAAAGAAAATTATTGTCATTCATAAAACATTTCACTCAAAGATAAATTTTTTAACACCTTTTAAAAATGTTTGAAACATTTTAACAAACAACTTAAGATTTTAAAAAATTTGAAGATAAATGATTTAAACTAAATTGGCGACTTTATTGCTTGCACTGATTAAATAGAACAATACCTTAATTTTTTTTTTTTTTAAATTATGTTATATTTATTCACAATGATTAATTCATTACTATTCAGTTTCAATAAATCAGAAAGAAAAATTTCCCAGTGAAAAATGATACAGATAAAATTACCTCATCAAAATCTCCTCTGACAACATGAACATCACTTGCAAGTGTTTTGAGGTAATCATATGATTCTTTGGTACATAAATTGCCAGTACAAAGAATATGTTGTATTCTTCCGGGGATCAAGAGCTTCTTAAATTTAAGAGGTAAACTATGACATCTGTGAGGAATATGTAAATCTCCAAGAACAAGAACAAGCTGTAAAAAATCGTGAAATATAAATTTTTCTTGAGTATTGGGGCAAAAATTGATAAAATCTATGGTTTAAAACAATATACAAAATATTGTTAAACATAATTAATATTAATGTAATAAATAATATTTATACAAAACTCAAAATGGTACTAAATAAAGTTTTAAAAAATTAAAAATAAGTAATTACCATTATTTATTTTTTGATTACTCCCACCCACTGCAAAAAAAGAAAGAAAAACTTATTCCCGTTTCCCAAACTTTAAACCAAGTTGAGATGAATCCAGCTGATAGTTAAATATTATCCATTAAAAATATAAGTGAATTTTAATTCATCAAGAGATAAAGTTAAATATTTATTTGGTATTTCATTACATCAATAGAATACCTATTTATTATATTTTATACCTGTATTAAATTTTTTAACTTTTATATATATTTGTATTTAACTTTGGTTACATAATTAAAAATTGGCATCTACTACTGTGCCGGTAGTGACGTCATTTGTATCTACGGATGTGTTATTCCAAAACTTGAGTCGTGAACTTGGCCGTGACTTTGTATGTTTTCCCCTCTAGGCATATTCTTTACTCTCATCACACATGTGTCCATTGCTACTTCCTTAAATTATTATTAAGTAATTCAGGTCCACATTTTCTGTCACTTTTTAAAAAATTAGTATTCGTAAACACTAAATTTTCTTATCGAATTCTTAGTTTCCATAGATCTAGGAGTTTTCATCTTCAATTCAGTATTTTTATTTAATGTTTTGACTTTTTGTTGTGACGTGTTCTGCTGAATACAATATACAAGCCTGTTTTTGTGACAGTTATATCAGGTAAGTGATTTCTTTTAGTATTTGTCTATTTCTGTATCTGCAAAAAGTTTATTGATTTCATTATGTAACCGATTGTGTGTATTTCCTTATGAATCATAATAGTGTGATTCATAACTGTCAATAATACTTCTTAACGGGTCAATTTACCTGAGGCCACATTTGGGATTCTTTGTTGAAAAAGGTATGTATGCTGGAAGTGAATACTATGTTTTTCACAATGATCTTATTTAAAAGTCCTTTTTTTGAGTGTAGTTTATTTGAAAATTAAATTTAGTTTATAAACGTAAATAAATAGCTTTTTCTAATTAAAGCTATGTATTAGTTTCTCATCATTTAAAGTTTTAAATTTTTTTGGTAGTCAAGGTAGAAAATTCTACAATTTAACTTATTAAAAGTATGATTTATTTTTTCTCATTATTATTTAAATTATTGTGATGAATTTGAAATTGTATTATAGAATTCAAAAAGCCATTGTTTAATTATTATTTAATTGAATATTCTGAGTTTTTTTTCTTATTTAGTCTTTATCTTTAAATATATATTTTAAAATTTTCCTGGCTGGAAAAAAAATTGAAGAATATATGTAATTAAGAGTTCTGATTTTCTTCTACTCAGAATAGTTGCAATGTTCTTATATTTCTAGTAATTAAAATTATGCATTCTAATTTTTTAATTAGAAAAATCAGCATTTACGTATTATAATCTTAATTGTCATAAAAGTTATAAATTAAATTGCTTTAAAATGCCCATGTCATAAATTGCTATTGATGGGTAAACTGTATTAATTTTAATTTTTAAATGAATAATTTAAATACAAGTTCTTAAATTGTAATACGTTAATTTGAATTGCACTATTGCGAAAACGTCATAATAGTGATTAATGGTGATAAAAATAATATTTATCCTCAAAAAGTGCCGTCATTGATAAATTAAAGTTATAATAAAATAACTAAACTGTGTGTGTGTTCAGTTATTAATAAAATAACAGAAGTGTGTATTTATTGTATGGTGGGTGTGGATTGGGATTGCTTTACAATGTATATTACTGCTTTGAATTAAATTTTGTTTAATGTTTGAGAGTTATATCTTCACATAGTCAGCTTCCATTTTTTCTGTTCTAGTTTTTGTTTGAAATTAATTGGTAAGATATAGAGAAAAACCATTTATGTTTTTTATAAATAGTTTGAATAAATAATTTTTTCAAAGAATTTGATCAGACAAAATTGATTTTCTTTGTAATGTTCTTGATAATAATTATTTATAAATTCAATAATTAATAATATGATACAATTTTTCTGTTTTTTGTATAAATTATTTATAAGGATTGTTAATGCTTACCTGTGATTCCATGTATATTTATCGATTTTTTTCTTCTTCTTTCCTTCTGTTACAATGAAGAAGGATATGTTTATAATACATTCCTCTTTTTTGTCTTCATTACATTCATTCAGAATTTTTTTGACTTTTATTTAAATTATTTAATTCATTTCCATTATTTCTTTGTATTTTATTTTTGCACACTAATATTTATTACTGAATGTGTCTATTAATCACAAAATACAAAATTATGTACTGGTAATATGGTGTAATTATAATACTCAAATGTTAAAATTTTATTGTGTAACATTTTATACAACCATTACAGTAAAAATCCACTATATAAAACATGCAAACAATTACAGTTGCATTTACTCAATTATTTCCCAAGTTTTCTTAATTTTTTTGTAAATAATACATACAAAATATGTTCTTTAATATTTTGAATTCATCATGCATACCTTCTTTAAAAAATCATCATTTATGTTTTAAATTAATAATTTAATGGCTATTAACTTTATCAATTTTTTAGATGTATAGATCTAATTTTCATTAGGGAAGAAAAACTAGATATTTCTAAAAAAAAGTTTAAAATGTTGCATTTTACTTAAATGTATTAAAATTATTTTAATTTCTTTTGCATTTTTTTAAAATTTTTATTTATTGAATATTGATTTTAAGTATAAATAGATGGATATTAACATTTCCATTAATTCTTCTTGAGTTACTTCTTATTATAATCCTGATTGTGCAATTTGTAATTTCACATCTTCTCAATATTTTGAACAATGTTTAAGTTTAATTATTTGAACAACAAACTTCAATGATTTCTCTATGTAAAATTCATTAATTATTTTTAAAGAAATGTTTTCTAATTGATATAATTAATTAATCTAATAATAATTTTTATTGAGAGGTTTTGTTAATTTTATTTTCTTTTGAACAATTTGACACTCAAAATTTCTTGGCATATTTTAATAAATTTGTGTTTATTAATTATTTTATTATTGAAAATTTGGTTTGTATTTGTTTATAAATAATTTTCAAAATTGTAACTATATTTTATCGGAAAGAGGATTAATCTTTTTTATTTATTATGTTTCCATCATAAATATTTTATTGAGCTATTAAATGCACTTTGGAAATTTTTTGCGTGACAAAGGATACAACAAATTATATAAAAATAATTAAACTTTAAATGATTATAATATTTGCATCATTAAATAATTGTATCATGTAATTTATATAATTTTACATTAAAATACAACTATATATTAGTATTTAATCATAAAATATATATTTTTTTTTACATTTCATCAGTCAAACTGAGTTATTAAAATTCAGATAGATATTTTTTGCTTGTTTAAGTAATAAATGTTATAAAAATAAAATAAATTCTGTTCTAAATATTTCCTTTTTAAATTCATAAAAATTTAATTCTTATGAAATTTTTTTAATTATATATTATAAGCATAATATTTAAATAGTTGGTTATCAGAAATAATTTTTAATGTGCAAAATATTTTTAGTTTGGAAAAATTTCTTTAACTTTTTAAATTTAATATTTAGTTATGCAAAAGATAATAAATTTTAGACTCACCACTGACATGTTTTGAATTTGTAGCATAATTATTTATTAATAAATTCATTTTTATATTTTACAATATTTTCCCTTTGTAGAATAACAGTTTGAAATAATAGGACAGTAATATCCAAAAATCTACTTTCATTTTCAATCATTTTGTACCAATCACTATAAAATCACCATTTTCATTGAGAATATGTGGTATTTAAATATATGTGTGCTTATATAAAGAATAAATTAATGATGTTAAAGCTTTTAAAAAAAAGATCACACCATTTGCAGTTTAATAACTTGCAGCATTGTAAGTTGTAATTGTGACAGTTCATTATAATTTATTGAAAAATTACAGCAGTTGACATTATATTGCATCAAATTTATTATTGGACACAATGGTATACATTCACTTGTTTCCACAATATACAACATAAAATAAATTAATTTTGATTCCTACATGATTTTGGTATTTCATTAATAGAAAAGGAAGAAGGAAAATTTCACCGAGAGAGAATTTTATTATTTTAGATATTTTTATGAATTTTGTTTCATTGAATCCATTAAGTGCTATGGTTAGAAGATTTTAAGTATTTAAAAATGTAAGATTTGTTGTAGGCTTATAAAATTTTGTGGGAGGAAGTGATTAAAAATATGCTGTTGTAAATGAATTTTTATCTAAAATTTTGTGTTATTATAAATTAAAAAATATAAAGATTAAAAAAAAATTGAATATTTTAAATACTTTTTCAAAATATTTGTTAGAAGTTTTTGTTGTGAAATCTTTCATTTGAAAAATAACTTTTTCTATAAAATATTTTAAATTCTTCCTACATTAGAAAAACTATCAAAAAAGCATTTTTTAAGCACATTCAATAAAATAGGTATAGCAGTGCACAGATTTATTTTAATTAATTTTTGAAGGAGCTTTAAATTATAACTTATAATTAATGATCGATCATAATTAGCAGTAATTGATAATGATATTTTTCATTGCTTCTGCAATTAAATGGTCAGTTTATTAATTGTTGAAAAAAATTAAATATATTACATTTAGTATAGCTCTTCTCAATCAAAACCTTCTCAGGATAATTTTACTAAGATTTGTTTATTAAAATATACAATTATTTAGTCGATGTTTAAGAAAATACAAATAAATATCTATTATCAAATATTTTCAATATTCATTTCGTGTGTGTGAATTTTATCAGGACATAAATTTTTCCGTTAAAATAAAAAGGAAAGTGTTATGAAAATTAAATATATTTAATTTGAAGAGTCGCCGATTCGTAAACAATGTTACAGTTCGCAGTTTGTTTGTTCCGGCAGTTAAATTCACTGGAAAAACAAGTTTTTTCCAGAGACATTACCATTTAAGTGACTGAACTTTTAATTCAATTTTCATGACCATCATAACCCGCATAGATGTTGGGAACCTTGTCACAGGTGGCAAGAAGGAAATGCTATCACTTATACGTAATCTAGAGTTGCATTCCAGGTAAGTAAGACAAATGTATGTAGCGGTGAAAACGCCTGCCACTGTCCGAAATGATGACACTTCGCGATTTTTCTAATTACAGAGTTTTTGGGGTCATTTCGTACACCGTGACACGAATGCCATTAGGGTGAGAAGAAATAGGTCACTTGCGTTAAATCCGGGCTGTTGTATTGGAATTATTTTAGTTGTATTTATAATAAAAGGAGTTTTCAAAAGTGAAATCAAAAAATACATCTTTAATATTTTGACATTAATTTTTTGCTGCTTGAAAAATATACTTTTATTGAAATTTTTATTCACCCAATTGTTTTCTAATTCTTTTTATTTTTCATCATATGCAAAACCATCAAAAATCGTAAATTCCTTTGAAACATTTTTTGAACTACGCTTGAGAGTTTTATCCTTGGCGTATTAAGTCAAATACAGTTATCGCTTTGGTCTTTTTTGAACAGTTCGTAGGTTCGATTCCATTCCGTGTGTAGATGTGTAAAGCTGTTTGAAATTTACTTTTAAGTGTTGGCTTCAGTTGATTTAGTACTCGTCAAAAATTAAATATGTTTTTATTCTTCATTTTCCTAAATCAGCCTTGCTTTGGAAAAAAATTGTTCTTCATTTATACTTATCAAAACCTTATTCTATCTACTCAGTTAAAATTTAAAAATGATAAGATTTAAATTCTATTATTTGGTATTGAAAAATTTGATGAAGGAAATAACAAAATATTCAAATAGATCTCGACATAATAAGTTTTTGAGAAGTATACTGATGATATATAAATTACTTTTTGACATATTTTCAGGTGTTTCTAGAATGGATTATGAAGAAATCTTGTTTATTTTTTGTTTCAAAATTAAAAGGAAATTGTTTTTTGCAATCTTATTCGTATTTTTGTGTTTTTTTTTTCCTTACAATCTGTACATGAAAATTAACCTTTTTCTTTATTTATTAAAAATGGATTTTTTCAATAATCAAAACCTAAAGAAGAGTTAAACATAAAGCGCGTATTCTGTTTTGCGTTTCTTTATTATTTCAGTTTTGAAATTTACAATAACGTATAACTTATTAATGATTTATCTCTGAATACATGAATTTGATCCTTTCTCTTCTTCTCTCTCGAGAATTGTAATTTTAATAACAAAACTAAAATAATTTCCAAATAAATTTTCCAATATTGTTAATGCAGTTTTCTTTCGTATGTATAATATTTAGGCTGTAAAGTTACGTATTTAAAAAAAAGAGAAAGTAATTTAAATACGGATAAAAATGGCTCCAAGACTGATTTCAGATAACAAATTACAAGATGATTAAAACGCCCGAAAAAACTTTATGGACTAATTTGTGTGAAAAGATGTAATGCAATGCAATGCAGTGAAAAAAAATGTTATATTAAATAAATTGAACGTTCTGTCTTCTGTATTATATTTGTTGTTGAGTATTCACGTTTCTGTACTGAAACATTTTTAAACTCCTGTTTCCATGCGTAGTAAACACTGACATGGATTAACACTATTCTACTTTGTAGAGAAATCATACATACTTAAAGGTGCCCATTTTCGTTCAAATGAGGCCAGAAACATCCGCTTTTATTTTCTTCAAAATTTTGTTATATGCATAAAATGTCATTTATATATCTTATTACTGCGTATTCCTCCATGCGGCTGTGTGATCTAATTTTTGTGGCGCTTTCGACGTTATATAACAATTCTACAATTTAACTAAGATGACTTTCTCCTCTAAATAGCCATTTTTTTAGGTATAGATTCATCTAACAGTATCGGATGTCATTGCTGCTTTTTATATACCTTCAACTGCTTTAAATAATCTGATGAAAAAAAAATAACATAACTTTTATGTCTTCTACAGAATTATTTATGCACATTTTTTTCTTATTTTCTCATATAAAATTTTTTTTATACATTTATTCATTTTTCAAATTTTTAAATTTTTGTTTCATTTGCTGCTCAAATTATATTTTACTGCCCGAATTTATAATGGAAGTCATTTTAGATTGTTGAAAAAAATGTTTTCTTCTTTTAAATTTATTCCAAACGACTAAATAGCAAGTATTCGAATTGATGTTATCTTTTCCTTAAATGGTATATATATATATATATATATATATTTTAAAACTGAGTTCGAAATATAATATTTTATTGAATGTAATAATTTATCGCAAATTTAAACCCTTAAACATCTAAACTGTGTTTAAAGATGCTTTTATCAATGTTAAAAGTTTTTTTTAAAAATTGGTTTAAAACGACTCAAGTATATTTATACCAATCGTTAAGAAAAAGAGATTGTTCTAACGTTTTTGATTAATAAATGTATAATTTTAATGTAAAAAAAAAACATTCTAAGTTTTAGTTTGGCTGATGAAAATTTGGGAAATAATCTTGATGCATTGACTTTTTTGATTTTTAAAATTTAATTTTTCCTTGCTCTTATTTTGCTTTGATTTTCCTTATATTTTTGAGGCTAAGGTTTGTGACAAGTGAGACTTATGATGGCTATTTAAGAAACCACTGCGATTGCTTTTAAAATAATTTCTTTGTTCATTATATTCTTTTGTGAAATTTCTTTAAAAATAGAAAGCCGATCTATTAACCTATTGGTTAGCACTCTTGCCTTCGGTTCAGTAGTTCGTGGTTTTCAAATCCCACTTTGGGTTTGGATGACTGTAGTGGTGTGTAATCCCTTTAAACCGTAGGTCTCGTTCTAATTAGCCCTCGTTTGCAAAAAAAATTATCTTTAAACGACAAACCAAACCTCTAAAATAGAAAGAGATGAATGAAGGAAAAACATTTTTTTAGACTGCTGTATTTTGCTAAAGCAGTATTTAATTATTTACTCAAAGATTAATATATTGAAGGCTCTTATTTGTGTTACAAATGTGACAGATCCTAATAAGAATTTACAGCTTTTGGAGATAACTCATTATTGAATGTTAATAATTTTCGTTAATAATCGTTCGTTCAATAATCGATAAAATATTAATGCTTTCACATAATTTTTCTATAATTTTTTTATGTTTTTGCAACTTCTCTCCAAATTGAAACGGAACTCAATAAATATGTTCATGGAAAAATTAAATTTTTATAATTTAAGAAAATAATGCATGTATTTTATTAATAAACTACATTGGGTAAAAAAAAGTCTCCGTACGCAGATACCAATGCAAATTAAAGTATAATTTGTCTCACAAAATTCATAATGATAAAAATGAAAACTTAAAAATGAGTTAAAACTAATATTATTTAATAATTATTCATATTAAAAAGATGATAATACAGGCAAAATTAAATAATCTTAAAAACTAAAAAAAAATGCCGTAAACATGGAACAAAAAAGTTTCCGTACGGTGCCCTAGCAACACAAAAAAAGTTTACAAAAATGCAAAATGCATATAACAAAATACATTTATTGATCAGTGGGGCCTCCTTTGGCCTTTATCACCTGTCTTAGACGTTGTGGCATTACCCCTACAAGTTTTTTGTTGTTTCTGAAGAAATATTACACTAAATGCTACTAATGGCACTTTTGAGTTCAATTTTGTTTTTTATGTCATATTTTTTAAGTTGTCGGCCAATTTCTTCCCACAAATGTTCGATAGGGTTTAAATCGAGTGACTGTGGATGGCTATGAAATTGTTGTTTAACATTGTAAAGGCACCACTCTTGGCAAATCTTCGAGGTGCGTTTAGGATCGTTATCCTGCTGAAAAGTAAATCCAGTTCCAAGAGATACTTTCTCTGCGCCGGATAACACATTTTGTTTAAGAATATCCATATCGTTCCATATTTCCCTCGATGAATTTCAAATTTCCTACTCAGAAGCACTCATACACTCCTACACCATAACACCGCCACTACTGTGCTTCACAGTTCCGCATAAATCCTTAGTTAGCATTTGTTCGCGTTTGGTTTTCTCCACACCATAACTCAATCATCTGACCCATGAATGTTAAACTTTGATTTATCGCTAAAAAGAATGGATTCTCAAAAAGATAATGGCTTGCTTACATGCTTCTTGGCAAACTCGAGGAGCTTTTTCCTGTTGTACAAACTTATATAGAGTTTCTTCCGGGCCGCACGTCCATGATAACAGCTTTTTTTAAATGACATTTCTCACGGTTTGAGTGGAAGATTTAATGTTGTAACTAACCAGTAAATCAGCTGCTAATTGCGATGCACTAATTCGGGGATTTTCTTGGCATATGATGTTTCTTTTATGCACGCGATTTAATTTTAGCGACATATCGGATCGAGCTCTATCCTCAAGTGAATGAAGTTTACGGTATCTTTCAATGGTATATAGCTCAGTAGATTTCGATTTTTTAGTCATTTCACTAATGCTTTTCATGGATAATCCATCTTTTCGTAATTTAATCACTAATTCCCGAATAGCTGTGGAAAGTTCCATTTTGAGACGATCAATATTAAACTTGAACTCAACAGCTGTCGATATGTTGTTTTCCTATCAGTGATTAACTTTCGAATGTCAAAGATTTACTGCGGGCCTATTTTAAACAAGCCAGAAGGAATTTGCGTAACGCGCTAAAGAAAGCGTTTAAAGAAAAAATGCAATACTTTACAAATTATGCTCATTTATTCTTAAATTTAGTCACGTACGGAAACTTTTTTTACCCACTGTACATTGCTTGAGTTTAGGAAACGTACCGTTACTTTAAGTGCAACTTTTAAGTTGTTTAATTTTATTTTTCATTTTACTGCTTTTGTTCATCTTAGAGAAACAAATTGGAAAATGGATTTTAATAGTCAAGTAGTAGTGATTTTTTAAAATTAAACAGTGTTTTCGCATTAGAGTTGGAACACATGCGAGTTAAAACACGTTAGTCAGAGCGTATGAAAGTCATGATTCAGTGAAATACTCTCCTAGCAATGTTCTCCCTTACCAACCACTTGTAATCAATAAAACTAATCGACTAAAACGATTTTTGATTGGTCTTTGTTTCTAAAAATATCATAGTGTAGGGACGTAAAAAAATGGAAGTTAGAATTAAGCAAAAAACATTACATTTATTACGACATTACACATGATTAAAAAATAGTTACAAAGAAAATACTTAATAATTATTAATAAGGTTGCATAGTACCTGTACAGTACAAATTGTAAACAAGGTTATTAATGAACCGAATGTTTCGACTTCCATTCCTCACATCTCTATTTTGTCTTCTAACTCTATTGGCTATTGAATATTTTGTATTGGGCAGTAACGCCATCTATTGTCAGTACAGTTAATATAGATCTGTTACAATAGACTATTATATATTTGGAGATATCTAGTGATTACAAATGTAGTGTGTGATGATAGTAAAAAAAGAAAGCTGAATTTTTTAATCTTGAAGGCGAGGTTTTATAATAAGATATTAAGGAAATTGATTCTATAGAACGAATTGAATGAAATTGATTCTATAGAAACTAGTTATTAGTGTATGGTAAATGTAATATGTAAATTAATATTCAAAAAACAAAAGGAAATTGCATTCATTTATAAAAATGCAGTAAATGATTACAGTAATTTGAGCTTAGTTTAATTTAAATGAAAACACGGTACAACCGATTCGTAACCCCCTCCCCCCCAAAAAAAATTTAAATTCAAAAATTCGCATTTTTTTGCATTTATATTTTGAATATCCGAATAAAAAATGCGTCAAGTTATTTTTTTGCACGAATAATTTTATTAATGTCCCAATAAGTTTTCTGTTATAAAAAATTTTTAAAAAATATTTTTATTTTTACTGGAGTACATATTTGTAAATATAATTTTATTTGCCTTGAGCAAATGGTTTATTAATTTACTTACATTTAATATATCTCTGTCTCCTTACGTATATTTCGATACATTTATATGGTATTTTTATTAAAAATGCATGTTTATATATATATATATATATATATATATATATATATATATATATATATATATTTGTTATTTTACTTAATACGTTTTTACATTAATTAAGAACTTAAAATGTTAATAGTGTAAATATGTGTTTGTGTTGTAACTTTTCTCACACTTTTAATTTGGTGCATAGAAACAGTGATTTTTTTGAAGGACGTGTGGTGGTTGACAGTTTGAACCACTGAGATTTTGTATGTAATGATTAACAATGGGTAGGATTGGAGATCGAATTCTTCTAATTTCATATATTTGAATTTAAAGTTTGATACAGAGAAATGCTTAAATTTTCTTGATGAAAAATCGGTAATTTCTTTTGGCGAATTCTTTTTTTTGTGTAAAATCATTTTTATCTATGAACTATGTTATCATATCAAATACCATTTCTGTTAAATTTTTTTCACTCATGAGATTTTTTTCCCACCAAATTTGTTTGGTAATTTACCTAAGATCAATTGCATTAATGAAATTAAATACTAAACATGCTACTTTTAGTATTTTCTCTGTAATCACGAACTTTTGTAATCATTCCGAAATAAAACTGAATATGTTTAAAGGAAAACCAAACGCTGCTTTTAAATTAATGTATTAATTAAAAAATGGTAATTTGCTTCTCTAAATAGAGGTTGGAAATTCTGGTATGATTTAAGAAATACGAATTTAAAGAGAATAGAAATGTAATAGAATCGCAGTGGTCCGGATTTTTATTATGTATTTACTGAGCATAATCGAAAATAAAAGCATATTCTGGTGAAAGTGATAAGATCTACAAGTCTTGACACATGAAATGGCGCTAATTTCTCCTGAATGTGAAAGCTTTCTTTCATTTGACACGTCATTTTTTTTCATTAATTTTTCATCTTTTATTCGCAATGAAAAGGTTTAATCATTAACTGGAACCTTGATTAAATGTGCAGCGCGTGTGTCTGAATCAGCGAGGAAAAAAATCAGAATCTCTCGAATTTCTTTCAATTTGTTTCCTTTATTATTGAATTGCCATTTTTTAAAAACCAGTACGAAATGTATTTGATTTTAGTCTTTGTCTAAGCAAATAAAATGGTATTAACCTGTTAACGATTCGTAATTTTCATTGTTAGTAAATGTTCTCCTGTTCACACTCAAACGTCTTTAGACCCGGTTTATAAAAGATGAATTTTTAAGTTCTATTTGGAGGAGTTATGCATTTTTCATTATTTGCTTGCTAATCGAGTGATATGACTGATGTTGCGATACATATTCAACTGTTTCGTAAAAACCAAAATATTACATTCTTAAAATTTCAAGGATTATTAAACAATTTCTCTTAAAAGTGAGCTATGAAGAGACATGGATAACGTCTGACAGTCTTTCTCTTGGTTTTAAACTAAATTTTTTAAATATATTATATTTAAAAAATTTTTATTAGCGGGTTTGAGTTTCTGTTCTTCGTATACTTTTAATAATCAAAATTTGTTGAATACGTATTTTTCATTAATCACTAGCATGCTATGATAAGAATTTTTCTGTTCTTATTCTTTATATACTTTACTAATAAAAAATGACCTTCGAGCGACGAACAAATCAAACCAAAAATACGACGAATTGTTTTTTTTTTTAAATGCTTTGATATTTATTTGAGTGGAGATGTTTTGATGCGCAATTACTTTAGTTCAAAAAATGTACTGTGTTAATTTTTATAAATATTTTTCATTCATTTTGTTATAGTGAGTATTGATAAAAGTTTAATCTTTCTTTCAAAATCCAATTTTTAATTGATTTTATGCTTTTCTATTGTTCTTTCAAATAAATAATCTGTAAAATTATATATAATTTCTTTTCTTTTTTAACCTTATTTTTTTAGTGAACTTTTTAAAGGAACCGCCAAACCGCATTGTGGGAAATTTTTCTTAAGATAATTTATCTTTTAATGCTTTAGCCTATTTTTTTTGAATAACTTCATTTTTAGTTCGTACTTCCTATATCAATGCAATTTCTATAGAATGTTGCTGAATTTTATAGCAATGGTTTTCTATGCTAGAGCCATCTGATGAACTTGCGGTCCAGTTTGCGGAATTTACGTCTATAGAATAGTTCTATCTTCTGCTGTGTTATAAGGATTAATGAATTATAGGCACTTTTTATTGGAAACTCTCAACTGACATATCAGAGTTACCCTTGTTTAAAGAATGTGCTATTTTTAACTTCTTGTTTGGTTACTCTTACCAAATTTGTCCGTCAAGAATTTAATAGGAACTTACGAAATCAAGGTAGCACAGCATGCTTAAACGCAGCATATTTTAGTTTTATTGCGGAACCTTTTAGATTAAGTTTTGGAGTCGAAAAAGCTCCGTTTTAAATTTTCCGTGCAGTATTACATTTTAAATCTTTAATTCTTAAAATAATTCCATTGAAATTTTATTACAATTTCATTCTGTTTAGTTCGAAGGATTTACTTGTATTCCTTTCATGTAAGTATGTGTTTTCTCTTTAAGTTTCGTATGAAGATATTCATGGATGCGCACTATTCAACTTGTCGGATTTTTAGCTTATTCATCAACGATTAAAAATGGTGTTTATTTTTAATTAAAAATAATTACTCGTTTAATGATTATTTTAATTTTTTTGTTTTAGTTTAATGTGACGATTTTTGGGATTGAAGTTTTGATTTTAAATTGTTTATTTCTCTCTTCTCGAATGAAACATTTAATCCAAAAGTAAAGGACTTGTTTAGTATCAGTATCGTGCAGAAACCCTCAATCTTGTCTTTGATCGGTTTTCTTATATGTTTTCGTGTTTAAAAAATATTCGTAGAGCGATTGATGAAACTCAAAAATCAAATCATTAAATATGAGAATTTTGGTGGAATATTACTGCATATGTGAAGTTTATTAATTAGAATTGAATTTTTTTAATAGATAAATAATAAAATGAAAAAGATTTTTATTTTTAGAGAGTGATCTTTTTAGAAGAAAAAAAAAACGAATCTTTATGTTAAGTTCGAACTTGTAAATGATCATGCTTTTAAATGTACATGTAGCAATATTTAATTACTTAAAAACTAATAAGAAACAATGTTAATTGCATTTACCTTCATGTAAACTGAATGCAATTTATTAGGTTTTAAGTGATTTTATGTATCCGTTTCCCAGAAATCCTTTCTTGCATCCCTGAGAATACATGCGCATCTACAATTAAGAATTTTTGTTTTAGTTTAATAATTATATATGATTTCGTTAATGTCTCTGTATTTCTCAGATTTTTCTCCCCATATATAGAAAATAGGCTTTTTGTTGTGTAAAATAACAGATGAAGATAAAAGTACAAAATATCAAATTAGAAATTTTAAGTTATGAAGTATTTTTTATTATTTGTTTAATCAAACATTTCAGTTAAAACGCGAAAGGTATTTCCTTTTAAATAAATTTTTAATTATTTATTCGCACAGTGATTGTTTTGCAACTTTAAATTACAAGATTGCTTCACATATATTTTATTTGTTTAATAAAAGTAAACAAATGCAATCATTTATACCAGATGCTCAGTAAAGTTTTCTCAACCTTTTAACTTTGGAATGCTGTCAGTTATGGTCAATAAAGTGTGGAGACAGAAGAGTAATATTGTGCACTACACAAGGCAACTTAATAAACACCAAATAATCTTGTAGAACATTTAATGCACATATATAATTTGCAATAGATTGTTTAAGAAAAGGTTTTATTTTCTTTGCATATTTTGTGTGTTTGTTCTCTCTCTCTGTATAATATAATTTTTTTAAGGAATGTAATGATTAATAAATATTCCAATGTTCTGTTTGTTTTGAAATAAAAAGAATAATAAATATTCATATTTATTATGTATATATTTGGTATTAGGCAAAATATTGTGTAAAAACAATTTAATTACAGAAAATGCAAGGGTAAAAATAACATTACAGTCTCAGTTTTGGTCTGAAAAAATGTGTGGCTGACATTACTTTTCAAATAGAAATTTAAAAGGTGGTAATAGACATAATTACAGCTACTTCCTTGAAAGAATTAATTACAGCCAAATGCTTTTATTTGATTAGTGTAGAAGCATCAATGGTTTCCATTACTACCATATATGAATAAAATAAATTCTCTGTTTATAAAGTTGAATTTCGTGCACATAAATTACTAACTAAAAATTTATTTTGATATGTTTTAATAATGGGAAAAACTAATTATTTATTTTGATATATTTATCCTTATAATGAGTGATTCTATTTTGCATAGAATTAATAAAAAGTAATGATCTTGCACATTAAATGTAGCTTTTTAGTCAATTTTATGATATTTATAGATTATTGTTTCACATTTTATGACTACATTTTAAGTGTTTTTAATAGGATAAAAAGAATTTACTTTAAACAAGAATAAATGATGGTAATTATTAGAATTATTTAAAAAAACCTATCAAATAGTATATTGTTAGAATTTCTAGTTTTTTTCTTATTTTTGAAATTTATTACTTAAACAAATTTCATTATCCTTTAAAAAATTATTTTATAAATTATGTTTCATTTTCTTTATTGCTATATTACAAAATATTTTCTATGTATAAATATTTTGATTTAAGATAAATTTTTTTTTAAAAAAAGTAATGGCTAAGTATTAAATACTAAAAAAATGAATTATTTTATTTGTTTTGAGAAAGAGATTAATATTTGAATGTAAGTAAAAATCAATTACAAATTTTCAGGTATTTCAAAATATTTATATAAACAGTTTTTCATTTTATTAAAATCATTCATCTCTCATCTGATAGCTTCTATAACTGATTTTAATGTTATTTTATTGCTTATAATTTTAAATATTTTATTGAATGAAACGTATATTAATAAATTTTTGTGATGCTTATATAGAGTAATATAATTTTCTCGGAAGTGTGTTTATTTCTTAAATATAATGCTTTGTATTTATTTTGTTTCAAAAATAATTCTAAAAATGTTATTTTCAATTTAATAAGCAAATACAATATAAATATTAAACTTGTATTAATTCATAAATTAGTGTAGGTTATAGTAATGTAAGTGATAAATCAGTGGTAAAATTTCAAGTATTAATTTTAAATTCCTACATTTTTAAAATTTTTAATGATATATATCATTATTTGTGCAAACTGCCTAGATGTTAATGTTTTTTAAACATAGTCATATTTTTTCAAGATTGTTAAAATAAAATTAATTATTTGCAAAGTACAAATCATGACTTTAGAATAAAAATAACTTTTCAGAAAATATGAACAGAATAGCAAGTTACATGCATGTTACATTCTTCTCTATATTTTATGAAGTTCATATTTGGTTTTAGAATTTCTAGATAGGTGATTGTAATGTAATGATTATGATATGTGAATACTAACTTTATGCATACTGCATAATAGAAGTGAGAATAAAATTTACTTTAAATCTTTCTACAATCTACTTTAAATATTGTCATTTGTGCGAAACTATTCTTAACATCATAAAATGTCCTATCTTGTTTGATCACCTGATCTTGCATTACCAGTCTTGCCTTCGGTTTAACAGCTCGTGGGTTGGAATCCCACCTTGGGTATGGATGTTTGTAGTGGTTCGGAATCCACTTTAAGCCGTAAGTCCCGGTCTAATTAGCCCTCGTGTGCAAAAAATGACCACTGAGCGACAAACAAACAAACACTTGCATTACCAGACCTCATATTTCAGAATGAAAAATAAATAGTTAAAAGGTTATTTTTCATTCTGAAATATGTAGTCTAGATTTTGTAATATTTCAGTCTAATATACTTTTATTATCTTTCATTAAATTTTAAACAGTATGAATAAGATTTTAGAGTTTTCTAATAATCATGTGAACATTGTCAAATTGAAGAGGTAATTTCGTTATAAATATTTATTTATGCATAAGTTGTATAAATTGCTATTTAGAAGTACTGTTATTACAGAAATGAAAAAAACATGGAAATAAAGCAAATTTAAAGAAAATTGTTTTAAATATGCTATTTTTTCATTGATTTATCCATCCCTATGACAAATTCCTTTGAGATAACTGCAAAAATAGTTTACTGCTAAAGAATGACTTGCTTTTTTGTACCGTGGTACTTTGAAATACAAATTTAATTTGTTCTGTAACCTTGCTCTTATGTCAATTTCCTCGTATCGCAAAGCAATTTTTCCCATTGAAATTAATTAAACTGCCATTAATCTGCTCGAGCTCCCAAAACATCACCTCAATTGTTTTAGTTAAGTGTTTTTAAATAAAAAAATGTATTTACAAGAAATATTTAGTTATAAATAACAAATGCATATTCTATAAAAACATATTAAAAGAATAAGTGAAGTGCTTAATTTTCATCTCTGGTCTTCACCTTTATCGTCATGCTTTGCTCATTTTCACATGTAGATCATTTAAAAATCTATCAATGAAGATTTGTTTCTTCCTCCCTTTCAGGATATTGCGAAAATAAGTTAGGCAAGTTTCATTGAACAACTCTGATGCACGACCAGTTGCAACTTTTTCGGGTGATTTTTATCCATGAATTACAATTTTCTCCCACATTCCCAAGATCTCCTTTATATCTCTTGTAAGGATAACCTCCTTCATCTCTAGCTCCTCTTCAAATCTAATTTTTCATTGAACCACTGTATTCTGCTGCAAATGTAGATCGTGTAACTCACACACCTCTCTCATCCATCTCCAGACCCATGGATTTTCCCTGAGAAACAATCTCCTGCCGAGCTGACAGCCGAATGGTTAGCGCTCTTGCCTTCGGTTCAACAGTTCGTGGGTTCGAATCCCACTTTGGGCATGGATGTTTGTAGTGGTTCGGAATCCACTTTAAGCCGTAAGTCCCGGTCTAATTAGCCCTCGTGTGCAAAAAATGACCGTTGAGCGACAAACAAACAAACAAACAAAACAAACAATCTCCTCTACCATTGGCACTTCGAGTTCCAATCCTTCGCCTCAGGCCACAGCTTCTTTCCTGCAGAGGTTAAGGTCCTCGTTGTAACATTCAGCCAAGCCTGATCAATAATTCTTAGGCTTATCACGATGTTAAAGTGGTCCTTCCAGTACTCTCAAATTGTAAGGTTTGTGTTCTCCCTCACCTCAAGGCAGTGCGGAAAAATGTGCTTGGTGTACAACTTCTTAAAATTAGAAATCACCTGCTGATCCATGGGCTGCAGGATAGGAATGGTTTTGGGTGGTAGATAGAAGACCTTTATAAACTTCAACTTATCAAGTAAATAATCTTTGAGAGCAGGGACATTGTTGAGGATGAGAAGGGCTTGCATGGGTAGGTTGTTTTCCTGTAGATATTTTTTAACAGAAGGGCCAAATACCAGGTTTATTGATTCCACCAAGAATTTCCTGGTGACCCACACTTTCAGATTTGCCCTCCACATAACTTTTTTTTGCAGTTTTTCTTTTAAAATCTTATGTGACTTAAAGGCTTTGGGATTTTCTGAATGATATACTGGTAGAAGCTTGATTTTGCAGTCGCCACTTGCATTGGTGCAAAGTGCTGAAGTTAATCTATCTTTCATGGGTTTGTGACCTGGTATCATCTACTCCTCTGCCACTATGTAAGTCCTATTTGGCATTATATTCTAGAAAAGTCCTGTCTTGTCACAGTTGAAGACTTGCTGAGGGATGTATCCTTTGGCTTCTATCAGTTCAGAAAATGCTTTGATGTGAACCACAGCTGCTTTCACATCTGAATTTGCTGTCTCACCATTGCTGATAACAGAGTAAATGCCAGTCCTTTTCCTAAAGTTGACAAACCAGCACCGACTGACTCTAAATTAGTCATCCGATTCCTCGTTTGTGGAAGTGTGTGGGATCTGCTTCAGCAAATCCCTGTAAATCGTTCATGCCTTCTCGCTTATGATGCTTTGTGTTAAGGTTCCTCCTTGAACCTATTTCTCTGTCACCCACACCATCAGTTTCTCTATCTTTTCATGGAGAGGGGTACAGAGCTTAGAAATTATATTGTAATGCCATTAGCTGGCATTATACCCATTATCAATTCCTTCTATTTAAGCACAGTTCATATCATTGATGTGCTTTACCCATACATCCTTGCTAAGTCAATTATACCGCACACCTTATTCGTGTTTTTCTATGATTTCGCACTTTAATTCAATAGGCATCTTCTTACCCATAGTTATAAAAATAAATGTGATAATGCTCTGTAAATGTACAAAAAGTAAAAAATGCGAAGCGAACTTACTAAAAATACTTCAAAAATGAGGGAAATAAGCACACAGACTGAATTCTAGTATGGGGTGGGAGAAACTGTTAGACGCTGCACCTGACACCAACATGCGGAGTGCATTTCCTCGTATCTCAAATCTTGCTCTCATCTCAAAGCAAAATAATGCTCACATGGCGGCTTGTATATTAGGGCACTTGTAAATCGAAGTACCACTTCATATGTATAACAAAAGAAAAAGAAACAATAATATAATGTCTTGATATAATGATTGTATTTTTATATTGATATATTAATTGAAAATTTATATTAGTTGAAATATTCATATTAATTGAAAAATTATATTTTTTTAGTTAAGGATGAGCAATCAAAATGGACATCACAACTGGCCTATGAATGTAGGTATAATTGATATTGAAATTTATTTTCCATCATACTATGTCGATCAAGAAGAATTAGAGGCATTTGACAATGTTTCCAAAGGAAAATATACAGTTGGCCTCGGACAAAATAAAATGGGATTTTGTACTGATAGAGAAGACATAAATTCCTTGTGCCTTACTGTGGTGGAGCAATTGATGCAAAAAAGGGACTTAAGTTACAGTCAAATTGGGCGACTTGAAGTTGGTACAGAGACAATAATCGACAAGTCAAAGAGTGTAAAAACTGTTCTTATGGAACTTTTCAAAGAAAGTGGAAACCATGATGTTGAAGGAGTTGATTCCACAAATGCTTGTTATGGAGGAACTGCAGCTTTGTTCAATTCTGTGGCCTGGGTAGAATCCAGTGCATGGGATGGTAAAATAATCATTATTATTTAAATTCTTCTTTAAAAAGAGTATTATTAGTAAATTATTTAAAATAGTTTTATAAATTTTTCCATTCTTCTTAATCCTATATTTTGTCAGAAATGAATCAATTCTTAATCAGAAGCATTAATTGTAAGTTCAATTTATTTTCAAAGATAATGTGAGGAAATCATTTATTAACATTTGCATCATTGCACTTTTCTTTTAATTTTTTAAATATAGAGTTGAGAAGTTATTAATATTCATACAAAATTTATTTACTTGGTATCTGTCGAAACAACAAAAATGTAGTAAGTAAAATATAGTTTAATATATAAAAAATTAAGTGTAGACTATTAAAATACAGTAGAAAGCCTATATCTATGGCTAGTTTATTGGATTACTGAAGCTACATATCATAAGTATTCAATTGTGTAATTTGTGAATCCTTGATTTTTACCTACAAAATAAAATGCACTCATTTCTATTAATGAATGCTTGAGATATGTGCATGAAAAAAATATTATAGCATGTTTCTGTACAAACATGGCTCGTTAACTCCTGAAAACATTAATGATGATTATTTTCACATTTTAAAGAATATCGATGCAGAATTATTCTGTGAAACATAGAAACTATCTTTTTTTAAAAATAGTTACAATTTATTTTTAATGTAACATTTTTAAAAAGGAATATAGTATTTAAATAAATTGAAATTAATATTTATCTAACATAATCTTCCTAACTAGTGTATTAAAATTTTTTAGACTAGTCTCACACACACACATAGTTGAACAATTTAAAACTGTATTGCAGAATTTTTTAAATTTTTTTGATGAGATCATTGCATGATATTTTATTTTAATAAATGTTTCATTGTTTTTTATGTCTGTATACTGTACGTTTTTATTTATGCAATATTTTTAATGTTATTTAATATTTTTTCCAAGACAGTGTTTTGAAATAAATTTCAGTTGAATAAGATTTATGAGTCATGGAAAACGATTTACTTTAAAATAAAATCAAATGTAAAATAATTTTTATACCATTTGGATTAAGAACTATGTTAAACAATGTGATGAATCTTAATCAGGGTCCCAGTTAGCCTAATTGGGGCCTGGGGCAAAAACTTCTTTGGAGGCTCCCTCTGCTTCTCAACAGCAAATTTTTTATTCGATTTAGCTATGATTCTTTTCAATTTACCATGTAAAGTAAATTTTCTATTTGATGTGTGCCCATCTGATGTGGGGCAACTGCCCTGTATGCCACCCCCTAGTCAAGCTCTGATCTTAAATGTTTATTAACTTGTTTTTTTTTGTCATTAAAATAAAGAAAATACATTTATCTGTAAAAAGCTTTTCGTTTTCTTATCATGGCATTTGCTAATTATCACTTATAAAAGTAATTTTTTGTAATCTAACTGCATTATTACATGACTGATATTTTGAATGATAATTTATAACTTTTAAATCTCAATGACGGATTTTTTACAGATTGAATAAGCATATACCTTTAAATATAAATAATTTAAATCTATAAATAATTTTATTAAATTACAAAGTAAATTTGTACTTGGTCTAATGTGTTAACTTATAGTTTGTTATATTTTGTGTTCTTAAGTTATATTTTTATATTTTACTAAACATCATGATATATAGGTATATAAGAATAATATTTAATTTACATTAAAATTTAAAAATTCAAATTTACAAGCTCAAAATTTTTATAAAATCTTATATTTAAGTGATTTGCTTAAAGTTATTGTGTGTGTTCTGAACATTATTAGATTGTTTCATCTCAGAAATTCTATAACAATAAGTTCCTATACTAGTATACTGCAAAATACATCTATTAAGTTAAGATTGTTTTTAAATTTCAATGTGAATTAGGATAAACCATTTTAATCTATTTTTTTTATCTGATAACAAGCAGTCTAAAATTTAAAATATATAAAATCATTGTTATAACAATGATTTTATGCATTTTAAATTTTAAACTCTTCATTAACAGACAGAATATATGTATTTAAAAAAAAATAAATGCATATTTTTAAATTCAAAAATTTCTAAAAATTAGTGCCATACAAATTTAATCCAAAACTAATTGTTGTCTGGAATTGGTTTCCAATATTCAAAACTTAATTCTGAAGTGATCTTGATTTATGCATAGAAATTTTGATTTATGTGAGAAAGATGTGTAATACAATGTCAGATGCCATGCCAAATTCTAACTTTTCCACCCTTTCTGATTACCTTCAGAAAATTTTTCTGATTAATTTACAGATTACTCAATTTACTTTTACATAAAATCATTGACTACAGTTTTTTGATAAAAGTTTGCATAATATTCTTTCCATAGTTGAAAATAAAAGTTACCATTTTTTTTATCAATTAAGTGCATATGAAAATTTACAATTAATATTCACTATAAAATGCAAAAAGAAAGCAAAATTTTCAAACTATGAATACTTGGAAAATTAAAATTAGTTTTATACAATTTGTTTTCAGTTTTATTGATCTATTAATTTAATAAAGTGATTAGAAATCCTAATTAAATCATTAAAAAATCTTTTTTAAAGAAATTAGTTAAAAAAACTCCTAGAATTTATTCAATATTTTGTAATCAACAATATACTATCAGAGTTTACATGTGTACTGCTTTTTCGTTCAAATTCTTTATTCAATTTAAATTCATATAAAATATACATTTGTAGATCTTGTATCACTTACACAATTATACTGAAAGTGAATATGATAGCATATGATTTATCATAAGGTAATTTATGTGTATCATCATTTATATGGATACAAATTTTAAATTCTATTTGATAATATTTTTATAAAAATCTGTTGATAAATTGATATGCAAATTATTGAATACATCCCAGATTTCTTAAAATTTATTTTTAAATGAAAAACTAAGCATTATTTTAATAAACATTTTTTTTTACACAAGATCAACTTTTCATGTTGACGAATCTTGTCTGTTATAATAAAATACCTAAGTAGTAAAATTCTCATGAAAATGTTTTTTAAAATTAACTATAGAATGTAATGTTCAGCTAAAGTCGGAGCATACAAAATCAGTAAATTGATTAATTTAATTGTTTCTCTGATAATGCATTGATTGATAAAGCAATTAGAAATGGGACTTGTATTTTCATGCAATTTAACATCACAGTGAAGATTTTAGTATTTATATAATAAAGTTGTAATTATTACATTTAAGAAAAATATTTGTAAACATGACATTTAAAAAATAGTTTTTGTTGAATTTTAAAAATGTATTATATATATTGAGAAAATAAATGAAAACAAGTGAAGATATTCTTTTAGAAATAAAATTATACCATTTCAAATTTAAGTAGGTATTCTTAGTTTTTAAATAAAATCATATGAATATTATGTTATTGCTAACAAAAATTGCTGTGTTATAAAATACTTTAAATTATATTCAAAAACGAAATACATGGCTGCACTATGAAGCTTCAATCAGATCTATTATTAATTTAAGACTTGCAAATATGTTGTTGATCTTGAAGTACATGTGTTAAATATCATAATTTTAGAAAACTTTGCATAGTACAAATGTTTCTATGTACAAAAATAATTTACCAATAATAATAATTTTATTATGATTTAAGCCAAATATCCTATATCAATTTTCGTTTTTTGTAGCGCATTTAATTTGTAATGTTCTGGAGTGTTAAAAAATACGGATTATATAAATGATTAAAGATGGAAAATTATATCTTTATCACAGTAAATTTAATAGTAAATTAAAATTTATTTTATATTTCCTTTAGAGCTTTTGGATTTCTAATCGTTATTTCTATTAAGAATATAAAAATAAAAAGCTTATATTCGTATTATTTTTGTCTTCAGTTTTTTATACTCAAATTATTTTTCATAGATCTTAAAATAATGGAAAGTATTACCAACAATAAAAAGTAAAATAAATAAGTTGTATTTTTTAATTCATCATATAAACTAATAATTATAATTTTGAAAAGTGATACATTAATCTATTTTAAAACAAACTCAAAAAGTGTGCAGTGTTTAATGTACTTATTGTTACTTTATATTTTTGCTAAACAATATTTAGCTGAATTGATTTTTTTTTGTTTTTATATTATGCATACAGCTATTGTTGCATATAGCTGCAATATTTATAGTGTTGGGCAGCTAATTATATCATTTATTGGAAATAGAATGTCCAATAAAAATTTTTTTAAATTTTTTGTAAGCAATGGGCATTAATGTGGTATCTATTGGAATAATATAATGACTATTACAGTTCATTTTTAGGATGTATTTTAAGAGAGATCTTTATTTTTTGTTTGTTAAAAATGGCTATTATCTGGTCTTCTAGTATCAAGCTGAAAATTCATTGTATTGAAGTCCAACAATGAAAAGTGCTGGTGAATGGTTACTCATATAAGTGTAAGATATGAAATTTAGTACAAAAGGACACTGTATGTTAATGCTATGAAAATAATGCATATGGATTGTTTATTTTAAATGTTGTGCTGTATAAGGATTTTTTTAAAAAAAAGAAAATATGATATTACAAACTGTATTTTTTATTCAATGTAAGTTTTTTTATTAATGATGAATTAATATTTAATATCTTAAAAAATATTAGGTTTCTTTTTCAATTTAAAATTGATTGGCTCGAGAAATTGCATAGCCATTAGTTATGAAAGAAGTGCAAATTCAATTTTCATAGATAATATCTGCCCGGCTTTGAAAACACTGATTTTAGCTTAAAGAAATTCATTTATGAATGAAATATATTTGCTTTATTTAGATTACTTATGATTAGTATAAAAAACATAATTTATTAAGATGATGAATTAAAATGTTTCATAAACTTTAAAAGAATATATAGTTATTATGTTATTATTTCAAGCTGCTCACATATTTGAATATTTATTGGTCTTTATAAATTTGGTGTTAAGATTTTATATTCTTTATATTAGTTTGTTATATTTTGTTTCATTTGATTGTTTTGTAAAACCCTATATTTTCTTATTTTGTAGGTCGATATGCTTTAGTTGTAGCTGGTGACATAGCTGTTTATGCTGAAGGTAATGCAAGACCTACAGGTGGTGCTGGAGCAATTGCCATGCTTATAGGACCAAATGCACCAATTGTTCTGGAAAGAGGTATGCATTGTTTAGATATCCAGATTTAGTTGTGATAAAATTATTCATATTTAATTTGTGGTGCAGTAGAAGTTGTGCTGTATCACTTATAACTTGTTTTTGTTTGCAATAAGTTACAATATTCAGCATTTATTTATTCAGGCTTACGATCAACCTATATGGATCATGTATATGATTTTTACAAGCCTAACTTGATGAGTGAATATCCTACAGTTGATGGGAAGCTTTCAGTTCAGAGTTATGCTAAAGCTCTTGACAAATGTTATGAGGGATTTTGTAGAAAAGCAGAAAAACTTTCAAAAACTAAAAGTAAGCAGCACACATTTGTTTATATTTATGTAATTCAAATGGTTATTTAATGTATTTATTTGTATGACTCATTTTTCTGTTTTGCAATATTTCAGACAACAAGTATTTTACACTTAAAGATCTTGATGCAATGTTATTTCATACTCCATACTGCAAACTTGTCCAGAAAAGCTTAGGTCGACTTGCTTTTAATGATTTTAAGAGAAATCCTGATCCTAATATGATTGAAGAATACAGAGGTCTTGAAGCTTATCGGTAATTAGTAATCTGATTAATTTTATAATTTCTGTACATTAATATTAAAGGGAAATTAAAAAGCCATACAATGTTTGTGGATTGAATGTACACTGTGGCAGAAGTTAATATTCGTTGTCCTTAAACAGAGTTTACATAATGTGTACATAAAGAATTTACTTGTAAATAAGTTAAAATTATTTTATAAATTTATATAAATTCTGGTGTTTTATTCTGTGCTCATTAATTTTATTTCACTTTTCTCTTGTGTTTGTTGATATGAAAGTTTTTTATAGATTCTAAATTATATATAAGTATTCAATTTGAAAAAAGTTATTTGTTTTATAAAATTTAATAATTTATGTTATTGTACATTTGTAACAGTAAACTTATTTTAATTTCAAAAACTTTTTTTTCCCATTTTTAAAAGTGATATAGGTAATTTTTTACTTGTCTTAAAAAAAACAATTTTAAAAAGTTTTTTATTCTTTAGAAGAAAACAAACAAAAGAATGCTGATTTGTTTCTGAATTCATCTTTTTATTTTAAACTATTCAAATCTATATGAAATGAAATTCAATTTTAATGTTATTTTTCTTATAGTGATCTTAAACTAGAAGATACATATTTTAACAAAGATGTGGAAAAAGCTTTTGTAGATTTTAGCAAAGTCATGTTTGAGACCAAAACTAAGCCCAGTTTATTGATTGCAAAAGAGGTTGGAAATATGTATACACCTTCTTTGTATGCTTGCTTGGTTTCTTTTATTGCAAGGTAATAATATTTTTAAATATGTTAATTATTAAAGATAACACATATTAATAAATAAAATATGCACTAAATCCTGCATTTATAAAAGTTCACTTCATATATTTTATATATTAGGAATCTCAAATTAGTTTTTTGTTAGTTTAATAAAAAGTGTTATGCAATTTTTTGTAAGAATAATACAATTCAAAAATTAAGAAGTTAATTTGTGAGTTATAATAGTTTTGAAATTGCTTTATTAGAAAACCTAACAGATATGGGGGTGAACTCTTATAATGCTATACTTCAAAACTTAAAATTTTTGAAAATATGATGCTAAATTAATTTTTAATTTATGTAATTTTTGTTGTTTTGCTTTGCATTTTTGATGTATATTGATAAGATATGATACTATAACATTGAAAGATAAATAATTTTTATACATAAGTTATTTTAATGTATGAAAATGATACTTTTCAGAAGTAAATATATTTTCACATGATGACACTTTATATATTGGCTTCCTAATTGATTATTGTGTTTTATTTTATAAAAATACTTTTTTGGAACACCTTTTAACATTATTAGACACTTTATCATCATCATAGTGTTAGGGCCCTCGTGAGACCTGGATCTCTTCTAAAATTAACTCCTCCTCATGGGTCTCACCTTCTTTAGGTGAGTACAAATGTCCCAATCCTGAGGTAGCCAGGGATCTCTATTCTGTTTTTCCTCTCTTCTTTTTCTAATCATTTTCTTATTCTTTCCATTCCTCAACAGCAAGCAAAGGAGCTCTCCATGAATAGCTGTAACCATTCTATTTGCTTCTTGCTTCTCATTAACAGTCTACAGCAAGCTTTTGTAATAAATAATTTTAAAAAAAATGTGACTTCATTTCCAGTTGTAACATCATTTTATAAAACTTTAAATGATTCTCGTGGTGTTCCTTCTAACTTGGATTTTATAAATGTTGCAGAAGGAGAGTTTTTGGAAGGACTTTGTGATCCAGGGGTATGTGCTCCATGTCATATATTCATTTGACATGATGGTAGACTCGTGTAACTAATGCTTGTACTTCAGAAATTTTCAGGTATTGTAATTGTTCTGGTTCACATGCTTCATATTCCAAATCTTGTCCTACATGGGTTCTAGAAAAAGAAGTAGTTTCATCTAAGATAAAACAGAATATTACTTCCTTGGAAGCAAGACAAATAGTTAAAAACAAAACACCAAAAGTTAGTCTCTTACTCCTCTACTTTACAAACTGAATATAAAATAAACAATCTTCCAGCCCCCCAAGAAATTGCCTGTATCTACTCTAATTTTAACTTTAGTTTTTAAATCCATTATTATAGCTTTAACTACCAATAGTACAAAGAAATCTTTATCAACTTCTAATGAATTCAAGACTTACAGATCAAAAACTAAAAATTCAAAATACCTTGAAAAAAGCTAGAACTATTGAAAAGAACCATTGATATATCTTCTTCTGAATCAGATATGAAAATGAACCCATCTTCTACCTCTCAGACCATTTCAAATAGTAGAAAGGAAAAACACAAAGAAAGCCGAATGAAAGTTCATCTAAATGATATTATTAGTTTTGTGGAACTGTCATGGCTTCCCTAGCAAAATTTGCCATATAAAATACTTGATCCAAAAAACTTATTTGAAAGCTAGTGATACATTAAAATTTAAATGCTATAGTCTTGTCATAAAAGATAATAAAAATGGATCCAACCCAGCATCCAGTGATGTTGCTCTTTTGGTTTCCCATGATGGTCCTTAATCTGTAATCTCTCTAACTATAAATTTGCAGGCTGTGGCAATTAGAAGCATGTCATCCAATTTAATAACCATTTGTATGCTATACTTGCTACCAAATACTAGTATAGATGCCAGAGAACTAGACAAACAAGTACAAGAACCACTTGCTCCTTTATTCATTATTGGAGATTTTAATGGTCATTGTCCATTGTGGAGCAGAAAGAATGTAAATCCTCTAGGCCAACAAATTGAGGAGTTCATCTGTACTCATAATCTTTGTCTGCTTAATAATGATAAAAAACCTACTTTTATCAACAAAGTAGAACTTTCCACTCATTGGATCTTGGATTGTGCTCACTGTCTCTTGCTCCTTACTTTAATTTTAGGATTGTAGTTGACTTATGTGATAGCAACCATTTTCTACTTTTCTGGATCATGTGAATGTCAATTGTAATGATATTAAACATCCACTTTACTACATGTTTGACAAAGCTAATTAGACAGATTTCACATCACGAGCAATAATCACTAATGATATGAAGAAAAAAGGAAATCTTACTGAAGCAGTCAACTTGGTTATTAAAACCATCATTGCAGCTGCCAGTATTCCCAAATTAGGGCTAAGTGTACTGAAAAATAGGAAACCAGTTTGGGAAGGAACATTGCAGTGATGCTCAATGTAACACAAAGAAAAGCCTGTAATGCTTTCTGATAATCTCCCACTTTGGCTACTCAAAAAGCTTTTAAAAAAGCTAAGAGTATTGCACGTCAGGCAAGACAAAAAGTGAACAAGACCATTGGATTAAATTTGTATCCAATATAAACTTCCTTATTTCAGCAAAAGCATTTGCTTCTATTTGCTTTACAAATAAAATTGTATTGCACCTTTTCTTACACATAAGAATCAAACTGAGCTCCTAAATTGAAGATTTCAGACGATAAAGCATTTATCCTACTACACTTATCTTAAAATTATTGAATTGCGTAAAGCATAATCCTCTGTCAAATATACCTCCCCTGGTTCTGATAGAATAACCTATTCTATGGTTCAACATCTTTCTGAAAATTCTCTTAAAAATATTCTATACATGTTAAACTGCATTTGGAAAGATGATGATTTCCAGATGTCTGAAAATATACAATTATAATCCCATTATCAAAGCTAGGTAAACATCCACAAGACTCACAAAGTTACAGACTAATAGCCTTGATTAGTTGTCTATGTTAACTTTTTGAAAAAATTCTTAATATTAGATTGATATACATTCTGAAAAGCATGACTATACTTTTCAAAGTGGCTTTAGAAAGTCACAATCTACAATTGATATAATCATTTTGTAATTTTCTTTTGCCAGAAAGGTGTTGAAAGAGATATACGTGTTGCATTTCTAAAATGAAATTATTTAGTATAGATTTTTTTTGATATTTATAAAGCCTATGACTGTACCTGGGGATGTGGTATTTTAAAAAATCTCCAACCTTGGTTTTTGAAGAAATTCACCAATTTTTATACAATAATTTTTTAAAAAAAGACTTTTTAAAATACGTTTGGAAAACACACATTCCAATATCTTTTGCCTGGAAGAAAGAGTTCCCCAAAGATCTGTTTTAAGTGTGACACTTTTCATTTTAGCTATAAACCTCATATTACCAGTAATCCTTCAAAACTTTATAAAAAAGGATTTTTATGTTGATGATTTATAAATTTAATGTTATACTAGAAATATGAATCTGTTGAGAGTCTACTCCAGACAACTATTAACAATATTTTTGAGTGGTCAAATACAAGTGGGTTTATTATTTCTGCTCAAAAAACAATTGCTATACTTTTCTGTAAATTACCTCTTCATTGTTCCAGAAGTGGTTCTCAATGGAGTACACCTATCTGCTTTCAGGATGAATATAAATTTTTTGGCATAGTATTTGATAAACATTTGATTTTCCTTTCGTTCATTGTCAGGCTGTGGAAAAGGTGTCTTTGATCTTAAAATATTTTGCAAATTCTATTCTATGCATCTTGAAGAGCAAATTGTTCATTTTTTTGCCATGTCTACCAAAACATTATCTGATCTATGATAGATTATGGAATTGTGGTTTATGGCTCTGCTCGACTTCTTATTTGAAATGCCTTAATTATTTTCATTATCAAGCTGTAAAATTGGAAAACACACATTCCAATATCTTTTGCCTGGAAGATATTGGAATGTGTGTTTTCCAATTTTATTAAGCTGTAAAATTGTGTTAAGGAGCCTTTCGGACACATCCCTTATTTCTTGTTTATGTGCTGAGGCTTTTAAATCATCATTATCATATAGAAGAGAGAAATTATCTCTGCCCTATTACTTTTGGATTTTATCTAATAACAAAGATCCATTATGTGAAAAATTATTAAATAGTAATAGTAATTGCCTCTTCAAAGATTTTCCATTATATATTCCTCATTTTAGAATATGAATGCAAAAGATGATTTTCCTTCCAGATGATTTTGGTGATGTAGAAGTCTACACAAATACTTTTTTTGATCATCCTCCATGGATAGAAGATAGTGTACTTCACATTAACCCACTTGGGTGTTTTTGTGAAGTATACTATCTTCTATCCATGGAGGATGATCAAAAAAAGTATTTGTGTAGATTGTTTTAATAATGAATATAGGAATGTTTTAGTAAGTCAAATTTTGATAACTCAATTTTAAAATCTACTTTTAATGAACCAGTTTTTACAAATGGTTCGAAATCTCTAAATCATGTGGTATATGCATTTCTTAATAAAGACCCCTTATTCAGCTATAAACATTCTTTTACCTCTGTTTTCTTGTAAAATTACAGCTGTTTATTTACCACTCAAATATATTGATATTGATAAAATTCAAAAATTCATTTTATACACTGATTCTATGTGTGTTTTAACATCTTTACAAAATCCAACTACTGGTAACCCATTTGTCAAGGAAATGAAAAATATTCATAGAGAGTTATGTTCAAAAGAGGCCCAGATTCTATTTTCATGGGTTGTGTCTTATGTTGGCACTAATGGAAATGAATTGGTAGACAAAGCTGCAAAATCAGCTTTAGAATTCTTAATTGACTAATTACTTATGCTGATATGAAATCTATTGTCAATCATTTGTGTTACTATCGCTGGCAGGAAAAATGGAATCAAGAGAGCAGTAATATAAGCTTCATAACATTAAACCAATTCTATCATTTTGAAAGACAAAACTTTGTTGTGTTTTATTAATGAGACTTCAGATTGGAGATACATGCCTGACATATAAATATTTGTTCTTTGTGGAATCACCCCATTGAATGTAGCCATTGTGGTAAGTAATTAACTGTGAAACACATTTTAATTAACTGTACTACTCTTAATTGATATCAAAAGAAGTGATTCAGTTTAAGTAACATTAATTTGGAATTTTTACTTGGCAAAATTCACCATCATATATTTGAAAGATAATGGAGTTTTTAATAATATTTAACTGTTTCGTCTATCTGGCTTTCATGGGTTTGTTGTTTTATCCTTATTCTTCCGAGCCATTCATCTATAAACACTTAATTTTATCAAAGATTACTTGGTTTTCGTTACAGCCTATCCCATCTGAGAATCGTGCACCAGTAAAATCAAATCAATTCTAAAGTTAAGCTGATCTCTTTTTGATAACTTCTAGTCTTTTCAAGTTCTTTTCTACTTTTTTTTATCTAGTTCCTTTAATTCTTCCCTTTTTGGGTTTTCCTCTAATATTTACACATTTTTCTCTCATTCTTACTTAGTAATTGTCCAAACTGCTGGATTCTTTTTTTATCCTGCAATTATAACAATATTGAATTATTTAATAATTATGAGGTTAAAAATTGTCCCAAAATTTTATGTAATTTTTCTTTGCTGTGTTCTTAAAGCTCAGAATCTGTTTTATTAAACTTCATTCCCCTGAGCTAGTGGTAGGACAGTGGTTTTCAGCTTGATATGTCCCAGGTTTCATCCAAATTGATGTTGAAAAATGAGAGATGAATTTTGCGTTTCTGTTTTCTGTATGCATGTTTGTCGGGGTAGGTACATAGCAGTCTTTGAGTTTTCTATCTTATGAAAATGAATATGGCTTATTATCTATAAAAAATTTCTAGAAAGTAATGTATGCAGTGGGTACTAAAATGTTTTATAAAAGCCTTAGGTTGTTAGGCTCTCCACTAATCAACATCAAAGTTCCTACTTCAAATCCATATAGGATAATTGGGCAAGTTATCTTAAAAACAAGAATTTTAGTTTTAATGTTTCCATAACTGAATGTCCAGGTTTTGCAAAGTAAAGTAGCATTTGTTTTTATCAAAAAGTGTTATTCTAATTTCTAGTTAATTTTTTTTCTGTAATAAGTGATACAAATATTTAAATTTTGAAATTCTTTCACAGTGATTTGCTTGATACCCAAGATATTTAATATTTTAGTGTTTTATTATATTTCTGGAATTTATATCATTGACACTTAAACTTATTTTGTTAAAGGAAAAATATAAAACAAAGTGTTCATGTTTTCTGAGATGTTTTTATTACAAAGTATGCATTTGTTTCTAAAATATATTTGTATAATTAAGAAGCAAATAAGTTTTTTTAAAAAATTCTTTATTGTGTTTCTAATTGAACTTTTTGTTATATTATTTAGGACATGATTATTGTTTATGTGATAAAGTGCTTTCTAGTTCAGTTTGTGAGTTAATGTTTTGTAAGCTTCCAAGTATAGCTTTTGATTTAATGTTATATATATATATATATATATATATATATATATATATATATATATATATATATATATATATATATATATATATATATATATATATATATATATATATATATATATATATATATTTATTTATTTATTTATTTATTTATTTCAGGATTAAAGATCATTTAATATTTATACCAAGGTTCATATTTAATTTTTAAGTTTATAATTTTTTTGATTTAGTTTTAGTATAAACATATTTTTTTTGAAATAAAACGAAGTATTTTTGAAGAATATTTTTCTGAAAATTAAATTTATATTTAGCCTGCTTTATGTACATATAAAGAAATGATTAAAACTCCATAGGTTTCATCAATGGTGAAAAACTCAAGGCCTTTGCCAAGCCTTATTGGAACTGTCATGCATAATGAGTTCTTTTATTCAACAACAATAGTAGAGAAAAACAACTTATGGTTAACACTTATGGACAAAAAAATAAATAATTCAATTATATGGAAAAAAAATTTGTATCTTTAATTCATTTTAAATGTGTGAACATATAAATATTTATTTGTAATTAAAACTAACCTATTCTATACATTCATTTGATAATTATAAATGATTTGAAGTAAAAAAAGATAATTATTATAAGCAAATTAATACACTCAATTCAACTTATTTAGCATGTATAAATTGTTATTGAAATTTTATAAGGCATCGCTAAATTTGTTGTCAAATAATAAAATTTTATTTTGAAAAAAAAGTTTGGAATATGAAGAATAAAATTAAATTTATTTATAAAAATGGAATGAGAGAAAACTTTTTTTAGTCTACTCTGGATTGCAAAAAAATATTTGATTGATAAGTTCATCTGTTGTATTTAAGCTGTAAAATCACTATAGTTTAAAATTTTTCTTGGAAGAGTGAAAAAATTTTTTTATAAGGTTGGCAAGAAGGTTAACTCATTATGTCAAGAATAATTTAGCAGATAAGTTGTCTTGATATTTTAATATTAAAATTTTAATTATTCATCTCCCAAAGATTTTATTATATTAAACCTCTTTTTACAACAAGCTCATCTATGTTATGAATTTTTTAAATTAATTCAAACTTTCTCTACAGTTCTTATTTTCATAAACAGATGTCAAGAATAATTTAACAGATAAGTTGTCTTGATATTTTAATATTAAAATTTTAATTTTCATCTCCCATTTTTATCACACAGTATAATGAAGTATTTACAAAAATTTTATTATATTAAACCTCTTTTTACAACTAGCTCATCTATGTTATGAATTTTTTAAATTAATTCAAACTTTCTCTACAGTTCTTATTTTCATAAATGGAAAATAAATTAAGCAATTTTTTTTCTATTTCAGTAAAAAAATCGATGATTTACCTGGTATTAGAATAGGCATGTTTTCTTATGGGTCTGGTCTGGCAGCAACCTTATTTTCATTGCGTTTCACTGATGATAATTCAAAAGGATCTGATCTACGTCTTCTACATGATAGTCTCCAAAATATTAGAACACGTCTTTCCAATCGAAAGAAAGTTAGTCCTGAGATGTTCACAGAAATCTTAAAGCTGAGAAATGCCACTCATTATCAAGGTATAATTATATAATTTAATAAATATCAATATCGTAAAAATATTATCTTATTACATTCCATGTCAAATTTTCCATTTCTGCAAATTATTCTAATACTTGGCTATTTTGTTCAAGAAGTCTAAAATAATACTTTGCATTTTTATTAAGAATATAATTTTTTTATTTAAGTTTTTCAAAAAGTTCATTTTTATGTTTAAATTTTCTAATTCAAAAATAATTTTTTTAAGTAAAGTTATATTTAATAAAATTAAATAATTAGATTATATAAAAATGTCAAAGAGACTAAATTTTCTCCAAATCTAGAATTATAAGGTATTTTTCATCATTATTAAAATTTAATGCAGCTTTATCGTTGATACTTCTTTTACCAAATTCCTATTTTATTGTTCAATAACTGAGGATTGATGTGAGAAAATTTAATTGTAATGGAGTACTTTTTGTAATGACAAAATGTAAGAAAACAAGAGTATTTAGTCTTTTTTGATAACTTTGAGTTTGTAAAATGCTTTGATGGTGATGCTGATTGTTATTTTTGTATTTCAAATTATTAGTGTTTTAATTGATAAGTAGATAAAGATTTAGAAGTATATTGGAATCATACTTAATAGTTTTATTAATACTATTTCTATGTGAAATTAGATAGATTATCAAGTATGTAGAGTTATACAAAAATGATTGAGACCAAATTCATTGGTATTTTATTATAAAATCATAATTTTTTTTGTTAACTATTTGCTGATTCTTTTACAAACAATTAATACTCAATGCAGATTGTATGACCATTTTATTCAGACACATTAATTTGCAAATTAGCTCTGCACTGCTCAAAATACTCCTATGTTCTTCTCATTTACAGTGAATAAAAGCAAAACAGAGTAGTATACAAAAATAAGATTGTGCAAAGTGCCCTTTATCATAAAGTTTTAAAATTACATGACACCTTTCCACCTTGCAATGCTATACAAAATTCAAATATTGTTTGGAATGTCAATAACATAAGATTTAAAATTAATTAATCAATGTATAATAATTGCATAACTTCATAATACATAAGATTGTTAGAGAAATTAAATCACTAACAAATTTTAAAATTACAATTGTATAAATTAGCAAAAAAATGCAATTTATGAGAAGAGATACAAATAATATGTAAATATTTTTACCGTACATATTAAATTAACATTTTTCATGCAATAAGTTTAAACAGTTTCAATAAGTAAAATTATGATTTTATTAATATATATCTTTGATTGTCTACTATAGGTTTTAACCTTTACTATTCTTAATTTTATTATAATATCCTTGATACAATTTGACCAATAAGTGGTTTGCACCATGGCCAATCATTCCAATTTTCTTCTGTGATTATACTTTTTAATCTTTCTTGAAGTGTCTTTAAACAATCAATTTTCAAATTTTTCCAAACAATTTGAACTTTTGTTGTTTGTTATCATCTAGACAATTTGTTAAAATTTTTATCGAGGTAACTCTGGTTCACAGTGCTCAAAATTGGATGTTCTATTAAAAAGTGTTCTGTTGTTAAAACTTCGTAATTGTCATTATTATCATTGGGGTTAATGATTTGAAATTCAAAATACTCTTTATTTAAATTATCAGTCTTAAGCTCTTATGTAAAATGCAATTCACCAATGGTTCTTTTTAAATGAAATTTTATTGATATTACTCTTAGCTCCTAAAAGTTTTCAAATTAGGTAGATCTGATTGGGATGAACTTCCAAACAATTATTTCTCAGGTTAAATAATTGGCAAACTACTCTATAAAAGTAGTGAAATTATAAAATTTCTTCAAAATTAAGATTTACTGATAATGCAACCAATTTTAACAGTACATATTTTGGTGTATTTATATTGCAATCACTTTAAAATAAAACATTTTGGAGTTGCATCAGTCGTCAAATCAGAAAGAATTTTAAGATGAATAGCATGGGTTACAAACATAAATACACAAATCCAAGTTGGCAGCCAAATGATTAACACTTTTGACTTTCAGTTCAACAATTTATGAATTCAAGTCTCATGTTGGACTTGGATGTTTGTAGTGGTTCAGAATCCACTTTAAAATGTAGACCTAATCCTAATTATCCTTCATTGTCTAAAGAAAAAAAATGACCAATGAGTGACAAACCAAACTATATAAATTAATGAAATAAGTTCTGCTTAAATTTTTTTCCTTAATTTATTATAAAGCAAAATAAGGGCCTTTAAGATCAATGCTAGTATAATTAAAGGAATAAGTTATATTTATTCCTTGCTTGAAATACCCAAATTTTAATTGAATAGCTTTCAATAATCTTTGTGGATCTGTAAGAAAATATATTTCATAAAAGGTATAAAATATGAGCTTACATAATTTATTACCTTTTCAGCAATGAAGCTGGTTTTGTTTCATAATTTTAACAAGTTAAGAAAAATCAAACTATATAAAGCCAACCACCTACTTGTATAATATTTTCTTTGACAGTAAAATAATTTAAATTACACATGTTACCTCATATTATTTATGTTACACATGTCAGTTAATTTATGCTTACAATGAAAAGGTGTCTGTATTCATTGCAACAGTCAATGCTTGGTCTTTTTTAATTTCCATCTCAGAAAGGGGGCTTCTCTCTAATAGGCAAATTACTCTTACCATAATAGCTTTATCTAAATATAAATTTCAATAACGTTTACAAATTTAATAACAGTTAAAATAACATTAAAAAACCTGAAAGAAGGATTTCTAATATGAATTAGTTTCAAATAATAATTATTAGTCCTAATTAACTCTTTAATAAACAATCTCTTGAACAGAAAAGGACAGTTTGACATAAATATATAATATATATTTTTTGATTTTCAGGCCTTTTAAGTATTTGATCAAATGGGAATTTTAAATGTTTGTTGTTCTGCCCTTCACATTAAAAAGACTGATCCATATTATTATAGATCATTGTTTCAGTTTTAAAGGTTCATCTCCTCAATAAATAAGATCTTCGGGATTTTGTTCAATCAGTACATGATGCCACTGATATGTGGTATTTGATTCTTGCACTTCACTTATTTTACATTATGTTCTTTATTACTTAAGCTTTGAATTGAAAAGAATCAGTTTTGATCCAAGCCAGAGTACTTATCAGGAATGAATACAATTTTACTTGAGACACTTCCACATTCAATTAGAAACTTCTTTCACTTATGAGGGGGAAAGTAATAATACTGTTTGCAATTCTTGATTTGCTGCGCTGAAAAGTGGGGGAAATGTAATTGGCATAAATAATAGAACCACATGTCTTGCTTGTAACATCAGCAAATACACGCAATTCAATTAACTCTACATTTTCTATCAAAATTGGTCTCTTGATTTGTTTAATGACTCATTGTTGCATATCTTCGCGTTAGAATAGTAGATTAAATTCTGTTCCTGTAATTACTTAATTGAATAAATATTATCTGCACTTCTAAGAATGTCATCCATGCATCAATCTGATATCAAAGCAGATTATGCTAATGGAAAATTAAATTCTTTCCTTGCAAGCTGTTTAAAAGTTTTTTCCAAGGTTACTTTCACAATCTTCCCATGCTATATGTAATAAATCTCTTGTGAAAGTATCCAGATCATTTTAAACATTTTTTAAATCAGCTATGAAAGCAATTTTGTGAAATTTGAAACATAAGAGGAAATAGATTGTCCTATATTATCCAATCATTGAACTATAATAAATAAAGAGATTGAATTTGTTTCTGATGCATTAAAACACAACAAGCAAAGCAGTGGATATAAATTCTGGGTTAATATTCTGTGCTGAGGCAAATAATATCTAAACTCTTTATTCTCTCAAATTTGATCTAAGCTCTTTTTCTTAAATTTTCTCCATGTGCTTCATAGTAATATACTCCTCAATAAGTTCTTTATAAAGGGACAGACACAGCTTGATTTGTTGTGGCATAAAACCTAACCAACTATAAAGTGACACAAAAAAATCAGATTATCTACTTGTTTGTTTCCACAATGAATCTAATCTTCACAATCAAATGTTTGGATCATCTAATAAATAGGGTATTCTTTATGAGGAATCTTCACTATGTAGCAACCAGATTCATCCCCGTCATATGTCTCACATAAATACTCCTTACAAATTAATTCCTCCTTATTTTTATGGTACTCATCTTCTATATAAAAGACATCTGTATTTTTCTGAATTCACAATTCAAATCCACAAATGCATTAATGATGTTGCAATAAACTTAGGTAAAATCATACTAGAACCAATATAAACAATAGTCAATTTAATTTCCTTACTATACTCTAAATTTCTGGAAAATCTTTTTTGGTATAAATAGAAATCTGGATTTTTTAAAAAAATATTTAACTGTGTTCCATGTTAACAAAATGCTTCCACATTTGCATTTTGTTTTTTAAATCTCGATCTAATTATGTAATCAGTAATCAAAAAGTTAGAATTTATTTTTTATTAATTTTTATTGATTTATTTTTTTATCCAGAAGACTCCACACTGCTCCTAATTCATTACAAGAATTATTTACATAACCTAATAGTAGAAATTAACCCAAAACTTTGCTTCTCCCATCATATTTATTCACAGCTGCTTTCATGAAAACATTAGAAAGATTTGACTTACTGAACTCTCCAATACTATTTATCCCTAAATCTGTATTAAGTACCAAACTTTGTACTAAAGGAGGAAACGGGTTTCTTTGAGTGCTAAATTTATCAGGAATTAAAAAAAATTGAGATTGCCGTATTATGACTTTTTCAGTAATTTGAACAACACTTTTAAACATATGATTCTGACGACCATGTTCTCCAAAATATAAAAAAGCAAAGATATATACTCCTTTCAAAATCCATGTTAGTTTACAGATAATTTGAAAAATTGAAGACATAGAGAGGCAATGAAGTGAGTTGCATTATACATAATGATTTTGTGTTGCTTTCATTCCTGTTATTAATATGCCGAGCTGGCAGCCGAATGGTTAGCGCTCTTGCCTTCGGTTCAACAGTTCGTGGGTTCGAATCCCACCTTGGGCATGGATGTTTGTAGTGGTTCGGAATCCACTTTAAGTCATAAGTCCCGGTCTAATAGCCCTTATTTGCAAAATATGACCGTTGAGCGACAAACAAACGTGTCGTTAATACTGTTGGTTTTTGGGAATTCACTTTTGAATTAGAATGACTAAAATTATAAGCTTAGCAGCTTGTAAAGTTTTGGTATGTTTTTCAAGAAAACTTAACTCTTTCATTGTAAAAAATTCAATTCTTCCTTTTTATTTTCATCAAGTTTCATAGAAGAATCTAACTTTTAAATTAATAAAAATTTTAGAATTAATAAAAATTAAAAAATGTTAAAATTATTAAAAATGCTGTCTCAAATCATTTGATATTTTGTTATAATGTTTCCAAAGCGCATTTTGTCCAATTTTGGACCTTGTACCACAAACCCCTTCCAAACTTTGAATACACTCCATAATAATACTGACTAAATGTAAAATAGCTTCTAAAAATTAATTTCATATTGACATAATTTTTTTAAATCTGTTCTTATTTATCAGACAAATGCATGACAGAAACATTTTGTCACTGTGATATAAAAATATCTGATGCAGTATTGGTATGACAAAACAGACTTTATTCATCAATGTATTCACCATTACATATCTTCTGTCAGTGTAATGCAAACTCATGTATACCATTGGGATAAAATGCCCTGTCTATAGAAGCAAAAAGTGGACCATATCAGTTTTGATCTCTTCAGCATCACAGAACTGTCTCGTTTGCAACTGAATATCCATTCCACAGAACAAATGATAATCACTTTGGGAAATGTCTGGATAATAGGGAGGATGAGAGGAAGATATTCCCATTCTAAGGCAGTAATCACATTCAGAATCACGTTTGCAGTGTACAGTTTTGTGTTATCTTGCAAGAACCAAACCTTTTTCCTGTTCACCTATGCTGGTTGTTTCTGATTCAAAGAGTTTTGTACACATTCTAATTGTTACATGTAGACAAGCATTAATGGTCTGGCCGCATGGTAGGAACTCATGGTGGACAATGCCAGCTAATGTTGAATATTATATAAAGTAGCAGGTTCTTGGAATGGAGGGGAGCCTTGGTATCTTAAGAATCAGATCTATTTGTGATAACCAATGATGTGAATGCTTGCAGCTGGTGTATTGGATCCATTTTTCATTACACATCAACAGATAGTATGGAAACTGTTCGTTTTCCTGTCAGGAAAGAATTGAAATGATGGATAATCTTTGAAGTTTATTCCTGAATTAGTTACTGTGAAGCTTGTTAGCAGCAGCTTATGCACAATTTGAATCTTTCATAACTCATTATTTTGATTTATTGATCCAAATTACACTGTTCTTTTCTACTGATTTCTATTTCCCAGTATTAACTGAAAACCACATGTCATCTTGGTCATCTTAAATGACTTGTTGTTCACTAATATATTTATCTATCTAAATTTTTGTGGAAAAATATATCACAGATTCTTCATTAAATAGTATTTATTTTCAAACAATTCAAGTTATGTTAAATCATATTGTACGTTTTTTAACAATTACTTTTTGTAATATTGGATTTTAAATGTTCTTCCTTTTAATGATAGCAATTAAACTAGCCATAATAAATTTTAAAATTTCATTCACCCTAAATTCTTACTTAGCTGGCTACCAAATAGTTAGCACCCTGGCATTTGATTTTACAACTTATGAGTTCAAATCCCGCCTTGGTCTTCAGTATTTGTAGTGGTTTGGAATCCACTTTAAACTATACATCTTGATCTAGCAAAGGTTGTATCTATGAATTTGGAACTATTTTCATATTGGTTTAAAAAATGTAAGTTTCCATATATTAATAGACATAAATTGTGTTATATATAATTTCATTTGTTTTCAAACTTCTAAAACAAAAATATTTTTACTGCTTCATAGAAGTTAACTTTTGTTATCTTTTTCTATGTATTCATTGATATTCTATAAAATAAAAAATGAAATAAAAAAAATAATATGCTAAATTTGTTTCACTTTTTCAAGTTGCGTTGATCTGGTGTTTGAGTTATCAGTTTGAGTATTCAGTTCAACAATTTCTTGTCTAATCAGCAGTTGAATGGTTAGCACAATTTCTGATTCAGCAATATGGGAGTTGCATTTCCTTTGTAGTGGAAACTGAACTTCAAGTGTCAAAATTGGATATTTATAATAGTTTTTATTCCTTTTTAAGCTATAGATTGCAGTCAAATGCTTTCTTGTATGCAAAAGCATCACCATTGAGTATCAACCAAATCAACTAACCAAACTCAATAAAATTATTTGTTACTTTTTAAACTCTTTCCTGTTAACTTCTACATCAAAGTTAAATGTTTCTAAGACTCCAGAATCAATTTATAAGCGGTAAGAACCTATTGAATTAGAGATATGCAGACAGAGTTGAAAATTAAACAAAACCTATTGAGCTGTTATTTACAAACGTGGAAAATACTTCTACCATCAGATTTCATACATAAGAAAAGTTTATCTGCGAAAATGGAGCAAATCAGTATGTTAACTGATTATTTTTGAAAATTCATTAGGTGTGAATCATCAGTGACTTTATGCTAGCAAGAAGCATTGATCACATCTTTACAATCTTTTCTTAGAGAAAACAAACTGAATGTAACATTATTTTATGTATAGTTCTAAAAATTTTAAATTATTGAAAAGAAATTAAACTTAATTTGCATGATCATTTTGAAGGGAGAGGCAAAAACTAATTTAATTGTTTTCATTAATGCTAATACTGTTTATTGTTTAAATTAAATTTTTTCAATAAATCAATTCACTTGTTAATTTTGTTGTATTGTCATTTTTTTTCATTTGCATTTGCTTATAACTTTTTCAATAACAAAGACATATCTTTATCAATAATTTTTTCTATTATATTTTATTATAATATTTATCTATATAAAGTGATATTTTTATAAAAATTATATTAATATAATGTTTAGAGTTTTAAAGGATATTCTATACCTTTTATGAAATTCATGTATTTTCTTTATAATATGTGATATGTTAATACAAAATTTTACTTTTCTAAGAAATAATATTACTCTTTGTCCATTTAACTTATACAGCACCATATACCCCAATCGGAAAAGTATCTGATCTGTTTCCAAGAACTTGGTATTTGGAGCATGTTGATGAGAAACACAGAAGAAGCTATTCCCAAATGACAGAATTACCCAATTGCCTTAAAGTTAATGGTTGCATTTCAAAAGGGGTAATGAAAATTTTCTTTTGTAATTCTTTCCATTACTTCTATTGAGAGCTTTCACAGCTTCATGATGTACACATAATTTATAACATAAAATATGGAAAATGTGTGTGTGATAATAATTATTTAATTTTACTTTAGGAATTTATCTCAAAATCTTTAATCAGTTAACTCAAAATATAAAAATTTAATTTCATGCTTAAGTTTTAAATGTTAGTATAAAACTACATGTCAAAAATTCAGATTTCTAATTTAATTTTCTTAGGCAAACTTATTTAATTTTCTTTTACAAGTTTTCACTGTTGAAGACCTCTCTGGATAGAGCAAAAATATTACATAATTTAAAGTTTAAATAGACTCTTTGCTGCATTCAATATTTGTTTGTTGTAAGTTAGTATATAGTTGTTGTAAGTTAATATATATAAAGGATAGTTTTTTCTTAATATTTTTTCAAACATTTTACGAAAAAAAATGCTTAAAGATAATGGAAAGTTAAAATACAATGGCTACAGACAATCCAATTAATATTATTGCATATTTAACTAATTTGTATATTATGATTAAACTAAATTTGTCCTTTCTGTGAAGAGTATGAAAAGTTATCACATTAATTGTTTAGGGTATTATTTACTTTCAATATTTAATAGTGTTATTTTTATGAAAACTAAAGCTAGTTGCTGTAGAATTAACTAAAATTTTTCATTTTGTTTAAAAGATATGTACAAGCATTTACATTTATAAAAGAATTTACATTGAATCGTTTTAATATAGTTTATTATAAATTATTCAGTTTTTTTCCTTTGAGTAATAATCTCTTAACATAATTTTGAAGTTTCTAATTGCATTTTTTACAGAATGCTATGCACTGTGAAAGTTCCAAAGTTGCAGATGAGCTGTGTAAAGTCCCTGCTTCTTCAATTCCCATAGCAGAAGGAGTACAAATGGTGTGACTTGGCTTTTCTTTTTTCAAGAATAAGATGGTGCAATTTTATATGAGGATAAAATGTAAAAGATAAATGTACCGAATTGTGCAGCTAAATACACGAGTTTTTTGTTATGCATTTTTGTTAGAGTTAAACCAAATATGGAATTTGAAGAAATGCATTTCAATTATTTTAAGTGATTTGTTAATTTTTTTTATTGTGGTTGGAATGAAATAAAATCGTCTAGTATATTTGATAGTACACCTAGGTGAAAAATGGTTTATGTCAGTTTATTTTGATTACTTATGATATTACAGAAAATCTCTTATTATATGATTACTCTAATTTTTTTTATTCTATGTATTCAAATGACTAATGGCTTTGTTATTTAGTCAATACTTCTCATCTTGAAGCATTTTAAAGAAGATTATTTGATTTTTGTGTATCATTCTTATGTATGGAATATATTTTATAGTTTTACATATTTATATATCAATTCGTTTATTTATATACTAACTATTTGTGCCAATGATGTGAGGGTTAATGGAGATTAATTTAAGTGAAATGTATAGGTAAAGAGTATATGTAAGCTATTTAAAAATGTTCAGTTATATTGACATAGTATATATTTATAAATATGAATGATCAAATTTTTAAAATCTGATTTTAAAAACTTCTATCATTCATATTGCTGTAATGTATAAATTGGAAATTTATATTGGTGTATGCATAGATGTGTAATTTTAAGCTTATTTTGAGTACTGAATTAATAATTACTGTTAGATATATATTTATTTTATCTGATCATTTTAAATCTTCTGTGTATGTGAATACTTAAATTTTTTGTAAGGTGATAACTCTTTACAAAACATTGCAATTTCTGTCTTCCTTCTGAATTAATACATATTTGTGACTCTTCTCATTTGTTTTTATTTAATTATTAATATATTTTTTCCTAAAAATTATAACTCTAGACTCTAATTTTTTTCATTTTATTTTATAGAAATTAGAAATATTTGAATTTTTTGGTTAACATAAAAATCATATTTTTTCGTAGGAAATTGTTTTTTGAATGGTTGGCCAAGTATGTAAATTCATACGAATGGAATTTTCTTATCTAATACTAATTGATTTTGATTGAGAGTTAATTTGTTTTTATTAGATTTTGTAATTTATTGGTACTACTAATTAAAGTTGATTACTTAATTTTTTTGACATTTTTTATCCTATAACTACTTAGATATATATTTTATGTACAATAGTATTCAAAATAATATGTTGAATGAATTGATTTTGTTTCAATGATGAAAAAAAATGTAAACAATTTTCTTGAAATATGTCTACATATTTCAGATTTTTTTATTGGACTTGGTTTTTAAATTATTATTTCATCTAATGTTTTTTATGTGTTATGTGTTTTTACAACACTTTGTTGTTAATAAATTGTATTCATAATTTAGAAGTATTATTTTAAATTATTATTAAACATTCTTATAATTGTTTGTAAATTATAATTAAAGTGGTGTTAATGTATTTTGAATTGCTCAACTTTAGAATTACATCTATAATTGAATTTATTTTATGCAAGAAAAAATCATTAATATTGTAATTGTTATATCAAATACTTATTATTTATGTATCAAAAAATTAATTTTTATTAAATGTAGAAAGAAAATTTCAACACTCAGTTTACCTATTAAATTAACCATTTAAAAACATTAATTGGGGAAGTTAAATTTCATTTCTATAGGTTTATAATAGATGAGATTTATATTAGAATTTTTTTATGTGTATGTAATTATATATTATTTTGTTTTAAATATTTATGGAACTTTTAAATTTTAAATATTCATGATTTTTATTGAAACAGTTAAAAAAATTTTGCATTTTAATGTTTTTGTTTTGTTTGGTTGTTTGGTTTGGTAGCAAATATTTAAAACACATTTATTGATATCCCAAAAACAATGCTTTTCATTCTCACAAATTCTTTTATATGTAATTTGCAAATTAATGAGTAACATGAAACTTAATTATTTTTAAGTGCAAAGTATTTATTAATAATATTTATTATGGTGTAGTTTTCCTTCGATATTTATGCATTCCTATTTTTTTAATGACAACATGTTATTTATTATTCAAATTGGTTTATTTTTGGGATTTTCTGCCATTAATCTTTAAATCAGGTGTATTTTCTTGATTAAATAAAAATTATTTCTTTTTTGAAATCGTATATTTTATGAAATTAGAAAGTTTATTCAGTATTAAATAAAATGTAAACTAAATCCTATTCATTTCTGCAGCTAAGACCAAAATTGCTATTTTGTTCAAAAAATGCATATTAAAGGTGAACATTTATTTAATATTTGCTTTATATATATTTTTTAAGGGAACATATATTTATTTTATTAAAGGAACAGATTTGAATATATCTAAGTTTAATTACTAATAACTTTTTACTGTTTTAGAGCAATGAATTTTCTTTTTAGCATAAAATATAGATTTGTTAAGTAAAAATATTACTTAAAAATAGATGAATATTTGTTTTTATGTGTTCTTGCAATATTTATTTCAATTTTGTGATTAAAATGCTAATTGCTTGAAAATTAAAATTTTTTGTTTAAATTTCAAGTTTCCATGCATAAAATTTCAAATTCCTGCATTAAAAATACAACACTAATATCTATTTATAAATTATTTTGTTTTGAAGTTACACTCTGTAAAAATTTTTGTAACATATATTTTTGAAGCAGACTGAGACTAAAGCTTATTTCATGAGTTATTCATGTTATCAGCTAGCTAATTATTATTAATGCTGTTATTGGTATTATTTACATATAAAATAGTTTTCTTTTTTAAAATTAATTTAGCTTCTGCTACATAAGAATAATTTTATTCATCGTTTATGAAAAATCTGGCTTTAAAATAGCTTTATTATTAAACTTAGCTAGTTTTATTTCATAGTTAAATTATATTTGTACCTTAAATCAAAATAGATAAGTTGAAGCAATTAAATGCTCATTCTTTTTGTTTTGAGGTTTATATATGATATATTACTGCCAATGCTGCCTTATAATTTTGTACAGTCCATGAATCTAACTCTTCCATGATTTACTAACTTATACATGTTGGTACTATGTAAATTTCTAGTGGTATTTTCATGTAAATAATAAACTATGTTATATATTTTTTAAATGTGTATAAAAGCATATTTTACCATTTGTTATATTTAATTGAGGTTATATATATATCTAGTTTATTTGGTGAAGGTAATCAAAAAAATATATTATTCAATCGGCATAATTATATAAAAATACTAATCTTTTATTATTTTAGTTCCTTTCGTTTGAATAGTATTTGAATCTATTACATTTTTTTTAGTTAGTCATCATATAAAGTATCTTAAGTAAATGTTAAATATTTTTCGGGTTATATATATTGTATCAAACTATATATATAAATTTATTTATGAAATGATAAAAATTGTCAAAATTTCTATTAATAAAATTGCAAAAATTGCTTCCCAATTAAAAGGTAATCAATATATTGCTCATTTATAATGAATTCTCAGCAGCTAGAAGCTAAATTGCAAAACTGTTCGTGATGAAGAGTAGACCATTTTTCATAAATGTGAAGCATTTTTTGCATCATCAAAGTTGTAGATTTTTTTATATAAATGAAAATAAACTTTTGACAGTTATCTTTATTGTAGTTTCTGCTTCAAGTTATTTCTATTTATTTTCAATTACTGTACTATTAATGTTATATTACCATTAGATGTACACATTTAAAATATTAAAGTTAAAAATTTACCATATTAAATTTCTTTTGCATGAAACTTATTCAATAAAATTGATTAAATTCAGAAGATTTGCGTGTGATATACAACCAAATTTAATAATCACAAAGCAATCTGATTTCATAATTAAAATAATTTAATTATTGCATTAAAGAGATGAAAACTAATTTTTGTAACCTTTAATGGTAATACTTTAAAATAAACTTAAAGTATTCCTTGAATTGTCTTCAATGTCTTTCTTCGACAGAAGAAATAATTTATCTGTCATTGGAAATTTCTTTTTACCATATTATTTTATATTATGATTGATAATGTTTGTGCGATTTAGAAATTAATCAAATATAACAATCTGGATTAATTTCTTAAATTTATTATTTAATTAATTTTGTAAAACAAACTTATATTTGTTAAACAATAAACCATTAAATTTAATGAAAATTATCCCAAATGATTAAATATTTAAAGAGAACATAACTAAAAGATCCGATTTATAGAGTACAATCAATTAAATATATTTCCTATTTATTTTATTATTGTTTCTGGATTACGCTTCTTCCCTTTCAATATATTTCACTTTTATGTGTTTTAACTTCCAAAAAAAAGTTAGTGTTTTATTATACTAAAGCTTCTTTTCTTAATCATCTCCTCTCATTTTAATAAAAAGGTGAAATATTAGATTAAAAAGCGAATGTATTGTGTGAATTTTTATACCTATGCTTTTTGAAAAAATGTCCTAAATGCATTTTATCGGACTTCTCTCCATATGTGTGAAATTGTGGTATATGTGGCCTCAATACCATGCAGACTTAGAAAAATGCTATTGTTGTCTTCAGCTCAAAATTTAAAGGCTGTTGAAAAAGTAGTTCAATAATGCTAAATATTTATTGTTTTAAATGCAAAATTTGTTATAAAACAAGTAATATTTTATAATTGCTATGAATTTTATTGCAAAATTTGTGATCTATTTTAAAAGCTTGTGTGTGAAATGTATTGGTTTATTTTAAACCAAAATTGATAAACATGATCCGTAATTATTCAAATCTTTTGATATGTCATGAAACATTTTAATGCTTTTTTTTTTAAAGGTCATGAAACCCATCTAGTTGTTTTTTAAAATAACGATGTTCCCATCATTTTGATAATGCAGAGTATTTGGTTTCATTTTAACTCGAAAATTTGGTTTATAATGTTTTAATTTTGCTTAAAAGTTCAGCGTTTTAATTGTGCTATCAAGACTATACAAAAAGAGAACTTGATGTAATGTGATATGAACACCTGAGAAAAATTAAAATTTCAAAGTTTTTTAAACAAATAACTTTTTAAGGGGTTAAGATTGTTAATTAATTTACACATTATTCCCAAATTATAAAAGGAAAAGATTTTCACGAAATTGAAACTTCATTATAAGTATGAATAGGATTTAGTCAAAAATTACTTTTTTCAAAGCTCGAAATCAATTAGAAGTTTTGAATTTCTCTGATGTAACAGAAATTAAAAATTATTCTGAAAATTAGTAATTAGAATAATGCCAAAATGGAAGCTTTTATAAAGATAAAAAGTAAAGACCTTAAATAATTGATTTATATTTATTATTATAAATTAATTTTTTAATGTATTTACTTTTATTATTAATAATATAATTAATTATATATAAATGTAAACTAAATATATTTTTTTTAGTATTATATATTTTTTTATTAAAAATAAAAATACTAAATATATTTTTATTTTTTTAGTTTACTTATATATAAATGTAAACTAAAAAAATATATAAATGTAAAAATTAAATTATCTTTACTTTGTAATTTTTTTTATTTAAAATAAAGGAAATGTGCTAAAGTTTTTTTCTTATTTTAAAAGTATCAATATTGCTATTAACTGAAAAGACATCAAATTGATATCTTTTAAGTTATTTGCTATATTGAAAATAATACCTTTGATATAAAAATTTAGTAGTTTATTATTTTTGGAAATCTAATTTAATTCATATTTGTTGTATTTTTTAACAGTAGTAAATTTCCTTTGAGAGTTTACATATAAAATAAAATTGTCCATTTGTTTTACCTATCAGATATATTCAAAACATTATGATAAATTTAAATATTAGAAATATTTATTAGGGGAAAAAATGAAGTATGTGTTCTGAAAAGTTGTTTTTATTTTAATGCTGAGAAATAAGAAGATTCATTTTTTTGTTACTGTGTGTTACATTCATTATAAGATATACATAATATTCCAGAAAGATATAATCTTAGAGATGACAAAGGATTGATTAATTTTGCATATTTGCATTTTCACTAAAGTTCATTATTGTTCAGTATTATTTATTTATATTTATACAATTCAAAAGTTTTTATTTATTTATTTTTGAAATATAAAAAGCATTTTTGTAACTTGTATTTGTCTTCATCAGCTCTATAGATTTATTTAAAATACAAAGTTTACAAGATATTAATAGTTGACATCAAATTTTTTGACATTTATTTCCAAGATTACCAAGATAAAGAGTTTTTAAATTTCCAATATTGATATTAAGTAAATTTCTAATGATTTGGATTTATTTTAGTTTTACACGGCTTTAGAAACCAATCAAAATAATACCTAAAGTAGATCAACATTTTGTAAATCATTCTTTACCTACGGATAAAAGGATCTTATACTTTTCAAATTCAACACCTATTGTCTCCAACTTATCTTCAAAGCACTCTGGTTCATCAATGAATGATTTCGCAATTTATTGTAGTTGATTCTGTATGCGTTTAGTTAAAAGTAATGCTGTAAAATTCAGTTTAGGAGTTCGATATAAAATTGAGTACCCCTTAGTTAGGCGATAAAATGTAATTTCTGGTTACTCTGGTACCTAGTGAATTTTTGGTGATTTTTTGACTCCAAGATAGGCGCCAAGATGTGTATAATAAAGTGGCAACCGTAAAACTACGTTAGGTAAAGCGCTGAAAATACCAGGGTTACTAGAAATTAAATTTACCGTCAAATTTTTTACCGAACTAATGGGTACCCTATTCTAAAATGAATCCAGCAACTCATTTAATGCATGAGCAATTGCAAGGTCAATTGCTAGAGAATCTGCAGAAAAAACTGAATTTATAAGTTGTTTTTGGATTGCATCCAAAATACCTATCTTTAGACTATGTAGAAAAGGAAGTGATGTCACACTTTTTAAATTCATTCGTGGCAATTATGTGGGCGGTGATCTGGCAATATCCGATCAAAATCTTTGAAATATTGAAACATATCTTGATTAGTTACGGATTCATTTTAAAAGTAAAATTTGTTTAAATGAATACAGAAGTTGATAGGAAATTTTGTTTGGGGACACTAAAATTGTATGTAGTATTTCTCTTATTAACTATATCAAGGAGGGAAATGTATATCTACTTTGCTATGCAAGATCAATGAATTTATGAATGATATTTGAGTGGAGAATATAGGCGCACGTATAAGGATATGTATTTTAGCCAACATTTATAGGAATTTTCTGAATTTGAGATTCAAATGTTTCAATATTTGCAACATAGCACTTTTACTGACTGTTGTTTATCATTGTCGAAGGATGGAATTTGCACGTGAGTACCTAAACTGGACGTCCAATGAGTGGCGACAGGTAGCGTTTTTCGCTGAACCACGTTTTATGATCCATCGGACAGATAGACCTTGGCGTATACGACGTGAAATCTCTGAAAACAAATTCCTTGCACTCATTGTAGGAACAGTTCAAACTAGATGCGAAAGTATTATGGTTGGGGAATGTTTTCCTGGCATTGTCTGGGTTCATTCATCATTTTGGAAGGCGCAATGGGTCCATGCATGTACGTATTTGTCCTTGCTGATCATGTCCTTGCCTGTATGCGCATTGTTTTTGTTAACGGTGGAGAATTGACGGTGGTGATGACATTGACCAGCAGGACAAAGTGAAGTATTATACAGCTGGCAGTATATATGCATGATTTGAAGAGCACCAGAATGAGTTTATCATTCTGTCATGGCCAGCAAACTTACCTAACTTAAGCTCAATCGAGAATATGAGGGACCATCTCGTTGTTCGTGGCATGGATTTTCTTCCAAAGCCTGTTTTTATGGCAATCCTTATTTACGTAAATATTAACAACAGAAAGTTCACAAAGTTTTGATGGTTATGATGATGCAATAAAAACTTGAGAAATTTATATATAATTGAATTAAAAAAAAAAAACATCTTGTTGATTCCAAAATATTAATGTACTATGGATCATTAAAAATTGCTACACTTTTGAAAAATGCAAATAACAGAATAATGTTTAATATAAATATGCAAACAACAGAAAAATTATCCATAATTAAATTGTAATAGAAATAACTAGTTAAACTTTTTGTAAATTCATAAGCATAGATCCTGAGAAATCAATACCTAACACAACCCCATCCGACCGCAATAATTGAACTTATTCTTCCATTCATTGAATCCGACCGGAGATTGGAAGGTGTAATGTTATCACTGCGTTAGTACCTTCAACATATGTTGAATGGCGCCAACAGGTATCATATGATACCTGTTGGCGCCAGCGCTTTGAAAGTTGGCCCAATTTCCTTACGCCAAATGTATTAACAACCCCAAAAACCGTGGAATAAACACTTTCACTTTTGTTGTAGTTCGCACGTCCACTCGTTCTTCTTTATTTATTTGTTTGAAAGCGGGTTTAACCCCAATTGTTAATTGCTAAATAAAACTATTTTTAAATCGCATGGAGAGAATTATTCTAAAAACATTACAATATCACAGTTCGCCGATGGCAGTAACTGATACATGGTGATAAGTCAGTTATTTGGCAGTTATTGACCAAATGTTTTTTATTGGGAAGAGATCTTGCGAACACATGCTGGCCAGCTCAACTAAATATTTCCTTCACATCAAGGAAAGTCTGTACAATACCGAAAACATGCGTAATTCTGTGCGCTGTAAAGTGCTGAAATGTACCAGTTCGATTCTAGAGAATTGGTACATTTCAGCGATATAGCCAGGGAACAATAAAAATGTAATGGCCATTCTTCAAAGTACCGAGCATGAAGTAATAAAGGCGTGTATTATACATTAGCACCCTATACTGTCATTCCAAGTGATGGACCAATAGGATAGTATCGAATGCATTCCAGAAATGTGTACTCTCTCTGATGTCATTAAGCACAAATTCAAGGGTCATGATGCTAAAAATAGAACTGAGATTGGCCGAAAAGTTGACGTCATCCCATTCTTCAGTTCGATTTCTTTCTTAATTTCTCCCCTGAAGTCTTTCTGTTTGTGTTGTTGTCTCAATTACCGCTGAAACCATGGATTCTAAGCTGACAAACCTTGCTGCTATAATGTTGTCGAACTGTTGGCGACAGCATTTAGTTTTTTTCAAACTATTCCATGTTTTGAAGCTTGTGACCGTGGCTGTATTCAATGTCAGCGTTCTGTATATCAATCTTTTCAGTTATTAATGATGGCGGCGGGTTTTTGTGAAATCCAGAATAAGGTTTTGTAGGACCCCATGGATTCTGTATTCTGCTGATAATCATGGTATTTTGTCCGATGCTATGATTATCTGCGAGCAACAATATTTTGATATGATGAAACCGCATCTCGCAAGGCTATTGTTCCGTTTGTATCATAGTCAGAAATTTGTAAGCTTTTCTCCTTTTTAGACACAAAAACGTTTTATCGGACTACCATGCTGAAATGCAATTTGTGTATGAGAAATCTACTATACAACTTCTTTATTTAGCACACATTAGTGTACTAAATACAGATAAACGTTTTACGTCTACTTATTTGGTATGGATACTCTAAGAAGTTAATCAGCTGCATATGTTTTGTAATTTTTAATTTAAAAATCTGCTTATTAAATGCAAACTTGCATGTAATACTGAAAATAGAAATTTTTCTTAGTCTTTTGCCCTTTATATATCGCCATTTTATTTCTAGAGAGAGGTAATTTTTTATAAAATTAAAAAAAGCAGTAGTATCTATTAGTGCACAGTTTATTCGAAAACTTATATAAATTAAAGGCTGTGCTTTATTTTCCTGCATGAAATTTTAAAGTTTTTTGTGTGAGTAAAACTCATTCTCAGACCTGAGATAGTAAAATAAATAATAAATGAAACTTTATTTCTAAAACAAATTTATAAAATAGATAATAAACTAAACCTAGATTCGATAACAATACATTACATTTTTGAAGCAGTTAAAATTTTTCGCCAGATCTCTAAGATACACTTGTAACCCACATCTGCGTTCTTATACATCATTAAGTCGGTAAACAGAAAGTTGAATTATTTGAATACAGCCGATATATAGGAAGATATATTTCAATTAAAAATTTTATGCATTTAAAAAAAATCACTAAATATACTTATGAATGAAATTCAAACTATATAAATATAAATTTTCTTTGAAATGTGTATACATAAAAAAGATCTGTTCATAAAGTATAAATCCCATGAAATATAGAAAGCAAATATTAATCTCATTTGTTTCTGTGGTTTAAAATAATTCTAGAATAATTCCAAGTACACAGGGGTCACCAACTTTATTATAAAATATTTACTTAAATACACATTCATAATACAGAAATTGTTTTTAATACAAATGTGGATGATGAACAGGGAAAGAAAGAACAAAATTCAACAAGTTCCCGTAAACAATTTATTTACAATATTCTCTATACCATTAGAATTTTTGTAGACTACAGTCTTTCAAACAACGTGAAGAGAAAAAGATGAGTTCACCTTTAATGTGTGTAATTTATTGAAATATTTCCCCCAGTTCTCTTTGATTTCCGGGGAAATGTAGGCACTCTGTACATTATTATTGTTTTGAGCCGAACCACAGTTGGGTTCATGCTTTTAGAGAACACGCCAGGGACAACGAGACACGGAAATGACGCATTCAGAAACATTTCTTTTTTTTCGGTTACTTTGAAATGAATAAATCTCTTCATAACGTCTTCAAAAAATGCAGCTGAAAAGAAGCTCTCTTATCCATAATCCATGAACGGTTACAGTTATTTTTTCCCTCAAAGATTAAAAGAAAAAGGCTTAGATTCAAAAAAAAATTTTTTTTTTTCGATGATAGACCGCGTTGAGATTTCTTTTCGAAACAAAAGTAAGTTGAAAAAAATATATAAAAGGTAGAAAAAATTTATAAAAAAGAAATTGTAAATTTGTGATGTTTTTCTTCTATAAATATTTATTTATGCAGTTAAAATAACAGAGTAAATTGCTGAGATATTTGATTCCTTAATTGGCGGTTCTTATTATCCAAAGATGATAAAATATTCGATTTTTTATACTCTTTATTTGCATAAAATATAAATATTTCGAGTTATGATTTAGATTTATTATTCCGATTTGAGATTTGAATGTATGATTTAGATTGAAGATTCTTTTTCTTTTGTCATAGAGACATTGGTTTGGAATTTTAAATTAAATGCATAACAAATTAGTAAAAAGACAATTGAGAAGATTATTTTGTAATTTCTTCTTACAAAAATTTTATTGATGAATATCTTTTATATAAAATACATAAATGTAGTGTACTGTATCGAAATATAATCTTACATTTACAAAAAATTCAACAATATTTAATGTTTTGAAAATTAACTCATACTTGATAAATTTAATATATATGATGTTTTTATTTTAAAAGAATGTGCATTTTTTAAAATGAAGGAATTATTATTTTCTCATTTTGAAATATACTTTTGATTCTATAATTTGATATGTTTTCGTTCTTTTTTTAAATTACTCAGAAGTTTTACATTTTTAAATATTTTGTAAAGGAAAACAATGTATTATTTGATAGCAAAATACTTTTGGAATTTTCAATTTAATTGAAATGTTCATACAATTTTTGTAGTTTAATATGTATTGGACGCACAAAAAAGTACAAATTAGAACTATTCCAGTAAAAAAATTGTTTGAAATTTGACGAGTTTTTTTTAAAATTAATTTGTATTTAAAAATGCAATTTTGCGACAATGTAAAAATCCAGTTTATTATCGAGTCGCAAACTCATATTCGAAATAATTTGCAATTTTTTTTAATGTATAAACATGTTATACTAAAAAAAATTGCCTTTTATAACTATGAAATTGACTAAATTAGGAATAAAAATTTGTAATTAAAGGCAATTTTTTGGTACATATGTTAAATTCGTTTTCTACATCAATCTTTAAGTCATCATAAACACAAAAATTGCCAATTAGTATGGTATTACCATACACTGATGTTTAATTTTTTGTAATTTTTATGGTTTTTATTAAATAAAATTTTATTTTCAATGATTTTTAATGCAATTGATTATTTAAAGACTGAAGTTTGATGAACTAACATCTAACTTAAAAAAAATAGTTTGAATTTTATAATAATTTTCTTCCTTATATGATAAATTTTTAAATTTTTATTTCGTTTTGCTATGGGTCTTATTTTAAAATTTACACTGTTGGTTCCTTTTGCATAGTTAAAGAAATCTACATATTTGTGAATATATTTTTATCTGATAGATATTACAATAACTTTAATTTTTAAATGGATGAGTTTTTAGATTATAACCAATCTCTAAGAAATATACTTGTTAACTCAGTTGAAATTTTGCTATTTTCATGTTATTTAAATTTCACGTATTTCTATCATTGTATTTATCCGTATGAGAAATTATAAAATAAGTTGGAGCTCCAGTGGCTCAGTAGCTTCACGCCGTTTCCCGTAAGCTCAGCAAAGTGAAGCATCATTTGCCGCGGGCAGTGGTTGGGAGGGTGACCACGGTGTACTCTCCTTCACTGGGTTGCAGGAACTCCGTGGGTTGGGGACGTGTCCACGTTAATCTGTGACGTCCTAAGTCCTTCCGCTGGTGTGGCGTGGATGTGGAGAGGATAGTGCCAGCTCAGGTGTGGCCTCGTCACCTGACCGTGGTTCAAAATTACGAGGCACCTTAAAAAGAGCAAAGTCGTACTTTCACCTTCGTGGTGTTCTGATCCAAAAACGAAAGACGCTCCCTATAGACTTAATTCACACTGCCAAAGGCAAAAGCGAGCTTGGCTTGTCCAAGTGTCACAGGAAAACAACAACAATAAAATAAGTTGCATATTGATTGATGTGTTGATTTATAAATGAATGTGTTTTATATTTGTATAAGAAATATCACTTCACCATTAGCGTAAGAAATAGTGTTTGAAGTGAATGTCTTCGTCTGATTCGAGTAAAACGAAACAGAAAAGTTTTTCCAATATTAATACATCCAAGTAGCAGGATTCAATGTAAAGAAGCGAAGTTACACGATAGAAAAGAGCTTTACTGATTCCAAATCAAAAACTAAACCTTTTCTTAGAAAAAAAAACTCGTCAATGAATAGAAGTCGGAAAATTGACGAAACGAAAACGATTGTATTCGATGAGGAATTCAGTTTTCGTTTCAGAACATAAATCTGGAATTTTCATATAGAGAATAAGATGGGATATATTCAGCGAAGATTCTGTTAATTCAAAACTAAATTTTCCCGCTCCTCAATCATTTAGAACTACATATTCTTATCAAGAAGTGTCAGAAAATTATAGCAAAATGTTAAACACCTGGAAATTTTTGAATGCTTTCTGTAATTTGACAACACGTGTTGTTGTTCTGCGTTCTTCTGTAATGTTCTGTAATTTGCAATGGTTGTTGCACCTTCAGCAATAGAAAAAAGAATTTCCTTGAATGCAGTGGAAATACTCAATTTACTCAATTAATAATGACTCTCAAATAGCCGGATCTTAATAAGACTGAAAAGATTTGGAATATTTAGATACTAAAGTTCAGCAAACCAAATACCCAGAAATGTTACAGAATAGCGTAACTGTATAAAGGACGATTGAGATAAATTACCACCTTTTCAAAGAAAAGAATTATCCATTTTAAAACAAAAACCACTGATTATTGATTGAATGATTTTTTTATAATTTTAAGCTGATATAGTATTTATTCCTTTATTGAGTGTTATTTTTCTGGGATTAGTATCCTGAAATTCAAATTTAACAAAAGTAATATTTTTGAACTTCTACGTTTGTAAATTAAAAAATTAATATTTAAAAGTAAACTTATTGACATTTTATTTCTAGAATAATATATAAAGTAATATATATTTATTCCAGACTCAAAAATGATTTTGTAGTTTTTCGTTCATAAAATATTTGTAGATATATATTTTTGAAACAAGACCTTAAAAATTTATAAAACCTTCTGGAGAAACTTTAAGACTTGTTTCAAAAAATTATTTTTCATTATATATCATTGGTTAAAGTAATATTTAATTCAAAATATTAAAATATAGCCTTTGTTTTATTAATGTTTAAAAATGTAATAAAGAGTTTAAAATATAAAAATTTACCTCATTTGTATTTTTTTTTTTATTTAAATTTGGTTAGGTAAGACTCAATTTTAGAGCTTTTTGCTCTTATTCAGGTAACAAAAGACTTGCAAATTGATTAATCAATGAAAATATTATCAACATATTGTATAAGGTAATTTTTAAATTATTAGAGAAACAACGTTGAAAGTTTAGTATAAACTTAAATAAATATCATTTCTAGGTATTTTAATAATATTTCAATTAACTGACTGTTAAAAACTCTAAATTAATCAAAACATTTAAATTACTGGAATCTTAACATTTTTGTGAAATTAATATCCCAAAAGCTTTTCCAATCCATCCATTTACTAGAGAAAGAATGGCGCCAAACGTTGCGCTTTTTCACCATCAATAGAAAATTATTTACCAAGTACAACTAACCGATAGTAAAATTTTTTATTTAAATAACATTGTTAATAAATGGTGAATTTAAAGTACCTTTATGTTTAGTTATTTTCGCAAATGAAATGTGGTGCAAATAATCGCATATTTTAAAATTTTGGAATGTAAAACACATTGGTTACAACATTTTTAAATGATTTTTTGTTTTTATTTCAGTAAAGTATGGAATAGGTGGATATGAAGTGTTTTGGTGTCGACTTGGCGGAAATTGAGCTAACCTTTCCTAGTCGACGAGATTTTACATTTTTCAAGTAATATTTATGTTTACATTAAATATAAATATTTTATTGCATTCTATTGTTTATTTTAGATAATCTACTTTATTTCTTACAAAACTGGTTAATTTATTTTTATTACTCTTACTTTAAAACTTACTTTAATTTTGTTTTAAATTCAAATAATTTATGTTTGGTTTACCAGCAAAATTAAAAAAAAGTATAGGTGTATTGATTTTGAACACATTTCCGTATCTGCTGTCTCTGGCAACAACACATAATATAAACAACAGCCCCAGTATATATCAATATATTCTATATATATATATTCTAACATTTTTCCTTTTCCTGTTAACAACGGCGGCAGGATGCTTCATAAATAAAGTTACTTGTTCTTCATGAAGCAAACATTCGAATTAATTTTTATTTAATTTAGTCTCCGACGAACAAAAATTCTGCTCTCAATCACAGTTTTGTTTGATTTTGTCTTTCTAAACTGTTGACGTTCCAAATTGAATACTGAGTGACCGAATGAATGACAACAGTTGGTGGTGGTTGATGATGTCACCTTCTGCGGGGATGACGTCACGTTTTCTGCTTGACACACTAAGAATGGAAGTGAAACATATTTGCACACAGATCCAAGCTTTCCGCAAAAGAAGCTAGGCTGTGTAGAACATCCTGTAGAATACTTGTATGTACAAAACAATTTTTTTCTCCTTTTCAGAATGTGTGTGGATTATAGGCTACAGTAAACTTTTTTGTTAGGCATAATTAGGCCTAGGTTTATAATGATGGAACTCATTTTGCTCTTTTTTTTCTTTCTTTCAAAGTTGAAAAGGAATTGAGAAATCTGTACATTTAAGAGCAATGTTTGATAATCTTTTTCTTACTGTACACAACAAAAAAAGCGCATGGTCTTTAAATCAGAAAGGTCTCATAGAAACAATTTAATGGAAAACAGTAAACTTAACAATTAAGTAAATTAACAAGCATTTATATTTTTTTATGTGCAAAAATATTCAATTCATTATATTTATTATCTTAAAACGAAAAACTTTACCATTGAAATAATTTAAATATTTCCATAGTTAAATCTATGGATGCATTTTATTGCTCATTGTTTAAACATTTTTAAATTTTGATTAAGCATGCATAATTATTTTACCAAAATTCCTTTTAGTTGGTTCAATTGTATGCAATTTAGACACCGTATTGTTTAATTGTTATTAAATTATACGTATATTAAATAATATCACATTTTATTGCATAAATAGCTGTATTTGTGCTTGTTCGGAAACTAAGGAAAAATGTTTTAAAAACAAAACTTGCATAGAATTTAACATACAGGAAAGAGAGACATATGTAATGTAGTCGATATAAACATCTTTTCTTTTATTATTTCCTTCACGCTTCCAAGAAAAGTGATTAGCTAAATCAGGATGCATCATCGGTGTTTAATTATAGAAAATATCCTGTGCTGCACTATATATATTTTTGATTGTTGTGTCTTTACAATGTGTAACATGTTATAGACTATCATAAGTTAAAAACCAGATATTTTTTGCTCCTAACGCGTCGCCACTTGTTTTTGCTTTGCTGTGAACCAAATCTTAGCAAAAGTTTGTCCAAATGCCGTTGAGAGAATATAGTCATTTCCTATAAACACTAAATAGAAGTTTTTGGAATAGAAAGATGACGTGGTATATCCGCACAAGCAGATATAGATCCTCCTGATGAAATAAGTCAAGAATGCTTAGTTTTTTACAAGCTCTTCTAAAAATGTGTTTTTTTGGAACGTCAGCAGGGGTGAAGGAATTCATACGAGTGGCAAGAAACCGTCGCAGAACCTGGCAGTGAATTCATCGGCTAATGGTTCCAAAGATTGCTTAGGAGAACTAGGGACCATCTGGCATCATAACTGAGTGTCTCCTAAATTACATAAGTTGTACCTCTCTACATAATGAATCAGTCCACGGTAAAGAAAATCATACTGCTCCTGTAAAATAAACGAAATATATAGCTTTAATGCAATGCATTTAAATTTTGCAAAGTCATAATTTTCGCTAAACATTTTAATTGTTTTTTTTACGTACTTTATATTTTGTTGATTATCAAAAATACAACACAAAATTAGCTGTCTAAATCGTGTAATTTACATTTTAATAAACCACAAGGGGATACACAAATGATTATAATTTAAGCATTGTCACATGAATCAGGAGAGATGATTTTATCGCCACTTTAAAAATGTATATAAAACCAGGAAAAATTGCCGCTGGAAAAATTTAAATTTTTTTGAATGTACATTTTAATATGCTTCGCAGAACAGAACGATAGCTTCAAGATTTTAATAAGTATCTGAGTTTTACCAATGAAGAGTTATTACCTACATAAACCATGATTATTTTCCACAGAAATTTGTTATCGTGTCAGATGTGGAACCAGGCAATTTACTCGAATATAAAGACAACTAAAACCCTAAAAGAATTGACCAGAGCGCGTGATTACAACTACCTCATCGGAGCTCTACACGGCAGTCCGCAAATTCGTAGATGATCGCATGAGACTTGTCTCGCGAGACAAGTTGAGCCTCTCATGAGAATCACATCAGACCAAATGACGTCATTGATGTCTTAGTTACGTCAGGAAAGGGGTGGAGCGCGAGACGATTCTAGATTTCTAGCAGGTTTGAATTATCTGGCAACATTCCGCGAGACAGCGCATTAATTTAAGAATTTCGTGACGTCAGATATGTTTTAGCTACGTCATACCAAGACATCGATGAGACCGCATTTGTCGACTATAAGACGGCGTCTTAATCGGATTGTCTACCGAATTTGCTTAGTTATTTGCCCACGGAATAAAATGTAAATCAAATCTACAGTGATGAAATGTCCTATCATAACTGTAATCCCTTGCAGTGAATGCTGTTTTTAGCAGAAGAATAATTAGTGACCACATGTATTATTCCATGCCCTTTTACAAACAATTTAAACTTTTTTTCAATTATTTTTAGCTTAAAACCATAGGTATTTACGTTAGCAAAAATGCAATGAACGAGGGATAACATTTGAATGGCATGGTATTACGTTTTCGAGTGAATCATGTATAATTTTGAAACCACGATTATCAAATTAGAATTTACAGACATAGTAGAAAGAAGCTGCTATTTTCTTGTGCATCGTCATCGTGTATTCGGTATAATGGCTTAGAGATGTATTTGACTCCATTCTCACACCTCAACTACGAATTACCACTTCACTGACTAGATCATTCTATTTCATGAGATTTTGCCACCTTATCTTCTTCTTTAACTCCAAGTCCTGCTTGGTGCCACATGCCAACAAGACAATAAATGCCCAAAATTTGCACATATTGCTTAATGATTCTTTTTGATCCTCATTACACATTTTGATCCTAGTCTACAACTTTTTTTTCGCAACTTACGCCAGCCCTTGGCATGACTGCCATTAGTCTGAGACGAGCAGCCCAATAGAGTTCTGCAAACAAATTTTTTTAGCAGAGTTGACTACTGCTACGTCACCAAATCCAGAACAAGTGATCAAATGATCTCCAGACATGTCAAAGATATTGCATAGTGGGCAAGTCGAGTTATCTGCCAAACCAAATCTGTGTAAATGTTTTAGAAATGTAGATGGTAGCAAAAGTTGTTAAATTCTCTATGATTACTGATACAATCCCTGAAAATGGTTACATAAAGAAACCAACTATAGCTTAATTTTAATGCAGGATAATAATAAATTATTTCTGAATTCATCCCCATAATTTCTAATTGATTAGTATCGGAAAAATGAAATTATGCTCAATAGTTTACAAAAAATTCTTCCATTTTATTAACACTAAGCAATATTCGGATTTCTTCAATTATTCAAGATCTTAGACTTATTCCCTTTCAGTAGACACATTTTCTTACGATTTAAAATTATGTATAGGAATGATGGACAAAGAATAATGTACTAATATGTGTGCACACACTAACTCCGAACTGTATTTCACGCTTCGCCAGTGGTCACCTAAAGGGTATCAAATATGTGCAGGGTCAAAAGACTTTTAGTCTGTGCACAAAATGTGAAGCTGAACAGGCATCGCCTGAGCATATCTTGAGCTGCTTGAATTTTGACTTGGAAGAGACTTTTTCAAAGCCCCTTATGTTTTTGGATTTCCTGGTTGTTTGTGGACTTGTGGTGTTGGTCTAGTATTGGAGATGGACCATCTGGGATTTGCAACAACAACAACAAAATCACTGTAAATATAGGACATAATTTATGAATGGGTGATATTTATTGTATTAATTTATATGTTGGTGAATAATATATAAAATGTAATACAGGAACGGTATACTTATTTAAGAGAAGTATAACCATTTTGTGATCATGTTATTGTCATTTACTAAATATGGATGTACACTTATGAAGGGTTTAATGTACTTATTCTTTGACAGTTGCTATAATATGTGCAACAAGATCATAAATATAATCAACCGCATTATTATACATAAATGATTTTATTTGCCTCTAGAACTAATCTAAACTCTAGAGTATTTCTTAAGCTCTAAGTAATATGTTTGGTGATCCAACGACAAAAATTTTCTCTTATAAAACACGCTACGTAGCATTTAGAAAACATTTTAAACGTATATTATTGACTATTCCATGTCCTTTGCCAGAATTTTATGAAGTAAAAATTTGTAAACCAGGCTGTTAAGAAACCTAATTTATAAATAAAGCCTGACTAAAGCAGGGGCATACGAGGCAGTTGATCCGGCCTCCCCCCAAATCACAGCAGTCCGGAAATCGAAAATAAATTTTATTTTACTTTAGTCAATGGAATGTAATCATTTGTTGAATCGAAAAAAAAATTGGTGGTTGTGAAGTTGAGAGAAATCTCCCAAAGAACATTTTGTCCCGGTTCCCAATTAGGACTTAGTTGGGCCCTGTTTATAAACATTTTAATTTTTAATCCCCACATTGTAAAGAGTACTCTTAACGAATTCTTATTTAATTAAATTTCATCTACAGATAACTATACATAATCAGAAACATTACTAATCTATGGTTTCAAACATTCACATTTTTGTTGAAAGGAAATGTCTTACGTTAACAAAAAGGTTATTATAATTTTTTTTGTTTTCACTAAAGGACATCAATACTTTTATAATATAATATCCGATGTTGCAATGAAAGTTATGATATCTATGTAAAGCTAAATTGTTGTGAAGATATTTTAGCTTATTTATTGGGAGTGAATGGTGCATTAATCGATCGGAAGAGGCTGGACACTCACCAGAGTCTGGAGCAGGCAGTGGCGCTGAGCTCTGGCGTACTTGGTTGTCTGGAACACGTCCACTCGATCATCGCAACGGGCCTGCTCGATTAGGTCACTGAGGGCGACGTAGATTCCGCTCCGGTCCCCGCCGCCGCTGTCAACAGAGACATGTCAGAGACAGTGGAAAGACTTTTCATTATTATATCATACTCATATCAAAAATTGAGTTCACCATTTCAAATTTCCACTGTTTCGACTTACAAGAGAGTTTACAAACTACATTAGTGATAAAGTTCTCAGAAAAAAATGAATCTACTATATTTATTGAGAATATTTTTATACCATAAATATAAATTGAAAATATCCAAATGAGTAAATTTATTAAATTCTTTAGTTAAGTTTAAAAAATGAATTAAAATTATGAAAGTGAGAGGAGAAAATAAAAAAAAAGCTATGTAACCAAATTTAAATATATTTTTAGTTATAAATTTAGCTGCAATAAATACTTCATAATCCCAAATTCTATGAAATGAATCAGTTATAATTAAGCTATGAATTAATGTAATTAATTTAAATTGTTAAAAAACAGGCAAATCTCAACTAGAGCATATATATCTAACTATCAATGTATCTGTCTTATATATAAATATTTGTCATAAGTTTTAAAGCATTATAATAAGTTAAAATTATATGGAAACGAGAGCAAAATTAAATGAGCTATATAATTAATTTTTCAATTTCATATTTAAGTCTGAATTTCTGTATCCCTAATAACAAATATTATGAAATTTGTTATTTGTTATATTAAGACGTAACAGAAATTTATAAAATTAATTTATTCATTATAGCTCATTTTTATATCGAAAGTTGAGATGACGGTTTAGAGTTTCTTTTATATTTGATTTACCGGTTGTTTAAAACTATATTAAGAAAGATGCTTATAGAAGAAAATAAATATAATCTCTTAGTAGCTATTTTATTTTATACATTTTTTATAATGTTATAAAAAGAAATTTAAAATTTTCAAATGAAGTAATTTTATAATCTTTTTTAAGAAAATAAGTTAGTGAAAATTATGAAAACAAACAAGATTAAATTATAGTTGGCATATATTATCATATATACTATGAATTTCATAAGTCATTAATTAACCATAAATTAATTCAACTAATAAATCATAAATAACTCATACATACATGAATATCTCATCATTAATAAACAACTCATCAAATTTAACCGTAACATTTTTAGAATTCCTCGTCACTTAGCTTAATTTTACTTAACTAAAAGAACTGGAAGTTTGATGTGATTGTTACAGTAAGTTCTAATTTTAAATACAATGTAAAGTGGTAACGAAAAAACCTGAATATTTCTGAAATATTTTGATTATTAGGCAACCGCAATTTATAATATATTGAATGATAGTATCAAATTTTCACTCACTCACTCTCTCTCTCTCTCTCTCTCACACACACACACACACACAACTCAACTTTATAAAATTGACTTTTTAATATTAATGCATCAATATTTTTATTTGCCAAATTGTTATATTTTTTTATAACATATAATGAAAAAATACATTGTATTATCTATGGAAAATGTATTATAAAAATAGGATATATTTTTTCTATATGTGCCCAGTTACAAGATATACAATGATTCTCCAATATTTTTTTAAAAATGAAAGTAATTTGTCAAGCATACCATGCAAAACTGATTTTTCCTTCAAGCCCGATAACATTTATATATTAGTTTGAGATCTAATGATCTCAAAAAATCCAATCTAGAGCATAAGAAATGTGAAAAAGTAAAAATCTGATTTTTGAGGATCAAAAAACATATGAAAGTATAATCGCGCAGAAGAAATAGTTTCTAATTAAGTCTAAAGTCAATTTAATAAATTAAATACATAATTTATTAAATGTCTAAATGACAAATACCAAAATGTTCTGTATATAATTATTTTTGAGTTAATGAGAGTTGGTTTAAAAAAGGTAATGACAGAACTTTCCTTAAATCTTTTTTTTTTTATCAAAATTAATAGCAAAAATATGATTTTCTTTACTTATTTTTATACGGACAGAAAACTTGGTTTTTATAAATTAGCATCAATTATAAATAGTGTCTAATATTATTTACAAATATGGAATTCTTCTGAACAGTCAAAATTGCATTGCGCGTACATAATAAAATAAAACTAATTTTGAGACGATAACATCCAATAGAACATTTTATACGCTATGCTATCTATGAGCTGCTGTCTTTAAAATAATATAAATTCGTTTTTTCATTAAATTTCATTTAATTTAAAAATGAAAAAAGCTAAGAGGTAAAATTTTAAATGTAAGTAAAATGATAATTACTAAATATGAATCTGATAATAAGACCATGAACTATAGAACAATCTGATAATGGAAACATTGCAGAATTTTGAGTCTTTTGCTTTCAAAATCTTAATTACTCCCTTTACAAGATTTTGAGGCTATGTATATTTTGCAAAATTTCTGCCATGTTTAAAATGAACCTGGAAATCTCTATGTGGTAGAGAAGAGAATAAAAACTTAATTCTTTAGGATGGAACATTATAATGCTGAATAGATTGTGCGAAGTACCTTCGCATTATCCAACACTATGACTAGATATGTGCGCTGCTTCTGTGGAAGTTTTCCTTAAGTGGAAATTTCCTTCCCAGAGGTAAATGTCGACGGAAACTCGCTCATTAGCTGTGAAATGCAAACAATGCGCGTTGTTCTTGGTATCAAGCAGCAATGAGCGCCCTTGTCCATGCGATTTCCATTAAGCTTGAGAATCGTGCTTTGTTGCTAGCGATTCCCCAGGGAAACTATCTTCGCTGCATGGATTACAGAACATTACGTTCAATCGTCTTAGCTAAGAATTCTGTAATTTTTACTTGTTTTAGATAATGGGTTACGAACGATACATGCCTTAACATTTTTGCTTCTCTGTCAAATTTTTTATAAGATTTAAATTCATCTCTTTGCTTAAGACTTCGTCATTTAACTAATGTGCAAGGCATGAAAGTGAAAAATAAATAAATGAACTTAATATTTATTTGTCTATTATACATTTAGATCGTCTTAGACATACAGATGTGAGAAATGTTCAGAAAGAGAATTCCATCGTAGACATAATCTATCTCATACGCTATTATGAAGTGTGCATTAACTACGCATGGTTACGCTAATGGTTGATGGATAATAAATATTAAGGTTATGTTTCAATAGATTAATATTATTTATGGTTTGTTTTACATTATATGTTTTCAGTTAATTGATATGAAAAGCCATCCTAAAAAAATTGCATAAAGTAGAAAACAAAAAATTAAAGAAATGTTATGAGTACTGTTAAGGATTCTACTGTAATGTAATACTACACTTTTTAGCATTGAAACTTTAAAAGTTTTTTCGCCAAATAGTTACTACTTGGGAATTAATCTGTTTCCAAGTTATTCACAAGCTTACTTCTCAATTTCTAATAAAAGTACTCTTTTTCAATAAACTACATAATTCTTAGACATTTTTTTTTCCAAATGATAAAATAATTTTATATCTTGCATCTTCAAAGAAGGGAAGTGTGATAGATTCTCTTAATACCACGATGAAATAAACTTGTATATTTGAATTATTACATTGCAAAATATCTAATAACAAATACTTCATTTTATTTACGTTAAATTTATATTAAAAAATGTAGATTTTATACGAACATTATTCTAGATTTTAACATTGTTCCACAACGCAAAAATTAATATAAATACTTTTCAACAATTATTTATGAAAATATTTTAAAATTATTAAGTGTGTTATATGTGCACATATAGCTTTAGAAAAATACAATCATTTATTGACTAATTTTACAAAACAAGTAACTAATGTTCTGATTACATCAGTAATTAATACCCCTTTAAAATAATTATCATAATATAGTAGATAATTTTTAATAAACTAATTTATTCATCTGTTATAAATTGTGAATGATAAGTAATCCTATGTGAATTATCATGATTACGCAACAGGATTATAGTATCAACAGGATTATTTATCAATCCTATTGTGACCTAGAAATAGGTCCTGTTGACCCACAAATAGATATTGTTGAAATAATCCTGTTGACCAACTAATAGATCCTGTTGAAATAATTCCGTTGACCCACAAATAGATCCTATTGAAATAATCCTGTTGACCCACAAATAGATCCTGTTGAAATAATCCTGTTGACCAACTAATAGATCCTGTTGAAATAATCCTGTTGACCCACAAATAGATCCTATTGAAATAATCCCGTTGACCCACAAATAGATCCTGTTGAAATAATCCTGTTGACCAACTAATAGATCCTGTTGAAATAATTCCGTTGACCCACAAATAGATCCTATTGAAATAATCCTTGTTGACCCACAAATAGATCCTGTTGAAATAATTCTGTTAACCCACAAATATATTTTAGGTTGTAAAAAGTAGAATTACGTTTTAGTGTGACTCATATAGAGCTAAACTACATTGTGTTAAACTTAAGACCTTTCTAGTTTGGTTACAATTCTGTGAAGGGATTTCTTTTTCTTGATGTTCTAATAATTTTGGTTAGTTGAAGGATTTTCCGTTTGGGCTGCATGTGAAGGCGAAGAGCCATTACCTGCAATGCACAGTGATGGGGCCGGTTGAGAGCTGGCTGTTGTGATGCTGCTGGACGTGCTCAATGGCAACTATGAGGGAGGATAAGTTTTCTGGCACGCCTGAACCACAGGATGACCAGTTGATGAGCTGAAACTGGCTCATCATGTGTTTCTGCTCGTCCTCGATGTCCGTCACCACGAACTGCCTGAGGATGTAGTGCGATGTTTGGCTCGAGCTTTTCAGCTTCACACGCACCGTCTCGTAGATCTCCTCCTCAGTCTCGTCAGGCCAGTACTGGGGACACTTGTTCTGCAAGGGACAAAACACCAAGTCTTTAGAATTCTAATACTCACATACCGCGAAAGCTTCCTTGGTGTCTTTTGCTTGCACTTACAAGGTCGGGTCCCAGCTCGGAGAGCATGACAAGGGTGGTGATGTGCTGCTCCTTGACCATCCTCCAGAAGTCGCAGATGGTTTGCGGTAAAGGATCTTGCGTGATGATGAACGAAAGAGAACGATAATAACCCTGTGGTCATGGTGGAAAAGGCAATGTCATTAATTAATGCCGCAAAATATAATTGTTGTATTTAGTCTAAATTATAACAAAGAGTCAAACATTTGAATTACATAAGGGAAGGGTACATTTTGCATTGGTTTATAAAAAATATATTATAAACATTTATCGATGTTATTGTTATAAAATGGAATCTATTAATATTCTTACTAATTTAATACCTCGTTGATTCATTAGACTGATCTTTTAAATAGCAGAAAAGTAAAAAATTCTATTCAACCAATAAATTGCTTAGATAAGAATCATTTATCAACTACATGAGATAAAAAGTAAATTTGTGATTTCGAGTCCATAATGGAAAGCGATATTTTCATTACAAAAATTATAAATGATTTCAAATAACCGTCAACAGTATACCAACATATGTTTAAATACAATAACAACAACAATAATAATAATTGTTTAAGATTTAATTTTATGTAATGTTTGATGGGTAGAAACGTAAAACTCAATTGATATTATCTTTTATTTCAGACCTTTTGAAGAATTTAACTAAAAAATGTTATTTATCATAAAATATTTACTAGAGCTTAATAAGATAAAAAAACAATAAATTAAATTGTGGTGCAGAATTAGATAATATTTTTTATGATATTATCACAATAGATTATTTTTGATGAGCAACGGCTGGAGATAGAAAATGGAAAGAAACAACTCGGTGGAAAATAATCCGAAAAATTTTAAATGGGATTTAGGTCGGGCGAATATGTCGCCCATTTCCTGCCTACAATCTCTTCTGCTTCCTAGCATTGGTTGACAATAACAGTTTTGTGGGTGCATTCATTATCATCCATTAAAACGAATGGCTAACTTTACCCCATTCTGATTTACTCTGAGGTCTAAAATAGCATTATGACACTATACAGGGTGACAACTTTATACTGTTGACAGAATTGGACTGCTTTTGATTGGTTTAATTCATGTCCACCACTTTTTATAATAATTTCATTTGCTTATGAGATCTTAATGTTAGTAAAACAAATTGGTAGTTTTTATTTCCTTGTTTGAATTATATGTATGACTATTAATATGTATTAATATGCCAAACCAACGACGTCAAATAATTGCTTTATTTGAGGCTGGGTTAATGCAAATTTAGATTGGCAGAAAGCTGAATATCCTCAGACAAACGGTATCAAGTACTATAAAACGATTCCTGGAGCTTGGCCATGACCATGATAGACCAAAGTCAGTAATGGTTTAGGGAGGCATTTGTGAATCTTTAAAAACTCATTTGGTTTTCATAGATCAAGGCGTCAAAATGAACAAGACCATGTACTGCAATTTGATTTTACAGTCGGTTTTACTTCCTTGGGCCCAAAAACATTTTAAAAACAACATCTGGACACTTCAACAAGATTCTGCCCCTTCTCATAGAGCAAAAGCAACGCAAGACTGGTGTCAAGCATATCTTCTAGATTTCATACATGTGGGTGTGTGGCCCCCCTATTCACCTGACTTTAGCCTAATGGACTATTGTGTTTGGTCTATTCTGCAATTAAGAGTATGCTCTACGACACATCGAAGTTTGGGAATGCTTAAAGGTTACTCTTAAGAAGGAATGGGCTAAATTAACGCCTGATGAACTGCGGCCCATTGCAGAAAAACTCGACGTATAAAGCTCTGTATCGATGTCCAAAGGAGCCAATTTGAAAATGCTCAAATATATTGTATCTAAGTAAAAAATGACTTAAGTAAAGTTAGTTTTTTGAAAATAAATTCCATGTTTTTAGTTGTATACAATATTTTTTTGTCAACATGATAAAGTTGTCACCCTGTATAGTTGTCACAGAAATTGTACAGAAGTGCAGGTTGTTGTTGTTGCACTAGCATGCTTCCCTGTACCTAGCCCTAAATTGGGCTCTACCAGCACAGATGTGCCGCTAGGTGCAATATTTTAACAAAATTTGTATCATACAACGATGCTTTTATCTCGACATTTGTGATGTTATTTATGTGCTGCATGTGCAAGTGTCGTATATTTCGAGATAAAAACATCTGCAAAATGCATGAATTTGCATGTTGGCGTGTACCACGTGATTTCCAAACACTTTACACTCTTGTCTTGAATTACAGGCTAAATCTTGTCTTCTTATTTGTAAAAAGAAGTTGGTCCAATCAAATATTGTCCAAATGACATGTTAGCGACATCACATTGATTATGCTTTCCTGGATTGGATGGTTAGGAATATACAAATTCGTGGTATCCTGGCGTAAAATCCATATATATTTCTGTGTATATATTACGCTTTATACCAAGAATTTACTTCAATCCATTTTACTTCAATTTGAATTTACATCACCACGAATTTACTTGACACGCATTCTGCATATTGCTGTGTAATCCTCTGCCAAAAAGTTGTGACAATGACTAATAATCAAATTAAAACAAAATTAAAACAATGATTAAAATATCGTCGTACCAATGATTGCTTGAACCATAGATATCACAGGCATGAAGGTAGCTTTTCGATATTCTTATTCTGATTGATTGGTACAAATTGGTACTGATTCTGATTGGTTGATACAGATTGATACTGATTCTGATTGGTTGATACAGATTGATACTGATTCTCATGGGTTGATAAAGATTGGTACTGATTCTGATTGGTTGATAAAGATTGGTACTGATTCTGATGGGTTGATACAGATTTATATGGGATCGTATCATTTTGACATTCTGAATGGACAACTTAACAGTCAAAGGTCATTGCAAGGGATTTAAATACTCACCAGAGGTCTCTTTTGTAGCTTTTCCAATTCAGATTAACTTCAAAAAAAGTGGAATTAGAAAAACATAAAAAAGTATGCTTTCTCTATGTAAATTGCGCAGAATATGATATTTCTTGTTCATTTCGATATTTGAGAAATATATTTTCGTGCTTTTATAGCTAACATATTTTTGGTTTTTCCAATACGCCGCTGATCGGAAATAAATTGAAATACAAATGGAAGAGGTCTTAACTTTTTATATTCAATATTTTTTTAACCATTCAGTAACTTTTTAATTTTTATCACCTCATTCGATTTATTCTTAACTTATTACAAACATGAGACTTCATTTAGAGACTCATGCTATACAAACTAGAGAGTAAAAAGTTTGAAATGGACCATGAAATCCTTTTATGATCAAAATACAGTTTGAGGGTATAACAACGGTTTAATATATTAGAAATGAACTGAAGAATAAAGTCAGGAAACTATCGTCGCCAACTAAATCCAGTCAATTAAACCACTCATTATAGTTTGACTAATCATGATTAACAATACTTATTTATTATTAGAAGTATAGAAAAATCATTGAAATGTAGAACAAAGAAGCATTTATATAATGATTTTCAAATACATATTGAGTTAAAAAATTTTTTACAGAGATACATTCCTAGCCATTTTTTTTTAATATCAGCGAAGCAATTTTTTTATTTTTCATTATTAAATTTTTCATTTATTCCTCTTTAACAATGTCTTTATATTTAAAGAAAAAAATATTTAATCTGTTTTGTTTTTCACTAAAACAAAGTTTTGAATAATATAAACAATGGGTAAGTTTTATAGTTATTAAAATAAATTTATTTTTCCAACTGTCGCTGAGCTTTGCTTTAAATTTTTGTTGTTTTTATTGCGATTTTATGAATCTTTATTTTTATTTTTCAGTGCCAGAAATTATAATAATGTTAAAGAGATGAAAATAACATCGTAAAATTTTCGTGTTTCGATAACTGAATCTTCAATGAACAATTATAACCATTCCCTTCTGTTCTCTTTGCTATATTTTTTGTGAAAGACATTTTCATAATTCAACTTACAATACTTGCTGTCAGTTTTTTTAAAAAAATATTTTATTTTCCTTTAAAGCACAATTATTTATTAAGTTTTGCTATTTTTAGTGCCGAATTTAATTTAATTTCCAATAGCTAAAGTACTATGTTTGTTTATTTTTAAAAATACAATTAAATTCCATTATTTTCTTTAAAACTCTAGCATTGCCAAGTCTAGTTGTACTTTTTTACATGCAGTGTAGATGGGAAAATGACCATCGTGTATTGTTTCATCGACGAGTTCTTAGTCGATGTAAAAATATATTTTTTAACTAAAAAGTATTTTTTGATAAATAGAAATTTTAAAGTAATAAGTGAATAAATTTAAAATAAAAATTTTAAAATGGAATATTTAGGAAATACCGTTGAGTAAAATATTATAATAATTTCAGGAATTTTTTTAAGCTGCATATTAAACTGGTTTTACAAACTTTAACAATCGTTTTTTCTTGGCAGAAGTCACAAAAAATCATTAGGAGCCATAAAATTTGGCATGAAAAAATAATTTTGTGCCTAAAACTCGGCTAAAGTACAAGCATGCAGAAATGAGTGAGTCATACATATTAATAAACGAATGATGTTGGAAATCATTGTACAAAAAAGTTTATTACCTAAATCCTACACAACACTTAACATCTGATAATACTGATCTATGATTAAAGAATGAGGTTGCCATGTTTGTTGGCATTCTTTGTAATGAGACAATAAGTTTCATTAATATTTAATTATTAAACTTTTGATTACGTCAAAGAAATTCAGATGAAGTTAATTCATTTATCAAACAAAAAATGTTTTTATTAAGAGATTTGATGACGGTAAAAATGACTGGCTGATTAAGTACAGATGTACAAAAATAAATAGATGGCATTTAATATATATGACATGACATGATGAGATATGGCAGCTTTAAAATGCAATGGTTGTTTGTTACCATCTGCTTATATTCTCATCAATATAGTACACAAAATCGTTGAAGACTGTGTACTCTTCTATGTGAATTTATTAATTATTCTCCTGGTTATATAACCATACCGAAAACTTTCTAACCAATGCACCCTATTCTTGTTCTACAGGAATTTAAATCCTTTAGAGCAAGAATAGGATTAATCATTTGCTGGTGACATCAATCTGATAATTTAACTGTCGACAAATTTGTCAAAAAGTTGGAATTCATACTGTTTATAAGATCAAATTTTTACTTATTCCCCTAGATAGAAGATCAATATTTCTTATGTTTCATAAAATTGAAAACAAAATGATTGTTTTTGAAACGCTATAAAACTTTTGATAAGAAAATCCAGCTTTTAATGTGATTTTAAATTTACACACAGTTCGTTATCAACGGATAATTTCTATGACATTATTGCGTTTGATAATTTTAAAGCAAAAGTTGAAACACGTCTGTACAGGGTTAGCATAAATGATTCATTCGTTTCGAAAAGACTATATTTTCAAAAGTGTTACTCGTGCACTTATGAAAAAGATGTGAAAAGAACCACAAACTCACCAAGTTTTCATTGTGTATTCCCCTGGTGGTAGAATGAGTCCATACTCTTTGAAATAGTACGAGTTTAGTACTGATCGAAAATGGAAGTAAACAAGTAAAAAAGCTTTTGTATTTTTGAATAAGCTAATTATTCCAATGTTATAGCTGTACAAAAAGCATTCAGAAAAGAATATGGAAAAGTATAGCATTTTATGCTGGTGGCATTGGGAATTCAAGAACACCATTTATTTGCTTCCAAATGTATGGAATGAATTAAATTGTCATCTGGACTTGTGTTGTATTCGAAAGGTAACACTTAAAAAAAGCCCCTAAAATTAACCACAGAAAACACCAGGTTACAGAAATTAAATTTTATCACCAATATTCATCGTCAAAACTTTCACCAAATCAAAGTGTACCCATATCTAAAGTGAACCCGGTAAAGATACACAATTTTAATAATAATAATAAAACGATGAAAAGATTTTAATGATGGCATAAGCAAGGCATTAGTTTTAAAATTTAAAAGAGATTGTTTGCAAATATTGCCATTACTAATTTAGAATTCTAATAATTAAAAATTTAAATTGCCTATTTAAACTAATCATAAAGTGGATGTTTTATCTCGCCAATTTCATTTTGCTTTTTCTTCTGTACTATTGTCAACGTGTTAATGGCTTAAATCAATGGAAACTGCTTCTCAAATCAATGGTGTAGCTTTTATATAAAAAATCGTTTTATTAACAAAATGAACTTCGACGGCACAGGTGCCGTATAATCCATGATTCCAAATTCTGAATTTTTTGGCGATGAAGAAATGTTGCCAAGATGACTATCTTGACGTGCGCGATGACGTAAATACTAAGGTTACCAAAATAGGATTTTCTGCATAATTCTTATACGTCTTCATATGTATGACGTAATAAAAATGAGGTTGCCAGATACATAAGAAAATCCGCCAAAAAATCGCCAATCTCAGAATTTGGCATCATGGATTATAAGGCATCTGTGCTCTTCGACAATATTTTTAATTTTGATTCCATCGAGATGAAGTCATGGAGTCGTTACTCGATATGAGTGTCTTGTCCAAATCAATTAAACTATTGTTAAGAGTATTTGGGTTGGTTTCTAGCATAGCCCACACGCTTGGCGCGAATAATTATGGTTGGCGATAATCATTGATTAGCGCCAATATTGATAACCCTATTTAGATACACTAGATATGGTAAACTAAACTATTTCTGGAATTTCGTCCTGGCTTAGCGCTTTTTCTCAGTTTGTTGTCAAGAGTGTGGGCTCTCCTAGGATTTAACCGAGTATTTGGCTCAAAGCGATTCGAAAGGACTTCTGGAATCATGGTTTTGGATACTCCTAACAATCAATGTTTTACGCACAAAATTTTGATCAAATAAAAAAAATTAGAGAATCTTTAATTTATTTCAAGAGAACGTGAAATGACACAAGAGATATTGGTGAGCCGGCCACAAGGGAAGTTTATGAGCCAGAGAGCCAGGCAAGACAATTTGAATCGCTCAAAGACACAAATAAGAAAAGATAATATCGCTAAAAATTTGAAAACTAATTACACAGAACAAAAGGCAATTTTAATAATTTTGGAAAATTTTACAAACGGAAAAAAGTTATAATTTAAAAATCCTTATTACTTGTAAAAATCATAAATGGATTTTTTTCATCGCTGACGACACTCAGACATTCGATGGTAAACTTAGCCTTGTTTGTTGCCGCTTGAAGAATGCAATTTGAAGGCAGGCAGGAAATTCGTCGACCATTCGGATTTTACGATGTCGTCATTAATTTATGTGACGTAGATTCTGACGCCATGTTACATCATGGGTATTTTAAACCAATGAGAATTGTAATAAAGCGATGTATCATGATCTCAAATGGAACGAAAGAAACATTTATAAAAGTTTATGAAGTAGATGAGTAAGGAGTTCGTTTCATATATTTTTCATGTGCACACGTCTATTATATTTGAAAATATATCCTTTTCAAAACGAATGAATCACTTATGGTAACCATGCATTTAGTTTAGAACAAATCTGACATATATTCTATACGTTCGGGTGAAAACTATCTTGCATTTAATCCTCGTGAAACTGTCAGCTTTTCCAAAATGGACCGTTGAAACTCATTGCTGCTTTTATTCGAACAAAATAAACTCTAATTCCATTTTCGAATAAATTCGTTCGTGTCAAATTCGCGTTCCAAAACTGTTTTGAACTCACGAACTGTGCATCACGTGATCACCTAACTGCGCGAAATTCATAGTAAAAGTATTTTACGAGAATGCTTTAATTTATCTGTTATTGAGTGGAGTACATACACACATTTTTACAGATTTACCTGAATGTGAGATGCATTGATATAGGACGACTGATCAGCAATGGAAGGCAGTAGAATGACTCTGTTCATGTCATCTGGAAGAAAAGAAGAAAGAAAAACATCACGTGACTTAAAGCAGCTTTCGAAACAAAGAAAAATTTCATTTTCAATAGTTCTATCAATTTGCATTTTATGAGGTTATGGAGAGCGCTAAAAAATTCTAAAACTTAAAGAATAATTCTTTTAATTTCAAAGTTCTCATCTTGAATGACATCATTATTGATTACAGGTCAGCTTAATTTCCATTTATATTAAAAACATTATTTGATGTTATTAATTTTCGGGAAATTTTGAAATTATTTTATTTCTCAAGCAAGCGGTAAGAAGAGTCTCGCTCTTTTAATCTTATTAAAGTTTTTCTCAATTCGCTGTAACCGAAGGTGAATAGAAAAATCAAATTGAATCTTTTTATCCCTCCCACATGTTAGATGGAAATATTATTATAAAATAAAGCTTATTCTTTTTTCTAAGAATTGTTTCAAGATGTTAGTCCTTATTCTTGGAACTGAAAATACAATCAGAAAAATGATTTAAGTTGTAAAATATTATTTTAGGTTATCATCTGGAAAAATGTAACTCTAACAAAAACTAATTTGAATAATAGATACATATAAAAAGTAATTAAAAATGATGTAATGTAGCACTAATTTCTGAATTTTAATTAAAATTTAGAATAAACTAATGTAACTCTTTTTAATAATGCATCAATATTTTGCTGTAGTAAAAGACTTATAATTAATATAGAAAAAAACTCATAAATGTGTCATTTTTTTTACAAATTATAAAATAAGCTTTTTTGTTCTGTAAAATACAGCTAATTATGAATTTCTATTCTAATCTTACGGGACTATAAGAGAAAAAACAATTGTTCGTCCAATATGAATAAAAAATTAAAATTGTAAACATATTACCTATCTTTTATAAATGTATTAATCAAAACAAGAAATAAACGGCATAAAATATAAATGCTATTTTCATACATTTAAATCAAAAATTATTTTTCTGTGAATTCTTTTCTTTATTACTTGCTTTCGTATGCAAAAAATGACAGCTGCACGATAAAAAACCAAACCTTTTCTTCACCATTGTATGCCATATTTAAATTAGTAAATTAAATTTAGCGCATGATTCTGAACATTTAATGGGTAAGCAACTTCTTTTAGAATATAAAAAATATTTTGTGGTATTTTATATTCAAAAAGATATTTCTTTACATACTTATGTAGAACCAAAAATGAAAATCAGAATACTCACGAACATATGCAAGTTTTTTTTTTATTATTAAAGATCTCTGGCAATGACGTCCAACAATTTAAAAGTATAAATTAATTGGCAGTTTTTTTTCCATGTTTTTTTCCGCAAATCTGTAAATTTCGTTTACTAATGTTTTTAAAGATGTTAGCTCAATAAATTGACACATCCAATCTGCTCAAAACTTGATAAATCGAATGAGATTATCAATCTATTTATTAACTTTGATTTTGTCAACAAAGAAATTATAGATGTACAATCCTCAAAGTTTTCGCATCTTTAAAAAAAATCCTTCTTAAGCACTTCGTGTGGATTTGAAGTTCAGATTTGCCTGTGGTCGATAGATTTGCAAACGTCTTAAGATTTGGGAAATATTTGTAGGTTCTAGTATTAATATCATTGAAAATATATTTCGTTTTGTAGTGAAGTCTTTCCAATATTCATAAATTTATGACACTATTTGGTCCCTTTTTTGCGATCTTATATTTAGTTCGTTGAGATGTTTTATGTATTAGTGAGATAAGTCTTGGGAATGGGAATGGGACTTACTATTAATGCACACAAAACAAAATTTCTGATTGAAACAAATAAAACTTTTGACCCAACACCTTTGAGGATAGGTAATTATACTTTTGATTCGGTAAAACAGTTTAGTTACTTAGGAACTTTGATCTCATGCAACAATGATTTAAAAATCGAAATTAATAATAGAATCTTTCTTGTTAATAGATGCTTTTATGGCCTCAGAAGCCAATTCAAATCTGGGTTAATTTCTATAAATACAAAATTGAACCTATATAAAACCCTAATCAGGCCAATTGTTCTGTATGGTAGTGAATGCTGGACCCTCATTAAGACAGAGGAGGAAAAGCTATTGATCTTTGAAAGAAATATTTTGAGGAAGATTTTTGGACCCATCCAAGTGAATAATAAGTGGAGGATTTTATTCAATCATGAAATCAATAGAAAATATAGCAAATACGGTGGGACCGATATTGTAAGAACTATAAAGGCATCACGAATAAGGTGGTTATGCGAACCACCTTATTCGTGAATAAGGCACCACGAATAAGGATATTGTAAGAACTATAAAGACATCACGAATAAGGTGGTTGGGCCACCTGTACAGATGCACTGATGCTTTTCCCACCAAAAAAGTGACATTCTCAAAAATCGAAGGGATTCGTCGTAGAGGACGTCCACCCACGCGGTGGCTGGACGATGTTGAAAATGACCTCAAAATAAAGGGAGTCAACCGATGGAGGGCTGTTGCTGCTAATAGAGTCAGCTGGAAGAAGATCAGCGTGTCAGCCTTGGCCTGCAATAGGCTGTTGAGCTTGTGAAGAAGAAGAAGAGATAAGTCATTTTATATAACCATTACTGTTCAGTTCGGGAGAATGTTTCTTATCAATAAGAGGAACATTAATGTAACCCACGCATGATGTAGATTTTATCAAGACCGCAACTGAGTCAATTCATATGACTGCATAAGGAAAGCTTCACATATGCACTCTTCAGTTCTTCTGAAAGAGATTTAAATTGCCTTATATATCAATGAGATATGGAACACTATGAAATTAACTACCTTCTCAGCAGTTTTTATTATATAAATTAAGATCTGTGATGAGATTTTTGCAACTAAACTTTGTTGATATTTTTTACAATGGGAGTTCTTTTTGAAGATCACTTGCTTTCAATATGATCTTCAAAAAATGTTTGACAAATCCTCTTTCCTTTCCGAATGTTTAAGGAGCACCATTAATATTATACAAAACTTTCACTTTCAAAATGATCTTTAAATAGAGGGTGAATATCCTGTCTTTTAATTGTCCAAATAAAGCAATGATGATGCATAATTCTTTATAAACTTGACCTTTATCGCAAAGTTGTACTGTTACTGCAAGGCATATAATACCATTTACAACGGCTTTTTCGTCAAGAAATGCTTGTTGTTGTTGTTATTAATGACATTTGGACAAGCCTAGCTCGCTGTGCCTTAGCTATGCGAATTTAAGTCAATTGGGAGCGACTTTCGTTTTAATCAAAGTACCATGAAGGTGAAAGCACGACTTTGCTCTACACACATGCCATAGGTACCCGTTTATAGGGTAGGCAACCAACCACACCTCATTCATACAAGGAAAATACAAAGACAGGATAGATAGAGAGAGAGAATGTACATCCATGCCAGAACCGGGATTCGAACCCAGGACCTCCTTATCCGCAGTCAGGCACGCTGACCACTAGACAAGTTGGGCGGCTTAAGAAATGCTAAATGTGGCAATTTCTTGTGATCTATAATTCTATTTTATTGTTATATTTTCAAAATTAGAGTTCGATGTATTTCTATAGCTCCTGAGAAAGCGGGTATTCCTTGAATTCAGGTTAATATTTTTTTTAGATCTAATAAATCACTAAACAGTACATCAAAATTTTTTAGAAACAATTGCTTTATATTATATATGCGCTATTAGTAAAATGTTTACATTTAGCAGCAATATAATGAAAAAAAATGCGAGCAATTTCGGCGCTTTAGATTTGACTTCAGTTGACAAATAAGAAAATTTAACTTGTTTTACAGCAATCCAGTGTCAATTTTTTTCATAATTGTACTTTTCTCCTTGAAATTTTTAAATACCAATTTATTTTTTTTCGAAAATGCCTTTTTACGCTTAACTTGTGAAATGGTACACTTTCGTGACCGAACGTAACATGCATCACGATTGAATTAAGACATATTCATTCATCCAATAATCTTGAAAAATCATAAACTTCAAGCCTCCCTTTGTAAATGGCTGTTGTAAGCTTGAATCGTCAAATATTTCCATAAAATAACAAATTTTCGTAGTGACAATTAACGTGCTGTAAGGTTAAAAATTATCTATATGTATTTCAAGAAGTGCATCAAACTAAATTGTACTTTTTTTTGATTGAAATCATATTTGATGCTCGAATATGAGATTCGGAAAACTAATCAGGAAGACACCTGTTACGGTAGAACTCGAAAAAGTATTTTTAATTTTATTGTCCACTGTAAAATTAGGCCAAATATGTATTTGCGCTCTCAATAAATAAATAGCAGTTACCATGAAAAGTTAAAAAAAGATTAACGAACGATTTTTTGTGGCAGATTGGATGATTGGCAAATCTATCTAATCATAAATTGATTTTATTCAAAAAATGTTATTTTATAAATAAAAAATCATGTATAAGTCATATATAAATATAAGAAATAAATTTATAGACAGCTTGGTAAACACATTTGTTAAGAAATAAGAGATAAATAAGTTTTTTGACTTTCGAAACTGTAGTAATCAGAATTTCAAATCTTAAGAGGCTTAATTAGAGAATTTTTTGTGTTTCATATAACTAATATAATTATATTTCTAAGTTACCAAATCTTTACTAATTTTGCAACACACTCTTCATATTATTCTTCAATTCATTATATGATTATAGTTATATTTTTGAAAAGAAAATTGAAATAAATAAGAAAGGGTCCTTTTGACTTACATGGTATGATACATTCATATCTGTTCTTACACCTGTTGATGTCCCAAGCTCCTACGCAGTAAGTCTTGGGCTCTTCAAATACATCATTTAGCTTCTGCAAGAAAGGTAAACAGTGAATGCCTTAGAAATACAATGAAAGGAGGACTTCTGACCGTATTTTCGTTTAAAATATTTTATTTTTGAAATGAGTTCATTACTTGCTATGAACTATATACACAAACAACGGACTTTCTTTGTTTTGACTGAAATGTTTTGAGCAGTGTATAGTTTTTAATTTTAAAATAACATAAAATGTGGTTCGAACTATCGCCACTTCTTACTTCGAACTCCACTTCTAGTCCCGTCCTGCAGTTGTCCCTCACTTTGCCTTTGAGTAGCTCGTAGTGGTCTCTGAGATGATGGAGCTCTAGTTCCGTGTCACCAAACTGCGCATGCTCCATAAGAGCCCGGTAAACAAACATATATTCTTCCTGCAAAAAAAGATTCCATTTTTTTATTAGCCTCATTTGCATTTACAGTTTATGGCCCAGTTACATCCGGCAATGTAAACACCAATGTTTCATGGTGCTTTCTGCTATTTTTAGATATAACTGAGTCTCCTTACTTACTAGACTAGCAAGTATAAAGTAAAATTTAAACTAGTAAGTACAAGGAATTTTGATAAGTATAATTTGAATAAATTTATATATAAAAATTATTATTATCTTTTTCATCCATTTTTTTCCAATTTTAACTACAAAATGGGACTTTTATTTACTATTCTTCAGTCATTTATTACCATTTATATTGGAGAATGATTATAATTTTAAAGCACGCTATAACAAAATTAAATAAATATGAACTTAAAACGTCCTGACAATATATCTAAGCGTAGTGCATCCGATTAAATACAGGCTTTTTACACATAAAGATATTTTTTGTTACAGAAAAATGTCATTTTCCATTATAAACCCGTCGATAGCAGACGCACTGGGAAGGAAAAAATCGTTAATTATTGTCGTAAATATTCTATTTGCATGGTGCATTGTTTAAAAATGCTTATGTTTTTAGAAACTACTAAAAATATTATAAACATTTTATTTACGTTTTATCAACTAAATAATTATCACTTGTTGACAAAAAAATTTAATTTAAACGTCAATGTTTATTCTGGGAGATACTGCTTAGCAATTGCATCGATCAAATTAATTCTTTGAAAAATATTGTTTTAGATGTTACCACTCATATTTTTGTAATCATGTTGTCAAACTGTCAATAAAAAATATAATCTATTATTATCTTATTTATAATATTCCGTATTGGATCAAAAATGCTTTATATTAGGTTAGAAGCTTTATATTAAGAGCCAATTCTCTTCACATGGGGATCTTATTATAACTACTGTATTAGAAATTATCTTAATTCTTAACTATATAGAAATAAAATTAAAATTAATTTAAAAATTGAATAAAAATTATATTTTTTCCTTTTATTTGTCACGATGAAAATAAGATGAATGTATTTAGAAAAAATCTCGAGATTCTTTGGCTTCGTATATAATTAACAAATTTAATGCCACTCATTTTTCATGCTTTGCATTGTAATTTATTGGAACAGAACTTGAAAAAAGCGTGCAAAATAGATACAGCAAAAATACTCTTCTATATATAAATACAAATATGAGAAATAGATTATTTATAGAACTTTAAATCACAGGTTCATATTTAGGTGATATGTTTTAATGATTCAATAAATATGAGAATTTTAAAATCCTGTTCAAATCCTGATGACACAGGGGGATCGTATTGTTTATTGAATATTCATTGTGTATATTGATTTATTTCAGTTAAATAGTAAGTTAAATTTTGGGACGTTAATAAAAAATGGTGTGATAAACTTAATATACGATGCAGCAACCTTGTCTGTTAGTACCCATGACAAGTTTAGTTTAGAGGATTTGTATCTTAAATGCTAATGATGACATATAAATTGTATTTATAGGCTTATAAAAAAATTTATTACTTTTGATTTTGGTCTAAAATATTTCTATAAGTATTTCTGTATGCGAATTAAAAGAAACATTATGAATTACAATATGTTTTTAGCCATAGTCTAATTAACAAAAATTAAAAATTTATTGATGGAAAGGCAGCTACTGCATGCATTTAATATAAAGAAAATTTCTTACAATACAAATAAATATATCTGTGAGAATTGGATTTGAAAGTAATATTTAAAGTATGTAGAGTAATGACAATTAAGAACCAGTTATAGTTATGAAATATAATGAAGGAATATCATAAATGTAATAAACTTCTTATTTTGTTCGTAAAATATATTTTAAAAAATCTTACAGAAGTTCAAGAAAAGTGTTTGAAAAGAAAAAATGCAAAATAAAAAATATCTACATTTTTATACCCGAGGTATCTCGGATAAAATATAATAAGAAAAAGTCTGTACGCTTTGTATACAAGACTGTGGTTTCGCTGTTTAAAGTTGAGTGCACCAGATTTCCTTTCTTGCAAAACACTACATTCAATAAAATACACAAGGGAAACCTGACAAAATTCCTAAAAAGTATCATTTTTAGAGAACAAAACTTTAAAAAAATTGAAAAGCCAATTTTCAATTATGGTTATATCCAATTTCATCCGAAGTAAAATATAGGTTCTTTTATTTTGTAACAGTTTATTTAACGACGTCTAGTTAAATATCATGGACTTGTTCTCCTTTACAAGATTAAAAAAAAAAAAAAATCTCTACAATTTTCATTCACTTCTTATCATCGGCTAGCTCTCTCGTGAATTCGAACGAATTTTACGACTTCTCATTTCTTCAATAGCATTCGAAAAATAGCGCCATTTTACGACCTCTCTCCGAACTCGTGTCCTTCGCTAACACTAATGAAATTTCTGTTATTGAGTGAAGAACATCGTAGGTTGTTGGGATTGGCGTGTCCCTCTTTTTTCATTTTTCCGATTCCCCCCTTATAATCCCATAATCCCTATTGGGGATGACAAGACTTGAAAGTTATAGTTTTTAATTATGTTTTTGAGTGGCTCGTATCACTTTAAAATTGCGGGAACTTTTTCTTCGTTTAAAAGTATTTCAATGTTCTAGAGGTGTGCATGTAAAGCTTACTGATTTAATATAACAAAGCTATAAACCAGCCTCGTTAAGTTTCTAATTTTAAAATCTGTACGTTATTTTTATTACGAATTGTTAAAAGAAGTGTTTAGTCTGTTTCTTTTTTATTGACAATTTAAATTGTTTTGTGAAGATTTTGAATAGTAGATTGCCAATAAATGGCGTTGGGAAGCTGGTCTATCATATTCTTGGATCCTAAATAACAGCCAAGGTAAAAGTTTTTTTCTCCAGTTTGTTTCTTTGTGTTTGTTTGAATTTACTTTTTTCTTTTACCCAAACCGATTCCTGAGATTCGAAAATTTAAATAATTCTGAAATTCCAAAATTTGGCTCTTTTCAATAAAAATCATATTTATATAAAAATAATGCTCCCGTTTAACACAAAATATACGCTTTAAATTACTAATGATATTTATTTTATTATAAAAAGATATTTGTCTAGAAAACAGATGTGCTAAAGAGTGTGTTAAGTTTGACTTTCGTTGTATTGCACCTAATAATTTGTATGATTATATATGTAATTCAAGCGACCGACTTCAATTCAACGAAAATGTTGTTGTTGCTGTTGTGTGACAAGCGCAAAGAAAGAAAGAAAGAAAAAAAAGGTGAAAAAAGGACAAGTCATATGGGATTGCCCTGGCCACATCTTCAGCTTTTGCGGTACTCAACGAAAATCGTATTTATATTAAAATTGATGGCCTTGTTTAATACAAAACACTAACACTTGAATATAAAAGGTATTTTTTTGTTATAAAAACAATTTTTATGGGTGACTCTTATTAATTATTTCCGGCTTTAGTTTGTGTTTGCACATGAGGATGAATTAGAATGGGACGAACAGTTTAAAGTCCGTAATTCTTGCTGATAATTTGAATCAATGAAGAAGTAGAAAAATAACATTCAGCATATTATTTTTGAAAAACTAAAATTATTATAAATTTACATTATTTGGCTGAGTGTTGGTGGAATTTCAATATTTGTTAATAGAATGATTTCTTATGCATAATAAATGTTACTATTTTTTAAAGTTAAAATAATATACGTAAATTTAGAAAACAAAACTTTAAATGTATATCTTTACGCTAATTTTGGTTATTTTATGTGGTATATATAAGTAATATTAATATTTCTTGGAAATTGTATTATTAAGTTACAAAATATATATATTTAGTCATTCAATAGAATTTTTATGGACGGCAAAAATATGAGTATGTCGTCTTTTACATTTTTTTTACTAAACTGTAATTCATTTAAAAACCAGCTTTAACATTTTAAACAAATATGTTTTTGCACGTGAAAGGAAAACGATTAAGAAATAAACAGGGAATTTGTAAATTGAAATATTTGGTAGATAGATAAATAAAAAAATTTTAAATTCAGAAGTAAAACATCCTTTTTTTAAAATAACAAAACATAAATAATGCATACATTGAATTCAGTACTTTATATCACAATTTAATTCCATAGAATATAATTTGTTTGGTATTTTAAAATTTTCACTTCAATATGATGATATTCCATGAAAACCTAAGGTTGTCCAATTATAATACAAGGTAAATGAGGGAAAATATATTTTAAGATGGATATTGGCGACCCTTTCTGCCAAGCTTGTTTTCATATAGATTTGAAGTAACAAAATGGCGCTGAAAACACTATAAACCAACCAGAAATAAGCCAACATCACTAACAACAGGTCACCAAATTGGCGAGGAACTGAAGGCCACCTGGTAAATGAAGAAGCCCTTTTGAAAAAAGGTTTAATAGCATTTATATTAAATCTTTGGTTATACTTTTGCTCAAAAATCAGACTTTATTTCCTCTTGCTGAGGAAAAAATTCCCTCATCGAGACTAAATATATTCATTCCGCTTTGTGTGAAAGTTTGTGAGTTTTCATTTATTCATCGAGTGAGCAATCAAAAGACAACGTTTTCTCCTACATTTTTCCACAGAAATCAAATAAAACCAGATTTCTTATGACTTTTTAAGCCCAACTCACAAAATATTCAATTCTTCGCATTCTTTGACACTTTTTTTTTTGATAACGGAATATTTTGGATAAATTTTTCAGTGAAAATCAAGCATAACATTTGAATAAGAGACAATACCCAAAACCTCAGTTCTCGTGAAACAAGCATACGAAATTAGATTTTAACTTTGCTGTTGCCAACATGTTGGATGTGAGTTAAGCTCAAGGGAATGGGTTTTTGATTAATTAATTAAAGTAGAGAATGAAGCGTCCCCTTTTCTCTAATTTAAACGGAAATTCCATTTGGGAGAGTTTATAAAAGCAAAAGACATTTCTGATTATTTCTTATTTCGCAGGCATGAAGCGTCTTTATTTGTAATTAAAATTCCATTGCGAAGGATTTCATTAATTACATTTCGAAATTTTGATATTATTATTCGTATTCCAAATGTGCAAATTATTAAGTTAATATAATCTCCACTTTTTGAAATTTTTCGTTCGTTGTACTTATTTGTTAGGATCTACTCGGAAAAAGTTAATGAATTTTTTTAAGAAGGTATTCTACACTAATTTTTGATTTCATGGTATCAGGACAGAAATATTTAACGCAATATTTCTCTAATCTTATCAAATATAATTATTATTATTTTACTCAATACTAGTAAAAAAAATTTATCGTAGTATTGTTAGAAATGAATTTTCAATTAATGAAAATCTTCACAAAGATCTTTTAGAGGACTGGAATTCTTTCTCTAGAAGAATTCTTAGAATCTTCTAAAAGAAGAATTTTTAAGAACTTGCACCCAAGTTCAGCTTTTAACCAGTATTAACTCTATCACAAATTTATTTGTAAAAGTTTATCAAGTTTATTCCAATTTATCTTCATTTAGAATATCGTTTTCTGGCTACTGTTAAAAATGTCGGGACAAAAATGTTTAATTTCATATTTTTTCACATAGTTTGAAGAGTTCTATTAGATTTTTGAAAGTTCCTTAGAATGTCTGGAATCGGAATTTAAAAAGTTTGAGTAGGAAATTAAAGTCTATATGTCATCATTTATTGACGCAGTAGATGGAGAAGGAATTTATTCAAATGAATCTATAGAGGCGGCACGACCTTCTCAAAATTTGATCAAAGTGATATCGTAAATGATGTTTAAATTTGTCTTCCGATTACATATTATAAATCAACGAATATAGAGAACATATAGAAATAAATCAACGGATATTAAAAAATGATGTTAAATTGTAAATGATGTTTTAATCTATGTTTAAGTACGATAAATTAGTTCATGAACACCTGGTTCATAAATAAACATGTGCACATCTTTCTCTTTAAGGTCGCAGTCGCCTAATTGGTTATGGTGTCATTCTCATCATCGGAAGGTAGTGAGTTCGAATCCCGGCTTAACCAAAGATTCGTCGTGTTGTCTAAAGTCGGCTGGTTCACGTTAAATATGTTGTAGTCGCAATGTCCTCCAAGTGAAATGATACCTCTGAGGGTAACAGGCTAAGTATTGGGGGTCTTCTGCTTGGTCCTGCTTAAAGATCCCGGGAACTCCACCAGGCTGCTTCTATCTAACTGGTAGAACATAACTCCGGGCTAGGTACAGGGTAGCATGCTGGTCGCAACTGCATGCTACCCTGTCTTTGAAATATAATGTTATGTTGTAAATGATGTCTAACCCATGACTAGATTAGATATTATAAATATACTAAAGAACACTGGGCACAGAAGTAAATGTTTGCAAATATTCTTCTTTGAAACACAATGTTATGTTGTAAATGATATTTTAATATATGTTTTAGTTAAGTACGATACATTAATTAATGAACATCGAGGTCAGAAATAAATATGTGCACACATTTCTTTTTGAAACATAATGTTATGTCGTAAATGATGCCTAAATCTTTGACTGGATTAGATATTATAAATCAATTTAAGAACACTGGGTACAGAAATATTGTGTTTCTTAATTTTTGAAACAAGATGTTGTTTTGTAAATGCCGCCTTAATATTGTCAAAGTTAGGTACTATGAATGAACCAATCAACATCGGTAACAGAACATGGTTAAAACATTATTTTATAAATGTTACCTTAGTCTGTGTCTAAGTTATGTATTATAAATCCGCAAATAATTATATAAGTAGATATTGATGCAGTGAAGCCCCTGACTGTAATTTATAAGTTAAAGGGTTTGGAATAGTCGCTCATCACCAAGCGTCTCGTCATTTTGAACCACGATCAGGTCGCAAGGTCACACCTGAGCAGGCAAGTACATCTACGTCACACCAGCTGAAGGACGCCAGAGACCTGTTCCCAACCGACGAAGCTGCAGCAACCCAATGAGGGAGAATGTGTTCAACCTCCCAATCACTACCCGCGGCAATCGATGCTTCAATTTGCTGATATTAACGGGAAGAGATGTGAAGGTACTGAGCCACTAAAGCTCTTTTTATACATACATACATATACATGCATATACATACATACATACATACATACATATATATATATATATATATATATATATATATATATATATATATATATATATAAATTTCGTGTCACGATGTATGTTCGCGATAAACTCCGAAACTACTGAACGGATTTTGATAAAATTTTGTGACCATTTATATAATGGTCCAATTAAAAGATAGAATAGTTTTTATCTCTTAATTATTGATCTCACTATTTATTATACGACATTAGTGTTTATTTATCGGTTAGTTCTGTAAATTCCTAATAGATGGCGGTTTAGCATCTAAGTTGCACAGGTAATCGGCAGATGGCGACGTGTTTATTTTTCTAGATTATACCATCTTCGAAAATTAACGTGCGCGCGCAAGCGCGTGGTTGAATATAGAATTTACATGATGTATAATCAATATTTTCATATATTTATAATAATTTCATATGTATGTAATATTTTCATGATGTATAATCAAACTATAACAATTTTTCATGAATCATTTTCATAATTACACTTTGTATTGTGTTATTATTGTGCAGTGTTCAGTTTGAATACTTTTAATATTATAAATAGTAAAATAAAATTTTATTTATTACTGTTTTTCCCTACTAATTTTCATATCACCTCGAAAACATGTAAATATATCTTGATAGCCTTTTATTATTTTATTTTTATTTTATAATTTGATAATTATTAATTTATTCAACCGTACATTTTGATCTACTTTATTTATTCAAATGATAAATTGTTTTAATTTTTTTTTATTTCAGTATAATGCCGCGGAATAAATTTAACCTTAACAATCAGTCACTGATTACAAACTATAATTTAATATAAGATGATAAAAATGTAAATTCAGAAAGTATATGTTAATTTGCATTTAATTTCAAAATTTCGATACTGTACCTATTACTTTTAAATTTTGGCGAAGCATTTTATTTTTAATCTCCTATGAATGAACTTATTTTAAATTTTTTTAGAAAATTTAAATTTGATTGTACCAAAGAATTAGTGAGAAATTGATTCAATATATTATAATTACTCAGCCACTGCAACGCGTGGCTGGGTCAGCTAGTATATATACAGGGTGATCCAAAAGTCAGGACGAACTTTAAAAATGAATAATTCGAAAACGAATCACGATACAAAGATGCGGTTTGCACCAAACGGATGGAAAAGAAACCGGGTTTTTTGTGGCAATGAAAAAAATAGTTCTGTTGGTGACCAACAGATGGCGCTGTCGGATTTCTGATGTAGGATTATGCAAAGCAACAAACGATGTAAAAAGAAGCAACTGCAGCAGGTAATGGTAGTCGAAGCTGGTATGCATCGCAATGCTGTCCATAGTTGAGAAAGCCCTCTTAGTTAAACTGTTTTATAAGAATTTGGAAAGTGCCATTGCGGCATTGCGAGCATATCGCTACATGAAGGGTATGCGAGATAGCAAAGGACCAATAACGTCTTCTGCATTGAACAAAATTGTGAAAAAATTTGAAGCTACAGGTTCTTTGGCATCACGTCAAAGAAGTTGACGTTCCTCAACTGCAGCTGCTGTTGCCACGACAGTGGAGCAGATGGTGCAAGCCATGTCGGTGGTTGCTGCACATGGAGAGTGCAGTGCTCGAGAAGTTTCGAGGCTGACAGGAATGTCGTACGGAAGTGCCTGGAGAGCGCTGCGAGTAACTTTGCAACGGTATCCCTACAAGTTGCAACATAACTAAAAATTGAAATCTCCTGACTTCGACTTTCCCCGACATTTTGCGAATTTGGTCTTCAATAAGATGGAAGAGCAGCACGACTAGCTTCACACTGTGCTTTAGACATATGAAGCACATTTCACACTCTCTGGCACTGTTAACACCCACAATTGTCGAGTGTGGACCACAGAAAATCCACATGCATTTGTTGAGGTACCCTTGCAACAGCCTAAAGTGACAGTGTGGTGTGGCTTCACTGCTGATTTCATAATTAGTCCATTTTTTTCGAGGAAGTCACACAGACAGGTTTCCAAACAGTTTCTGTCACCGGTAAGCGATATCTAGCACTGTTACAGAACAGCATTATTCCTGAACTGCAAGCGCGACTGGCACTCCAAACAGTCACCTTTATGCAAGATGGAGCACCACCTTATATTGCTCTGCCTGTGCAAACCCTGCTACGCTCAACATTTGGGGAGGATCGTATTATCAGTCGCTACTTTAATCACCCATGGCCTCCAAGGTCTCCCGATCTCACACCCTGTGACTTTTGGCTGTGGGGCCTCTTGAAGTCAAAAGTGTACAGCGACCAACCGGCATCACTAGCGGCACTGAAAGATGTCATCCGCCAAAATGTGTCTGCCATAACGCAGTAAATGCTACTAAATGTTGGGAATGGTGTGGTGACTCGTCTCACAGCTTTACTTCTGAATGATGGACAGCACATTGAACATTTACTGTAGTAGGTACTAATTAACTGTAATTAATCTGACTTCATTAATCATTGTTTCATTTGTAAAACAGCTTTTGTTGCAATAAAACACTATAGCGCCATCTGTTGGTTGCCAACAGAACTATTTTTTTCATTGCCACACAAAACCCGGTTTCTTTTCCATCCGTTTGGTGCAAACCGCATCTTTGTATCGTGATTCGTTTTCGAATTATTCATTTTTAAAGTTCGTCCTGACTTTTGGATCACCCGTATATATATATATATATATATATATATATATATATATATATATATATATATATATATATATATATATATATATATATATATATATATATATATACACCACACTCACACACTTACATTTATACTTCTTTGAAACAAGATGTTATGTGATAAATGATGTTTTAATCTAGGACTATGTTAGTTACCATATATCAATCAATGAACATCGGGCACAGAAATAAATATGTGCATATCTTCCTCGTCTTAATATTCTTTATATTATTCCTTAAATGTTGTCTTAATTTGTGTTTAAGCTTTATAAATAAGCAAATAATTATATAACACAGAAATAAATATATACTTCTTTGAAACAAGATCTTATCGAATGATACAATATGGAATGCTCAAATTTTCATTTGTAAAATGAAGCTGAAATTAAAAGACGTAAATTCTTAATCAAGGATATCCTTTAAATCTTTGAAATTAACTTTTTCAAAAATCAAATATCAGAAAATTTTTTTTAAACCATTTTAAAAACTAATCTTTTAATGATTTTTTTTTTCATATTGTTGTGTGTGAGTGTGTGAAGAAAAAAAGAAACCGTACCCCATTTAATTTTAACAAATAAAACATTACATTAAATTTAGTTTTTGAAAGATCTTATTTTTATTTAAAAAAACATTACATAGTAAATGAAGATAACTGAAACATCGATAAAAATAAAAGCTAAACCAGATAGCAAAATTTAAACTATTACAACAGGGTTTAAACTATTCAAATGAGTGAAAATTATCATTCTCTTTCGGTGAGATTAAATACATAAAGAGATAACGGATACTAATTAGAAAAAGGATTATATGATGTTCTAAAGATAATAAAGCTTAAGAGAGAAATCTAAAAATTTTCATAATTTCTTTTAGAAAAATTATAAGAGATGAAAATTGCTGCGAATTCAATTAAGTTAAACCATTTAGAGAAAGATTAGATACAACTTATTTTACTCATTTTGTTAAGCACAGCAGTAAAATCATTTAATCCACTGTACTATATTTTCTATTTTAATATAGTTTTGGAAATCTTATTAATATTTTATGTATACTCTTGACAAAACAAAAAAAATATTGCTTACAGAATGTGTTAAGTACCAAAGAATTGGAAATGGATGCGTTAAAAATTAAATTGAAGATGTGTAAAATGAACTTATTTTAAGAATACACATAAACGTAATTTTATAAATGTAAAAACACGTGCTTTTACATTCTCATTTAGAATTGCTTAAGATTATATTTTAATAACCAACATTACATGAAAATAATATATTTAAATCAAAAGTCACATAATACATTTCTGATTCTGCGTAAGTATATGAACATGAGATTGCCCTTGAAAAACACTTGATTTATTTCAATGATTGAATCATATTAAGAACATCTAGTTATTATTTTTTTTGAAAGAAAAAGTTATATTTACCAGGGTTCTGATGAGATGATTTCTATGATATCTGAGGTGAGTGACGAAAGCGAAAATGTCGACGATGCCCTCTTCGTCCAGTTGTTGGCTCAGGGAGTCGATGGCCACGTAGGTACCCGTGCGCCCCACGCCTTCACTGCAGAAGAGGAACACACCTCAAGTTAGTCCACAAAGATAAATGGGGATTATCGAACCATTAAAAGGCATTAAAAAGTGATACGCAAAATGTGATTAAGAAGTAAAAATTTACAATCGGGTAACCCTTGATATTTTGGCGATTTTTTTGGACGCCAAGATGTGACTATCAAGATGGCCACTGCCACTACACAAAAGCTAAACTAAAATAGGTTTACCAAAAATTAAAACTTATCGCCCAAATTTTTCGCTCAAACCAAGGGGTATCACGATTAAGGATAGTAGACGAATGTCCTTTATCAATTATTAAAAATTAATGAATATGATCATAAACCAAGTTTGTCGAGTGTATCTGCAAATATGTGAATCAGAATCTTGTTTTCGATCACAAATTACTTGAATGAAAACAATTATCATTTCTTTTAGCTCTTTAAAAACAAGAAGTAAAAGTATTAGCATGGCTACGAGGTTTAAGCTGCACATTTCAATTTCATAATTTATATTATAAGTTTAAGTTACAAAATAGGAATAGAAATATGTTTTATATAATAATAAATGGGATAACATTAAAAAAACATCAGGAATTAATGATTTAATTGATTGTTGAAAAATAAAATTATGGATTTTTATTAAAAAAAGTTCTATTTTAAAAATGTATTATTAGCACCTAATTACAGTAACCCCTTCTATAACACGGTATATTAATTATGAATTATAGGAAAACGCGTTGTACGAGCAGTCTCGTAAAACGCGCTCGTATGACCTCGTAAGTACAAAAGATTCACGTTTAACTTTTCTCGTTAAAGGGGATTTAAATCGAATATTAAGGAAAAATTGTGTCCTGAAAGAAATGTGTGGGTTTTATTAAAATCAAATTAAGAACATTTTAAATAAAAATAACTTACACATATCTAACTAAAAACAGTTTATTTCGAATAAATCAAATTATTCTAAATACAGTTTTATTACATGCTTGTTCGCTGTAGGAACTGTCTTAAGTAACGTTCCACGCGCATATTTTTAGTAGAGTATTCAAAGGTCAATAATATAATTTAATTTTATAAGAACACAAATGAACAATGTACGCGAAATTGATTGTGAACTGTACAAATCATTATAAATTTTGCAGTACAGAAATGTAACTTGGGGAATCAATGCGTTATATGGGGGAAAACACGTGTTATACGAAGGATATGAAATCCCGTTATATGAAAATGCGATATAACAGTACCGTGTTATAGGGGGATTACTGTAATATTAATAAATAATATAAAAAAGGCCCGAAAAATATAAGGAGGCCAAGGCTTAAAGTGACCATATCTGTTTTCATTAGCAAGGGCTCTGGGGTGTGAAGCATATGCATCAGTTGGGTGATCAGCCTAGCCCCTAGTTCCTAAGCATACTAGGTGCTCACTTTTATCGACCCATTGAAGGGATGAAAAGCTGAGTCGAACTTGCCTAGTCCGAATATAGAACCTCGAACATGTGCTTTTTAAGCGCAAGATGCTACCATGACGCCATGGGGCTTCGATAAATAATATAAGGTATTTATAATCAAGTCAAAATATGTTTCGCTCGTGCGCATACATACACATCTTATCATGTTTAACTCACCTGCAGTGGACCAGCAGAGGTCCTCTGTCACCCGAGTAGTGTTCGTTCACCCTTTTGATGAACCTGAGGAGCCAGGATGGCTGACCAGGGCTCAAGAAATCACTCCACATCAAGAAATGGAAGTGCAGAATCTCTCGTTGGCACACTTCTTTGTTCTGAAAAGGAAGATAACAATGCTTAAAATATTTAAGAGAGCTTTAAAAAATGTTTGGGAAACTCTACGAAAGAGAAACTTTCTGTTCTCATTTAACAGAAAGTTCCCAATTTTGGAACTTAATGCACATAAGAAAGCATGAAAATAATAAAACTTTATAACCGTAAAAAGATGAGCTACATATAAGGATTGGGCTTACAATGTGTATCAAAGGAATTCCAAAGGTAACATTGTAAGAAGAATCAATGCATCACTTGTTATTTAATTGCTGTTAAATAAGTATTTCGACTAATTTGCTGTGCATCTACATAAGCTACTTTATTCAGTCAAATATCACCTGAATATCACTTTCGAATTGTTACTTGTTCCTAAAGATTCATCAGATCTTGCATTCCAGATAAAATCTGAATCATTAGTGGTCAAGCATCTCAATCTTAGAACTTAAACTAATCACCTATCTTTACATTGATGATTACAAGCAATACCTCGGATCTTGTACTCCAGACGACATCTGAATCCTCAATGATCCCTCTCTCAATCCTCATGCTTAACTGGCCAACACTTTTGGGAGACACGATATAGAAATCAAAAGAATACGCGTATGAAACATTTCCCGTACTATTTGGCTCAAAATCTTTCGTTTTGTATTAGAAACATAACTTTTAATTGAATGAGAGACCTCCTACATTATCTCACCGAGACTCTAATTGTAAATTCGGTGTATTAGTTGTTCAACGCGAATCTATTACTTTTGTCAACAACTTAAATACTAATTACTGTGTTACCTTGTAGGTAATATCATCAAGATCAGCATCTAAATTTTTATATTTATATCTTTGATTTGTCATCTACGGAAAAGCATTTCTAACATCCCAATGCAGTTGGTTACACTACTTTAAATTTCATATTTTTTTTTTATATTGAGCGTGGCCTCCTAAGGTAGAAAAGGGATAAGGAGTTTGCTTTGTGTAAAAACTTCAGCAGCATAGAGTGGGGACATTTTTCAAAGCCTTTATCACGAGTAAGTTTTATTTCGACGACAAATTTGTTTCTGCACAAATTCACGTATCTTAATCATTCACTAAATTATACATTTGGCGAGACCGATTGTGATATTCTCACATCGCATTTCTTTCAAAAAAAGAAATAATAAAACTAAAAGCCGCAAAATTTTGTAAAAGAGAGAGAGTGAAACAAAATATCATTTAAGAGTCGTAATTTTCACAGATACGAGTGTCCTTCGGTGTTTCACGAAACGAACGTAAATTTTCACATACTTTTTATTTGCAACACTTTTAGACGAAAGAAGTTTACTTTTACATCATCTTAATATCAATAGAAAAATTTTTTTAGCTATGTTAAAACCACAAATCTCCCAAACATTTTGAGAGAAATAGTGTTAGATTAGTTCCTATAATAAGTTATAAAAATGTGAGGCTAATTATTGGAATTGATCAAAATATAAATATAAATAATAATAATAATAAACTTCTAATTGAATAGTTTTACATTAATAATTTTAAATATTATGTAATACAGACACAATTTTGGACATTGCTTTAAACCTATTTATGCCATTTTGTTTTGGAATATTTATTGTTATTAAATTATTTTAACTTTGTTTTAATTAGTTAAAAAGTTTAATAATTATTTCATTAAGTTTAATAGCAGTGAATTGGAAAATTATTTGCAACAATGTTTACTAACATAATTTTCTTATTATATAAAATATATAAAGAAATCTGAGTGAAATTACTTTTCTTTCATTTTAGTTCACATTATTCGATACTTTTTACATGAGAAAAATTAGGTGTCACTTTATTTTATGACCTACTACTTGATGACAATACAAATAGACAATGGTTTGTTTGAAAGAAGCCAGAAATTCTTTAACTATGAAATGATGGGTTAGTAAACATGCATGTTGATTATTTTTTCGCAGAAACAATAAATTATTTTTTGAGTGCTGTCTAAGCAGAGCCTAATTAAGGCAGGGGCATACAGGCAGGCCCCATTGGAGAGACTCAAAATCGAATAGAAAGTTTATCGTTGTGAACCATAAGGGTGCCACAAAGAAGTTTTTGCCCAGGGCCATAGTTTAGCTAAGTCAGGCCCTGCATCTAAGCCAAAGGAAAATTTACTGAAACAATTACTGAATTTACACAATAAAAACTATATTTAGATTAGAATAAATCAATTATTGCTGTATTTATTTTGTAGCAATGTACTTAAAATTTTTTAGAAAATATCGTCTCTCATTATGCCAAACAGAAAATTCGAATCTTTTAAACTCAATTTAGTTAGGCAGATGGAAAACGTATCACTTAGGAGATATCCCAGAAGATATGATGTTTATATTTATGATATATTTTCATGAATACAAACTTATAATGCACCCTTTCATGACATTAATGAAAGTAGAGACGTATTTTCCCATTAATGACAAGAAAGGTTGACTTTGTAATGATTTCGACGACGCGAGATGGCGCTACGGAGGGAGCAAAGTTTCTATGCGCCTTCATTTATAAAATATTCCTGTAAATGTAATGTTGTGTTATGTGCAATCACATAAGATTATAAATATTTCATTGCTAATAAGTTGCGTGATACATTCAGAGCACAAAGTCGTAACAGCTTGCAACATTCACCAATTAACATGTTGGAGAATTATATTAAATCAAGTGAAGCTGTATACCTTTGACTACTCTTAGATAACTATGATATAAATTTTTATAACCTCCTTAGGAATAAATAAACATGAAACATACACACACAAATTCCACTAGTAATTTTCTTCCATTAGGTACCACTTTTCTATAAAATATAAAATTTTGATTTAACACGCAAAAGTCAAGTTTTCTAGTTATTACAGCAAAGTATTGCTATAAATAATGAATAAAAAGTACGCTGTATTAATATTATGTAGAAATAAATGGCGATTTTTTTCAGAAATTATCACATAATTTAAATAATTGTATCACCAGAAACAAAACGCCCTTTTTTGACGGTCAGGTAATAGATTTACATAATTTTTAATGGTATAAGCTATAAAGATTATGGTATGCGGCTTATTATATATCATTTATTTGCATTTATTACCTGTCTGCTCGTTTCTGAATGATATATTTCAGTTTTAATAATTCGAATACTCAATTTTCTCCGTGGTTCAAATTAATCAAGAATGGGTCGTTAGAATATGACAGTAATTTAATTTTCTAATCGTTAAGGGCATTACAAATTCTATTTAATGACAAAAAAAGATAAATACACAATTTTCAATAATTTCAAACACGCAAAAGCACAGGAATCTGCTAGAACCACTGCAATAACAATTTATCTTCAACATTGAAAAAGTCAAATGTTTCGCATTACCTCAACAAAGGTATGAAAGATATTTCTGATTTATTTTCTGCCCGTGTTTACACACGATAATTAATAAATCAAATCTGGGATAAATACGCAGTAATTTACTTAATTAAACACCGCTCAGAATTTTCAACTTGTTTATAATGCCGCGTTTGTTTTTATAATTATTTTTACAGTTTTCTTTATCGCTAAAATTTTTTTCTAATTAGTCTGAAGGTAAGTAGAGAGGAATTTAAGAAAGTAGATGACGTATTTTAATATTTTATACTTTCTCTTATCCTTTGTTTCGAAAGCATTGTTTCGCTCCCTTAAACAAGCTATGGAAATTGAGAGAAAAAAATAAATAACGTCAGACGAGCTGCATACTAGTGTATTATTTTATATTTTATTGCTACGTGTTTCAAATATGAGAGCGTCGTGTTTCTTCTTCTCTTTAAGAATAGAAAGGGACAACAAATAACTGGAGTTGTATTTGAAGACAATTTATTTTGAAAGGAATGTTTCTTATTGTTACAGTAAAAAAAGATTGAATATTTTCTCAGTATTTCTTTATTTGTTTTGCTTTGTTGCATGTTCATAAGCTGAAGCAATAAACAGAGAGAAGTTTTACATGTTTATCATGATCTGTAACATATTATGCGATTTGATTTTTACTTCTCTTAGCTCAAACAAGTCAATATATTTTAAGCTTTTTTAAATCAATTTTTCAACTTTTAATTACATTTAATTAATTTAAGATTTATTTTTTAAATCTTTTTATTATTTTTAAGCAAAAACGTTTGTTAAACATAAATTATCTTTTTTATAAATATGGAAAAAAAACATAGAAGCAATTAAAATGGGTACCATTTTTGTGTACATATATTAATTTAATAAACGTTTTTGAGATCACCAGTAGTAAATATAAAATGAAAAGTTATTTTAAATTATAATTTTGAAATAAATATTTTTATTGATTCAAAAATGATTAAAGAAATCAAAATGGAGATTTTTTACTGTTTCATGGCATGTTTAAGAATAAGTGACCAATGTTATGATTATGAAGTAATGAAATATTACTTTTAATTTGTAAATAATTGTTCTCATAAATTTACGTACTTTCACCAATAAGTTTATACATTTATATTCCCATTAAATACATTACATGTATAAATCAGTTTAGTAAATTACTCAGTTTGGCATTCTACAAAGCTATAAATCAGAAAGAAGTTAATTATTCACGAAAGTATTAAATATTTGAAAAATCTTTCTTTGTAAATCGTTCGCTGAGATTGTAATAACGTTTTCTGAATGTTTTAAGCTTGCAACACAATACACAAAGAAAATAAGGAATAAAAGCATGGATTATGAAGGAAAAGAATAAATGGAGCTTAGAGGAACCTTTTTCATAGTAGAAAAAAAATATCAGTAAAATTGAAACCATATACATCCTCCGCAAGTAAATGTGTGCAACAATTACTTGATAATTGTATCCTTTTATATGTTAGCCAGCCCAGCTAAACATATAAAAGGATACAATTTACATAATTTATTTGTATTATTTTTAGAATTAATATTAAATAGTAATGTTGTTGTTACTAATGGCACTTGGACAAGCCAAGTTCGCTATGCCTTGCCTTGGCTATGCGAATTTAATTCAATTGGGAGCGTCTTTCGTTTAATCAGAGCACCACGAAGGTGAAAGTACGACTTTTGCTCTTGAAATTCTCAGAGAGATGGCAGCACTAGAGGATCTACTCCCTCAATTTTGGCATTGATCTGAAGAGGGAGTAAATTTCTCCAGACCATGTTGCACCCATGGTAACTGCTCAACGACCGACCACAGGACTTTCGATTCCACAGATTTAACGAGCACGTATATCGCATGTACTCGGTAGGCGGCATTGGGAATCGAACCCCACCCTTCCGGATGGAAGGCCGATACCCTAACCACTAGGCTACCACGGCACTTTAAATAATAATGAAGTGTCTCATCATCAGAATATGCAAATTTTCAACAATACACTTCATTAAATAGTAATGAAGTCTATTGTTGAAAATTTGCACATTCTGATAAAGTTGTTTAGAGAAATACAGAAAATATTCCTAAATTAAATAAGAAAGTTATACATCCTTGACTAATACTCTTTAAATATGTGTTTGAACTAAATATTTTGTTATGAATATAAACTGAAAATTTCCTTACTTTCATTAGTAGGTAATTTCTGCAGTGTTAAAATATTTTAAAAGCTGAATAATTAACTTCCCGAAATTTATGCGAGCGGGTTTGAGTTTTATATATAATTTTTCCAATTTATAATCTGCTCAAAAACACTGGGAAGAAATATGATTTCTCTGTGGATGATTAAGAACAATAACCTCAAATTGTGCATCATTCATTCATTTTATTCTACAGAATAATTCTGAATTTTTTTTCTTCTTTTTTTGTGCATAATTTTAGAATTTTAGAAGAAATTTACTTAATTTACATTCCTAATATAAATGTATGAAGGCATTATATTCATTCAGATATATTTTTCGTTATTAGTGAACTTATCTTTTATGGTGACAAATGTGGTTGCCAATCATAGAATTCATAAGTGATATAATAAACATGTATCTGGAAATAGAAGCCAAAGTTGAAAGATGCCATGTTAGGCTTAACGCATCTATAAATTAGAAACCTAATTAACAATGCAATTTTCATATCCCTAAGCTACTTTTATAGGATTTCATAGAAGAAATCCTTAACTTCTCGTTTATATTAATAAATTTTAGTGTTTATGCGCAATTTTCTCATTCCATAATTTGTTAATCTCGGGAACAAGAGAGAAAAAATATTCCTATGTGAAAAGTAATAATTTCTTAGTAAATTGATTTGTATTAGCTACAAAATGTATCGTGTTGTTGTCCTAACAAATTTTACTTCATTTTACACCACTATTGATCAATGCAGCAGAACCTAATAACAAAATATTCCCGTTTGAAAAGACGAAATGGCAATCTATTTGAATATATCTTTATATACATTAAAACCGAAAACAGACTCCACCAACATAGACGCATTTGAACCGATAAAAGCAATTGCAACTGAAAAATAAAACAAACAGATGTGAAAGAGATGCATTAAATATAATAATAGTAAAAAATGATAAACAGCGGGATGCCCGAATTTAACTTTCTTTTTAAGAACTGGAGCGGAAGAAAATTGCCGGAGTAATTTTAAACAATACAACACAGAGCACTGAAAGAAGATTTATAATCCTCTTCTTTAATTAGATTATTTAAAATAACCATCGATCAAGCCCAGTGGAATAGGGAGCACTTTAAATATTTCATCGCCACTTTGGCGATCTTCCCGAAAAGACAAGTGTATAATTTCAAATGAGTTTCGGAATCACTTAAGCAATGTGTTGCAGCACGTTATTTTCACATTAGGATAGAAGTAATCGAAGCACATATCCTTGTCCGTCTGAGTAATTACGTGTTACTTGTACTCCTAAGATTAGCATAAGAATAATTAGCAATCATTTGCGCCTGATTTCGAGTGATGATAATGTGCAGTTCTGATCCAGTCACTTTTATTTCGTTGGAAAATGGAATTACCTTGTCATTTCGATTTGCATTCGCTATAAATACTCATTTGCAATGTAGATGGCGATATTCTGGAAATCTGAAAAATCATTTTTCCTTTATTTCTCTTCCAATTAAAATATGTTTTTTTTAAAATCGGATACATGATCCAAATTATAAGGCTTCAGGTTAAATCAGCTTTGGATATAAATAAAACACTAAATGAATTTATTATAGACTATACTATTCTATTTTCATGGCAGTTTTTGAAACAAGTGTATACCAACACTTAAGCATCAATATAAAATAAAATATTTAAAAAGTATTAATTTAAAATTCTATTGATTAATGAAATTTTTTAAAAATTTCAATCGTCCTTGGCAATTTAACTACAAAATGAATGTTTTGCCTTGTTTTTTCCATTTTGCTTTTTTTTTTCTGTTCTATCTTCAACGTGTTAATGGCTTGAATCAATGGAAAACGGCTTCTCAAATCGATGCTTTGGTCTTTATAAAAGAAATCGTTTTATTAACAAAATGGATTTCGACATTATTCTCAGACATTCTTCACCTCGCTTGTTGCTGCTCGAACAAAGCGATTTACAGGCAGGAAGTAAATTCATTGACAAGTCAGATTTATAACGTCGTCTCAATACTGTGTGAAATAGATGAAATGTTATCTGACGTCATGGATACTTTAAACCAATGAAAATTATAATAAAATGATAAATCCATAATCTCAAATGGAACGAAAAAATAAACAACCATTTTATGGTTAAAAAGATATATTTCCACTCCTAAAACTATTTATAAAAAGTCAAAATGCCCTTTTGTATATACAATGATTGCTGACCGATGGCTGAGTGGTTAGCGCTCCTGACTCCTGAGCTGTGGGTCCTGGGTTCGAATCCCGGTTCGGGCATGGATGTTACTTTCTTTCTGTGTTTCTCTGTCCTTTCTTCTGTGATGATGTATGAATGTGGCCCACCCTATAAATGGGTTTGTTGTGATATGACGCGGGCAACGCTATTCGCCTCCGTGACTTGGTTCACAGGTGCCCACTGGGTAACGACAAATGAGTAGCAGTTTCTGGCCTTGTTGTGGCATAGGGTTCAACCCTCAAGTGCCCGCCGTTGAAAAAAAAATATAAAATGATTTCTTTAAAACTATGATAGCTGCGTTTATTTATTTTAACAGTTTCTATGTCGAAAATTATCTCGACCTTTTACTTATTGTCATGTTCTATTAGTTTGCTGCCGTTTTTCAATGGACACATTAATGCTAATAAATGCATTCAATAAAGTTTTTGTCATATACTTATTCCTGAATCTTATAATTTGCTTTTAGTAATTTTGAGAATTCAATTAATTAATAATCAGAGAGCTAATTTTTATTTCTAACTGGTATGTAAAGTTGCACTTTTGAAACGGTATTCATGTATCATCAGCTCAGTTTCGAAAAGAAGTGATAAACCTTTAATTCTATTATTTAGACTTTTACGAAACGATGAAATATTAAAAAAAAGTTTAGCAGAAAATGTCTATATCAAATGTTTTTGTAATTAATTTGTTGTTAATTATTATGAAATTTTGAATGAAATGTTGCAATAGAAAGCTCTTTTAAATAAATTATTTGACGCTAGGGTAAAATTTCATGTAATTTTTTAGTAAAATATAATCTTCAAAAGTTATCTTTTCTCAAAAAACATGTGTATTTAAAAAATTACCATCTCTTCCTAACATTTTAATAAAAATGCAAAGTAAAAGGTAAAATAATCTTTGATTTTAAAATTTTAATGTTGGCGTAAGCAAGGCATTAGTCTTAAGATTTAAAAAAATTGTTTACAATTATTGTAATTATTAATTTAGAATTCTATGGAAAAAACTCAATCTTACTCAATGCGAGCTATCAAGCAACTAGTATAAATCTCCAGTTTTTGTCGTAACCTAACCTAACCTAACCTAGATTTCTATTAATTGATGAAATTTTAAAAAATTTAAAACGTCCTTGCCGATTTAAACTAACTATAAAGTGGATGTTCTGTCTTGCCTTTTTCATTTTGCTTTTTCTTCTCTTCTATTGTGGACGAGTTAATGGCTTGAATCAATGGAAAACGGTTTCTCAAACTGATGTTTTGATCCTTATAAAAGAAATGATTTTATTAACAAAATGAACTTCGACACTATTCTCAGATATTAGATGGTGAATTTCGCCTTGTTTGCTGCCACTCAAAGAATGCGATTCAAAGGCAGGTAGCAAATTTGACCCGCAAGTCGTGTTTACGACACCGTCTCAATACGATGTCGGTAATTAATTATGCGTGACGTAGACGAAACTTTATCTGATGTCACGGATATTTTAAATCAATGAGAATTGTAATACAGTGGCGTAATCATTATCTCAACAGGAATAAAAGAAAAAAAACCCCCACTTTTTGGTTATAATTCTTTTAATTAATCAAAATTAAAATGTTTGTGCACTAGCTGGCAGATATCGATGTCTATCGCGTCGTCTAAATACGAACAAAAGGTATGTAATAATAATGAGTAATAAGCAGTTTGGTTTTTCAGATTTTGAACTGATAGAACAACTTATAGTTCCATCCGAATGCTTTGGGTAACATACTTTTTTAACATTTACTTGGATATTTCTTACGATGGATATGGATTTTCTCTCCATAAGTTAGTTAAAACTTAATATTAATTAGATAACTTATTATTATAGATCAGGGCTTCTTAAACTTTTGCAATTCACGACCCCATTTATGATTGCGAGTTTCTTGACGACCCCATACAAATATAAAAGAAAAATAAATTAATATTAATAATATAATAAATTAATATTAATAATAATTATTATAAAAACTTGTGAAATATTTAAAACTATTAATTAAAAACACAATAATAAACTTAAAATCTTAAAACAAATCGTTAAATGCCTTAGCAACTTGTATTTTCTTAACACTACTACTTTCACTGATAAAAAATATAAATTCAATTAACTGGCTGGTGGTAGATCCAACAATATACGAGTATAAATGGAAAAATTTTTTTAAACTGACAAATTCGGAATAACATGCACTTCGTTCACAATCAAACAATGGCTAAATGAGAATAAAACGAAATGTTTATATAGTTTCTTCAGCAATAATACCTAGAAATTTTTTTGATAATATTTCTCAGGATCATTTCGGTTTCAGGATCATTTCGATTTTTCGGTTTGTACCTGCATTTCTATTAAGAGTATTATAATACTCTTAATAGAAAAGCAGGTACAAATAATCTTTCCGAACTAGAAGATTTTATGATATATTTATCTGCGATAATTGTTATTTTATCTTTATAACAATAATTTTACAAGTTAAAAAACATTTTCTGTTAAATTGTATTTTTATCTCTCGCGACCCCAAATGGGGTCGCGACCCATACTTTAAGAAGCCCTGTTCTAGATTAAAGTTAGCAACATAGGAATATGACCGTTCAATGTGAAAAGTCATTATTTAAACCAATAAATAGTAGATGATTGAGGTCTTAAAAGTATTTTCAGTTGGTAAATGATATTTCTTATGAATACCATAAGAAGACTTCAATGAAAAAAAGTGAAGCCTCCTAGTGGTTTTCTAATCCAGTTTTGTAAAATTAACTAGTGTTAAGCAAGTTTGAAAGATGTCATTAATTTCAATTGCCTTTATCAATAAGAAAAACAATACGAAAGAATTGAAAAAATTAGTATTTTTAATTTAGGAGAGAACCCATAACACTTAACTGCTAGTCAAATTGATATTCTTTCATAGATTATATTCCTTTTAGAGAAAAGTATTTAACATAAAACACATACCTTCATCTCCACTTTGAATATAAATCAAGAGATCTAAAATATTAAACCGGGAAAATTAGATTGATATTCTTGGCACAGGTGCCGTATAATCCATGCGCCAAATTCTGAGAGTGGCGATTTTTTGGCGGAATTTCTTATGTATCTGGCAACCTTGTTTTTGTTACGTCATACATATGGAGACCTATAAGAATTATGCAGAAAATTATATTTTGGTAACCCTAGTATTTACGTCATCGCGCACGTCACGATACGTCATCTTGGCAACATTTTTTCATCGCCAAAAAATTCAGAATTTGGAATCATGGATTATACGGCACCTGTGCCATATTCTAACATAAATTATATTCTTTTTATTACAAAAGAAACTAACAAAGGGCATCCTTTCATCCTTATTTTGAATATAAACTAGGAGATCCAAAATGCAATTGTCCCCATGCGTAAGAAAAGTGTCAAGTTCATGAGCTCATCTGGTTGAGCAATAACATAAAATCAACGATGACGTCATAAATACAATCATGCTATCAATATTAAATATGTTTGACATTTTTAATAATAACAGCATAACGTCACCTTTTTATGAACTATACTTTTTACCATTTGAAGCTTGTTTGTTCGGTGTATCAAACAGAAATAAATTAAAATTTTAGGGAGGAATCAATCTTTGATGTTTTGGGTCAGACTAAAAAGACATGTAACAATTAAATAAGATAAAAAAATGAGCTGGTATATGATGGAACTGCTTTCAGGAATAAAATTTAATCGGTGAAAGAACGATTATATATTTAGAACTTTCATTTTCACACAAACTCAGAGATAATTATAATTTAGTGTAATCTGTGATAATTATAATCTCAGTAATAATTATAGTGATAGATATTTTTTAAATAATTAAAATTTAATTCTGCAACCCATAGGAAATGACTTATTTGAACTAAGTGCTATCGAGTTTAGAGCATTTTTGATAACAGAAGTTTTGATATTCAATTTCAAGTACTGCATTTTTAATTGAATAAATTCTAATTAACAAACATCTTCTAAAGGATTTAGTCTATAAAGTTATTATCAGAAGTTTTATCATAAAAATTATTAAGGTTTATCGAGTTATTATCGCAGTTGCTTATTAATATAGTTCGAAAGAATTATATACTAAAGTTAACTAAACAAAAAATATCAACTGGATTTTCGAATGAATTAAAAACTGCTTTTATTCTTAGCAATTATTTTGGATATGTCTGAGGAAACTGACGACGTGTAAAAGACAATGAATTAAAATCAATTAAAGAAATGATTTTAGTGGTGCATCTGAATTTGACAGCTATTTTTCTGAAACTGGGACAGCTTGAATTAACACAGCTTTTGTACATGAAGAAGATTCTAATTTTTACTACAAAGGTTATTTACTCAAAATTTTGCAAAAGTTCCTGTCATTGATTGCTTCTGAATACTCATAGTCCAGATCTCAACCAAAAAAAAAAAAAAAAAAATTCAATGGACAATTCAATAATCTCAAAATTTATAAGTAAATTATTGATTTGAAAGCAGTGGAAAATGCTTACTTTGGAACATTTGAGGAGCAGAGTTCTGAGAATATAATCGGAGCATTTCTTGAAGCTAATGAGAGTCACACTGAAGTAGCTCACTTCTAGTCCTTTGCCGTCCGACCAATACTGCGCACACTTTTCCTTCAAAAAATAAAAAACACTTCAATAAAAAAGCTGTAGTTTTATGACAATTCTATAGTCTGATAGCTGAATCATCATTAAAAAATCTTCAACATTGCTACCTTTATTATGAGATCATATTCATTCAATTCTATTTTCATAAATTTCATTATTCATGGGCTGTGTATTCTTCTTAGAGTTGGGTTTGTATGTCATTGGGCACCTCTGCTTTTATCAGCGTTTTGTACTGTTAACTACAAACCCAATGTTTCCTAGTTCCAGTTGCTCGGGTCACCCACTTTATTAATAAAGTCCGATAACCCTTTAATGGAGTCTAGGTGTAACTCTCTAGTATGGATGATGCCTGAAGAAGTTAATCTAGGGAGGGCAAGAGTCTCGCATTCGTAAATGATATGCTTGGCCGTTTCCTCTTGCGTATGACATTTCCTGCAGATAGGGTCTTGCTGAAACAGTCCCATTTTATGGAGGTGTTTTCTGAAATAGTAGTGCCCAGTTATGAAGTCTACGATTAAACGCATATGGGCTGTGTATTACTTAATGAATAAATAGAAAAAACATTTATTTCCATTTAAAAAGTTTTTTTTAAACTTTATGATTATTTTCATTTTACGCCATGGTTTTGTAAAGAAAGTAAATTATATATAAAAACTTTTAAATTTAATAAACAAATAAAAGACTATATGTTTTAAAAGTAGATCCTCTTTGCTATACCATAGTATTTATAGGTTATAAGTTCCTTTGTTATTTTATTCGAGTAAATGTCTTTGCTTAAGAGTTAAAATTGTATTTCTAGCTAAAGAATAAATTTATTTAAGAATTTAAGTTAGTTAATACATCTTGAGGTAAATAATAATTTAAAGGTATAACTATAAATATCATGGATAAAATAATTTTTGGATATACTTCTGCGATTGCAACAACTTCAAAAACTCCATATTCAGTGGGAAACTTCTAAATTAAACTCATTGACTTAATTTAAAGAAGGTTTTCCTTTTTGCTAGCAAACTTGAGAAGCTTAGTGGAACTTTTTTTTCCATCTACTTGAATAAGTTACTCTGTCAGTAGAACGTAAGCTTTTCGAACATTCCAATTCCAACCCTGCATATTTTAAAGTTTAAATTCAGAAATGTTTTCCCTTCTTAAATAAGTTTTTCCGAAAAAAAAAATCTAAGCTCTTCAAGTTTACCGAAGAAAACTAAGAATGTTCATAAAAAATAAAAGGGACTGATGGAAATTAACACTAATATTTCCAGCTATTTAATTTAAAAATGTTTCATGTTTTTAGCTGAAAAAAAAAAACGATTGTACAAAAGAATTTGTATCAATGAAAGAAAGTTATATATTTCAATTCCAATTTGAATCAAAATAATGACTTTGTTTCCTAATGATGAATACAATGTATTTCTAAGATTTCTCAAAAAATTTTTAGTTTCTTAATAATTGATAAATAGTTCAAATTTGATTGACTATGGAAACAATTTTTTAAACAAAATGTTTTGCTAAACTTAGTAAACTATATATGAGTTTATATTGATTTCAATTCCAAAACAAAAAATTATAATAACTATTAAATAAAACTAATAAAAAATAATAATTTATTTATATTTAAAACTGTTATTAAGTTAAATGTTTATTATACCTTAAATTTACAACCATGTTACTGTGGCTTAAATATTACATAATACATTTAATTTTGACTAAAATTTAAGATTTTTCAAAATGATTTTAGAAATTTAATCGTTAAAAGTATTAATCAATAATAAAAAAGTAGATTTAATTTTGTATAAAAATATAACATTTTGAGAAATGCAATTTAAGTAAAATATTTTACTTAATAAATAAGTATAGTTTTCTTATTTTAAATAATTTATTATTAATGGAAATGCACCAAAAATCAAAAACAACAATCTATCCTAAATCATTTTTTCAGTATATTTTTCTAACATAAAATGTTTGAAAATTTATTTAAGAAATGTTACTAATTAAAGAAATTTGACTAAATTTTCAACTTCTGGAGTTACTGATAAAAGATAATATATAATATAATTGCTTAATCAACATGTAAGATTAGCAGAAATGTTTTTAATCAGTCAAACGATTGATCTTTTATATTTGTAAGATATTTTAAACATAATACTTGTTTAAAGTAGCTAACGAATATCTAAAAGATCAATTATGAAATATGATATTTAATTGTATGTGATACTCAAAGACCAGAAAAATATTCAGTTGCATTCAAATTAATTTAAATAATACCAACATTTGTATATAAATCAAATTATACATTTTAGATCTTGTTAAACATTTTAAACATATAATACTTGTTTAAAATATTTAGTAAATAATTAAAAGGTAAATTATATATAATTATGATCTTTAAATATGTGTAATATTTAAATATCACTTTTATTATATTGAATTTAAATATCATATATTTAATTGTAAAAAATAATACTTATATTTTTTTCATTAAAGATATCTTAAGATCGAGACTGATATATCATTTAAAGTTGTCCTTAAACAAGTGTACTTATTTGTAAAATCTCGTTAAAGATTTCAGAGAACGAAGCTTACTTCGCCGTTTTCTTCGAGGCCTGTCAGCATGACGATCACAGAGACTCCTTGTTGCCAAATCATCCTCCAAAAGTCACAAACAGTATGCTTCAAAGGTGCTTGGGCGCAGATGTAGAGCTTCTTTTCTCGGTAACCCTGAAAGGTTCACGTCGAATTCAGCAATAAAGTACAAAGAAAACAGTTAATTTCAACATTGGTGAGTTGAATATTAAGTGTACTTTAAAAAACAACAAATTTTTCAATAATTTTTTCCGCATTATTCAAAGTTAATGTGTTTACAAATCAAATATACTTTATTCCCAGTTGTACGAAAAATATTAAGAAATTATTTCGTTTCATGATTTTTTTTTAAACTATTATAGAAAACATGCCACATTATAAGTGATTCATAGTATTCAAGGTAAATCTAATAGTTCTCATAATAACTTAATAATGTTAATGACAATTCATCAAAAAAAAAAAAAAATGCGAGTAATAATAAACTATTTATTTTTGCCATTATAACATTAACTATAGTAATTAATACAAAAAATTCCTTAATGATTATACAAATAAATTAGATAATTCATATCAAAGTGAATATGAGTAAAATATTTTTTTGTTGATTATAAAATTGACTACAATAATTCATACCAAAATTCAAATGTATTTATTTTTAAAGCGATTCTAAAAATGGCATATTTTTAATTAGAAATATTATACATCAAACAAATTTCAAAAATTCTAAAATTGATCATTTTCATAAAATTGATAAAATAAACTGAGAAAAGCAATTATATACTACAAAAATTATTATTCACAAACATCAAAATAGAAGAACATTAAATTTAATTTTCTTAGTGTGTATTAGGTAACCACATTTGCTAATATAACATAGTACACACACACAAAAAATGCAGAAATGCTTTTATTCTATTAAGAAAGTTTTTCAATATTTATATTTAAGCTAACATGAAATTGAAAACAAAAAGGAATTCGGATTTTTTATTACCTATATTACGATATATTTATTTATAGAAATAATGAAATAAAAAAACAAAGCAATTTAATATTAAAATGGTTAAATACACCATAAAAGATTATTCATAGTATCAATAAATATTTTTCTATACATGAATTTTTAACTGTACAAATGCTTGAATTTTTTTTGTTTATACATAAGGATACACTTTTTTATTGAAGTGAATAACAACATCAATACAGTGACATTAATACAATACCGTGGTTAAGATGCATTGTGGGATTTATACGTTTGAATTGTGAACATTCAGAATATAGCCGCTAGATATATTTTTTAGGTGTTTTAGAATTTCTTCAAGATTCATCAGAAATTCATCTGTCATTTCTCAGTATTATTTAGAATTTATTCAATAAAGATATGCAGTTGAGCAAAGATCTGAAATTTACTGTCTCGGAGAAAGTTTTCGTAGAAAAAAAGTTTAAAATATTACTGCGCGTTTACAAAACCTGTGAAAATTGTAAGTTATTGAGAACACAAAAGCTTTTTAAATTAATTTAAAGCGATCAAATAAGGCAGAGCTTGAGTCCTAGAGCAACCTGTTAAAAGCCATCTTTAATTATTTTTTACAGAAGACCTTGAGGATGAAGTTAACTACATTTGGTACTCGATATGAGAGCGTTTTAACAATCAAGATTATTATTTCAGAAGTTCCTGCAACAAGCAAAGATTGTGTCTTAGATTGATAGCCATACTTAATAATTGTTTAAAGAAGACGTTGAGATGAAGTTATCGACATTTGGTATTCAATGCGATTGTGGTTTACCAATCAAGAATATTATTGGAAAAGTTCCCATACCTCATTTAGACCTTGTGAAATGCATTTAAAAGGTTTAAGAATTTCAATAAAATAAGCTCAAACTATGAGGTTCTAATTCGCTGATTTTGTACCACACAAATTCTTACTTATTCTTTCTTAAATTTCGATTCGAAATGTAACAGAATGTTCCCCTGACACGTATTCCTATTCTGATATAGATATTTTCCTAAATATTATGAATTTTATCATTAAAAATCGCTGCAAATCTTCAAGAAGTTTTAGGAATTCTCAAAGACTGTAAAGGACTAAAAAAAAAATTTTTATATGGTATATTGCAATCAGAATACATTACTTTGAATGAGATGCATTTTATATGGGCCAATATATATATATATATATATATATATATATATATATATATATATATATATATATATATATATATAGTGTTTCATAAAATTGATTACTAAATTCTTTTATCACAGAAATATCACATTAAATTTGCATTTAATCATCATTAATTTTTTAAATAAACTTTAACAAACTATTCTATATAAATAAATTTGCTTAGAAAATAAAGTAAATATTATTCCTGCATTGAATAATACATGTCTTTATTTATTTTAATACATAAATGTTTTACCTTTTATGATATTTTTCGTAAATGAAAAATAATATAATAAAATGTTTCTATCAGAATATAAGACAAATTTTTTAATATTTCAGCAACTGCAATTAATGTATGCGAGCCTTATGTCGCTTCATGTGCTTTCTTAAATAAATTAATTGAATTTAGTATTAAATTTGCAGAATTATAAATACAGATGATGGCTTTGTAAATTTTACACATTAAGGATTTTTTTAAATTTTTTTAACGATGTTATTGTAAAAAGCATCATTAATTTTTGACTTCAACAAGAAACTCAATGCAACAAATGTTTTCAAGAACAAAAATTTCATTGTTTTCTGGAATGTTTTTTTGGAATGGAATTTAATGACAATTATATGGCGTAAAAGAAGTGCACGCTCCACATTTTAGTAGACAATCGTAATATAATATTATATTATCCAGTAATTAGGAAAAGCTTATTAATAATAATAAAGACGTTTCTGTTAGTAAAAAGAATAAAAATACCTCATTCTAGCTTCTAAGTGCTTTGTAATGAGCCCAGCATTGCTAAGTCATTTTTCTTTTGTCATACATGCAATTATAAAAGAAGTTTCAAGCTTGACAAATCTTTCACTTTTGGAATTCTATTACTTTGCAATGCTAGATTTTTTTAAAATGTTCTAATTTGGAAATTAAACTAAATTAACTGTCAACTGTAATTAAATTAGATTAAATTTTTAATAATAAAATACTGAAAATTGAATTAAAATATATATCATGATTTTTCTTTCACATAAAAAGAATATTTCCGAATGGAAAAAAGAACACGATTTTAAAAACGAAAGTAAAATAAAAACAATTTTGTTCTATTTTTATTTTATATATATTTAGTCCCTAGTTCTATCCATTTAAACTTTTCTTCATTTTTGCTTTAATGTTATTGTTTATAAATAATGAAATGTCTGAACACTTGCTGTGCAATCTTTCTGAAATATGAAGCTTAATTTTTATTTCAAGGTCATATCTTTAAAATTAATCAAAGTTAGGTCTATTAGAACTCGTTACTTAATACCAATTTGTTGCCAGAAATTGAGAGTATACACATTTTAATTATAATATTAATTTCATTTTTCTCAAACAGAATCATTTTTCCATTTGAACATTTGATAACTATTTAAAACTAGTGAGATGATATCAATTCATTAATAACAACTTATTTATTTTAATTTTTTTAAAAAGGAAATAACGAGCAATGATAAAAATATTAAGCTTATTTTATTAATAAAGTATGATTCTTAATGGCATAAAAAAGAAATTTTAATTCTTAACAAAATAATTTCCTCACAAATTGAAATGATGTATTGTTTGTTTTTAATAAAATATAATGGATATGATTAATGTTAGATAAATTTCCGAAAACTATCTTGTAGTAAATAATATTTGTTTTTATTAGAGCTAATATTTTTCAAAAAGACAGAACATAATTTTTCAAAACTAAAGCTCTTTTATCAAATTCAGTTAAATTTTATCATAAAATTTATAATTATATACTTCAGAAGCATAAATTTCTCATAAAATTGTCTGAATAAACTGTTTTACACAAAAGCGATTCAAGCGACAATTTCATTAACTGAAATAAGGTGTTTTCAAATAGATTTTTTTATTTCGAGAAATGACTGCGTTAAAGTTAAAAAAAATGAATTTTTACAAAAAGTGTTTCGTTTATAAAAATTAACACTTTTTATAAAAGTGTTAATTTTTATAAAAAGTGTTATAATTTTAATATTATTTTATTTTTAATTATATAACATATTATTATTCCACATTTATTGAAACATTAAATCCTAGGAAATGCCAAAGATAAATTATATAATATCAATATGATTGAAAATTTTATTAAATAATTAATGTTTTAGCATAATATTTTAATAGTATTATTAAAAATTATTAAAATACATATTTCTGCTGTAAAATGTTGTAAGTATCAGAGAAATTACAGAAAAATATGGTAATTGATTACGTTGGAATTTAATAAAAGGGATAACACTATAAGAATGATGGGAGAAATGTAGCGTAAGGGAAAGTAAGAACTTATATTTTTCAAAAACGCTATTTTTTAATTACTTTTAACAGCAAGAAAAATGTTATTTTATATAATCTAGCATTAATAAATAGCAAGTTTAAGTTTTCAAGGACTAACAAGATTTCTTTCGATTTTTGCTCTTGATACGATATATCTAATATATGAAAGCATGTAAGATGAAATATTAGAAGAGTTTGTTTCGTCAATTTTTCTTATGATCTACGACTATTTTTGCTATAGTGAAAAATCCGACGGAAAACTTTTTAATTATGCACCAAAGGTCTACAAAAATTACATCCAAGGTGGGAGTTGAACTCATGAACTGTTAATCAAATCTTAGGTTTTTTAGTCATCATTTCGGCAAAATATTTGTGAAATGTTTTTCACCACTATTAACAAACTATAATTATAAAAACATGATCCATCGTTGCCATTATAATGAAGCTTATTTCAAAACTAATAAAATAACATAAGATATTTTTTTATGCACAAAATTTGAACCATTTGACTTCATTTTATACTTCATTTTAACTTCTATTCAACAGAGTATAAAAAGAAAGTGGAAGATGAAACAGCATAACGTATTTCTTTGATTACACAATTTCATGTTTGGGTAATTTGTCTCTAACACACAAATTTTTATATCCTTATTAGTAAAATACTCGGTGAGGATATCTTCATTAACCTTTTGTTCGAAAAAGAAACACAATATTTTTAACAAAATTTTCAGAGAATTTTTTTCAAATTATTTTTTAATAAGGAAATATAATATCACTTATAAACATAAGTAAACTTAAATCTTATATGTAAAAAAATCTAATGCTCAATTGTATCATTTCAAAATACTCATGAACGATAAATTCATATCTTCTGCAAATAAGACAGTTTCGGAGCAAAATTTAAAACTAAATACAAGATGAATATTTCACTTTTTACTAAATGCATTTATTATATGTGAGCTTACACGTCTTAAAAACAGAGACAATAAAGTATATATAATGCACTTAAATTTGAAATAAGTTTATTCTAAATTAGGTAACTTGAAAAAAATTGCTTTCCTTTTAGTTGCAATTCTGATAGAATTCTGAATAGAGAGAGAAAGCTAATTCTGAATTCAATTAACAAATTCTAAATAGAATAATATTTCTATGCTTTTGTGTGAGAGGTATTTTGCTGAATACTATGTTTAAATTCGCAGAACATGCATAATTTTGCTTATAAAATGGATCCTTTTTATTTTTATCGAGCGATATCTTTTTTAAATAGTTTCCACAGAGTTAGAAATCGTTTGGAATGGTTTTCACTTTTACCATTAGAATTGCAGGCCTTATCCCAATTGCTTTGCGGAATTAGCTACGCTTTTGTACGCATTAACGAAGAAGCATGGGTACGAACAACACTGATATAAAGCCTGAGGGATATGCACAAAAAAAGTCTTTCCTTCGACAGCTTTCATCTCGTTTCCTTTTTGTCATTATTTAGAGCAGAAGAGAGAGTGAAAAGACCGCCCGATGTTCTGCATTTTTCAGTTTTCCATGGTCCTACTCCTTGCTTTTCAAAATTTCTTGCCCGCTCTTCATTTCACTTCTTTTTCCCTCTTTAAAAAGTGGAGTTTAAAATGTTTCCCGTGCGGAAACATTTCTCTTGTTGCCGTGTCTCCTTTTCTTCTCTACTTCTCCTTCTCCAGTTTGACGTTCTTCTTCTTTTCTCCTTTCGTTCACAAAGTCCCATCTTTCCCCTTCTGTGAGCCGCGGCAATAAAATGGGAACATAATATGAAATACTCCGTTTCGGTATTTGGTTTCCAGATAGTACTTCCAGTCAGTATGCAAATCGCATTATTCCCTGCATTTTATACACCCACTTCTTTTAAGAGTGGTTGGTGGCGGTCGACATTGAGGAATGCTTCGTGGTAGTGGAAGAATTTACCATTTTATTTTTTGACTTTTCAGAGAGAGAGAGAAAAAAATGGTTGGAGGTAGAGATCTCAGAAAAATGTTCTCTTTTGCAATTTTTTATCACGTGGAAAACACATCCGGTCGGAGAAAGATTCGTATTCTTATCGAATCTGGAAGTTCCATGACATGCAGTAGAGCTCGAAGGAAAATTTTAAAGAAAAAATTCAGAAAGGTTACTTTCCCACTTCGGGGGTGTCGACAATAGCGTTTGGCAGGAAATTGCTTAAATAACCATCGGGATTATGGAGCCAGAAAATGTTCCGAAAATAGCATACACAGAAATTTAAATAGTGGGAATCTCTTTCAATCTAAATATGAGCACTGATCGGCGAAAAGAACCCACGTATTTTAACAATAAACCAATCTTATATGAGTTTTTGACAATTTTTATTCGATTTCGTTATGGGCAATTAAAACTGAGTAATGTAGAAGTATAAAGTAATACAAGAAAGAAAATTTCAGAGAAACATGATACTACTAAGAGACATAAACTGTAATCGTGCTAAAGAATTAAATGAATAATTATTAATAATAAAAATGGATCATCAGCAAGGATTGCCTCTGAAATTCTAAGATGCTCTAGGCAGAAGATGCGTTTAATGGTAGGCTTCATAACTGGGCACTACTATTTCAGAAAACACCTCCATAAAATGGGACTGTTTCAGCAAGACCCTATCTGCAGGAAATGTCATACGCAAGAGGAAACGGCCAAGCATATCATTTACGAATGCGAGGCTCTTGCCCTCCCTAGATTAACTTCCTTAGGCATCATCCATATTAGAGAGTTACACCTAGACTCCATTAAAGGGTTTTTGGACTTAATTTATAAAGTGGGTGACCCGAGCAACTGGAACTAAGAAGCATTGGGTTTGGAGTTAATAGAACAAAATTTTGATAAAAGCAGAGGTGCCCAATGACATAGAAACCCAACTCTAAGAAGAAGAAAAAGAATAAAAATAGAAAAATGTAAATAAATTTAAAATATTTTTTTCAAAATCGATTAAAAATAATTAAGCAATTTAAATTAAGAGAAGAAACTTTTAAAAAAAGAATAAATTTTTTTAATAATGTCCGTCTGCAGTTAGGATATACCTATTCAGCGATATAGTGGGTGTAGTTGATGACATCTTATACAATGGGCCACCCAGTAGGTGTGCCATCTTCGCCCCAAAAGTGAAAGGATTTACAGAACCCTCCCACACACACACAGAAAAAGAGCATCCATGTCCGAATAAAGATCCAGGACCTACTGCCTCGAAGTTAGGGACGCTAACCTCTCCGCCATCTGTCGGCGAAAAGAAATACATTTAAAAGTGTATAGTTTCTTTTAATTGAGAAACTCAATGAAAATTATAGGATTGCCTTTGGAAGTAGTTTGCAAATGCTACTATCGACTTAAGGCTAAATTCACACAAATATATGATTAAAAATATCAGTCAATTGTAATTAGACAAATTCTTTCTTAATTTCCAGCAGTTGCTTAAAATGAAATGAATCAATCGATACAGCTAATTAGAACTTTGTGGGCCCAGCCTATATCAGAGAAAATAAATTGGGTTCTGTGTATAAGCGAGTACCCCTTAATTTGGCAGAACATTTGGAGATAAATATTGGCAATAATATTTAATTTCTAGTAAATCTGGTACTTATATTTTTTAATTAACATAGTTTTAGAGTTGCCATTTCGTTATTCACTTTTTGGTGCCTATCTTAACGCCATAAAATCACCAAAAAATCAAGGGGCACCTGTAAATAAACTTTTACCAACAAATTAAACTGAATGGCTACCAGTAGCATTTCAGAGAATTAAAAAATATATAAATTAAATTTAATGACATACAAGTTCTTTTTTAAGCATTTACTGGAGTTTATTTTCATAACAAAAACTGAATGAGATGCGCTATTAGATGTGTCGTTTGTTAGAGCTCTAATGCATTCAAAGTCCATGTAAATTAGCCTCCTTACGCGAAAAAAGGTATTGTACCTTAAGGATGATTTCCTGCTAAACAATATATCACAACGGTAAATTTTGCTAAAAATTTTTTTCTCGAAATACTACATAATATAATGATTTGTTCGACATGAATACAAATATTTTTTTATTTCAGTTTATTTTCATGCTAACAACATCTTTTTTCCCCAAGGTAATCTGTTAAGTACAAAACCGATTTCTTACTAGAGCAAAGTTTTATTCTGCTTGTCACGAGAGAAAAATAGAGAATACAAATGACAATCAACAAATAATATTATTTTTAATCATGAAGTAGTTCTTTCTTTCGTTACAGTTGCGATCATGATTACGCCACTTTATTACAATTCTCATTGGTTCAAAGTATCCATGACATCAGATAAAGTTTCATTTGTGTCATATTGTATTGAAACGGCATCGTAAATCCTACTGGTCGATGAATTTGCGGCTTGCCTTCAAATTCTCATTCTTCGATCGACAGCAAACAAGGCGAAGTTCACCAATGAATGTCCGAGTGTTGTCGGCGATGAAAAAAAATCCATTCATGATTTTTATCAGTAATAAAGAAGTATTTTTTTATCATAATTTTTTCCGCTTGTAAAAAATTATAAAATTATGAAAATTACCTGTTGTTCTAAGTAATAAGTTTTCCAAATTTTCAAATCTTTAGCGATATTGCTAAAGTTGAGCACGTTGAAAATAGAACAGAAGAAAGAACCAAATGAAAAAGATATGACAAAGCATCCACTTTATAATTATTTTAAATTAGCAAGGACGATTTGAAAATTTTTGTGTTGCCATTTTTTCAATGCTAAATACTTATTTTATATTGTTTAATCATACGTAATTACTAATGACAAACTGGCACGAATGAAAAGTAAAGCAAAATTGTTGATCTCAGCAGAATACCACACTTTACAGATATAAGTATATAATGCTTTACTTTTTAAAATATCTTTATAGAATAGTTACAAAATAATGAATAAGAGCTCACCTCGACAAAATTGGCATTGATGTAGTCAGATCCGGGGATATCCATATCTGATGATAATCGGATTCTTGTTTGATCGTCTGCAAATAAAAATAATTTATAAAAAATCGAATATTATTGAATTCCGCTTGAAAAATTTTTTTAACAAAATATTTTTTTGTTACAAAATAATAAATTTATCTGTAACAAGATATTTAGCCTTTATAACAATAAATACATTACATATTTTTGAAAAACCTCTCCAACCAGATATTTTTTGTGAACTTAAAAAAAATTGAAAAGTACACCATATGTTTTATATGAAAAAAGAATACTTTTATTTCTTATAAGAATACGTCTTATTAATTTGTCAATGATATAACACTTTAATTATTAATAAATCCAAATAGTTATGCAATGTAACAATATTGTCAAGTTTCACCAACATTAATGACTTTTCTTTAACAATTTCTTAAATATCCGTAAACCATTTCAGAAAGATAACACACATTATTTCAAAGAAATTATAATAACAATTAAAAATTATTCAAAAAGTTATCAGAAAAATTTTGCGTTTAGGTACAAATTACAATTATATTTGCAAATTAATCTTAATTTTTTTTTAGTCTCCGTGAGGTTGTATGAAATGAAATATTGTCTGCATTTATTTTTTACTAATTATTCATTTTAACTCTGGTGTCAATACAATAAATAGAATAATGAAGCATTGTTTTGTTGATATGATACATTAGTAATAGCAAACAAGACTTAAAATGGATTCTAAAGGAAAAGAGACTGTTCCGGACGAAAAGAAAATCATCTTAAGACAAAGGTATGAAGGTAAAACTCTTCGAGCAATTGGAAAGATAGTTGGAAGAACTCATTCTTCCATCCAAAGAGTAATCAATAATTACAAGACGAAATCTGCTATGTTAAAGCCTCGGAGTCACCGACTATCTAAGCTGACTTTACGAGAAAAGATATCCATCACTGAAATCCTTACATTTCAATCAAAGATTACTGCATCTCAAATAGCGCTATTGTCTTTAATATCAATAAAATTGATATTAGAGAAAGGTTTAAAAAATCTCTTCATGAAGATTCTATACGAAAAATTCTGAAAAAATCTACCTACCACGACCCTGTAGCTTGTAGAGAGCCATTGTTTAAACTGCCAATAAGGAAAAACATTTAAATTCTGCCAGTAAGTATGTAATAAACCTTCAGAGCTTTTTTGAGCAAGTAATATTTTTTGATGAAAGCAAGTTTTGTGTCTTTGGCATCAAAGGAGGTAAGATGGTGTGGAGAAAACAAGGTACGGCTCTTGAGGTTTTGTGTCTACAGTTAAACACGGTGGAAGTGGCGGAACGATTAGGAGGTGCATGGCAGCAAGTGGAGTTGATGGATTGACTTCTATAGACTCCACATTAGATCACATGGAATATCTAAATATGTTAACAGAAAATTTGAAGCAGAGTGAACAAAATTTGAACCTTGACGATGACTTTTGTTTTCAACAAGACAATGATCCAAAACACACTGCCCACAAAGTAAAGCTCTGGCTGTTGTACAAAATCAAATATCAATTGCATACCCCTCCATAATGGCTAGACTTAAATGGAACGCAACATTCGGCAACATATCATAATATCGAAAAATATGCTAAAAAGAGTCATTATGATGGAATGGAATAATATTTCATCGACAAAAGTCGCCAAGCTAATTCACTCTTTACTTAAACGATTGGAAGAGGTTCTTAGAATTGAAGGTTCTCCAACCAGACATTAAAGTTTAATTGACTGTCTGTGGAGGCTATTTTTTAAAGATCTTTTTCATCTGTACGCATACTTTTTCTGGCTGTTTTTTATGCAATGTTTAGTTATCATTATTATTACTTTGAAGCAATGTGTGTTATCTTTCTGAAATTGTTACTGATATTTCGGGGACTGTTAAAGAAAAGCATTATATAGAAATTGAATTAATGTTGACACTATAATGTACTTTCATTCTCTGTAGAATGTTTACAGTGTGTTTGTACGCAGACTTTTTCTGGCAAGTGTATAGTTAAATGCATAGCTCATACATTGACTAATAAGAATGAAATTCGTATTAGTAAATAAAATGCTCTCCGTAACGAAAAACATTTTAAAGCATATTATCAGTTGAATGCTAAAATGGTCCTAGAATGTTTACAGAAACATTTGATACCTTGTAACTATTACATAAAGGAGAATTAAGTAATCTCAAGCAATTTTTCATCTAACATTAACTTTGTGAAGAATTAACCATTTTTTAATACCTTTCCCTGTTTGTATTAAAAAATGCCTCATTTCCTGTAGTATTTTTGATTATTATTAGGCTTTAATGTCATGGATAATGCACTTCTATTAGTGTAGATTTCGAATTTATTCCAGTAGAAAATCTGGAATCCTTGAACATCCGCACTAAATATTGTTGGTTTAATGTGTTCGTCGTTTTACTATCATTTATTTAACTCTATGACTCATTCGACAGGGATGTTTAAAGTGAAATATGTGAAGCATTGCAAGCATCCACACCCAATATGGGACTTGAACCTATGAACTGTTGAAGCAAAGATTATAGTCTCATTAAAGAGATACAAGAAAAACCACTAACGAATCTGATATTACTTACCCTTATAAAATATTCATATCAAAAAAAGAATGTATCCCCTAAAATATACCTTTAGTTTGATAGTTTATTATGAGAGGATGAATATAAAATAAAAAATAAAATACATTCATTTGAGAGTAAATTATGTGAATCGCTAGAACCTCTACGGATAAGAGTTTAAAGAATTGCTAGAAAAGAGTTTTCTGTAAAAAAAGTAATGATAAAAAAGAAAAAACTGTCATTTATGTCAATTCAATTTAGCTATTCATTGTTAAAAAAAGTCAAGAATAATTGAAAGTGAAATCAACTATTTTATTGAATTTTTTTTAATATTATATTTTTAAAAGAATCTTTTACAGAAATTTTTATGTATTTTATTTATTGAAATGCGTAATAAATGTGATATTAAAGTTAAAAAGATAACTTTTTATTTCCTTAATATGAGTTCAAAACATTTATTTCATTAATATATAAAAATAAATCCCCCCTCAAATATGTCAATTTTAACTCGAATAATAAAAACTAACAATATTGCAAATTAATTACTATTGCTCTCGATAGATGGCGCAATCACATGATATGATTTCTTTCAGGAATGAAAAAGGGAAAAATCACGTATTTTTCCTTCGGGAATCGCGTAAAAGGCGAAAACATGCCGTAATGGCTAGCGAATCTCTAATGTGAATGGCGAGACTCAATCAATGAAATTCATTTACATAATTCATTAATTTGTGACCTTTTCGGCGTCGTGGGAGTTTTCTTTGAGGGATCGGGAACGTTAAGGGTGATGAGATTCTTTCTGACTAATCGCTTGTTCGAACAAGATTGTTTCTAAATTCGCAATTGACGGCATCCATTCATCATTAACTGTCTATTTAGCAAGAAAGGAATGGCAGTACTTGAACGTTGAAAACGATTCTCACACAAATATTTTAAATTAAAAATAAACGATGTCTTAAGAGAAAGAAGATTTATGGACATCCATTTTCAATTCTTTATCAAGATGATACGATCTTTATGTTAACATAGAAAAGATATTTAATTAATGAATGTAAAGTTACACCTCACAATGACTTATGTATTAATAAGTTACATATTACGGAAGGTTGATGAAATTAATATTAAACAACACCGTTTTCAATTGCTTTTTGAAGACGAGGAATTGAGTTCTATTCTCTTTAAAACCGATGATTAATCTTCGAATTTGATAACAATTAAATGTTCTAAGAATTAAATTAATTTTAGTATTTTAGAATATATAAATATGGAATATAATTTTTAAAAATAAAATTTCTAAAGAAAAAACACCAATAGAAATCTTTTGAAAATTTAATTAATTTTAGTAATTGCGTAGATTTTTTTTATTTTGAATTTTGCTTGATAACAGTATATTTTAAATAATATTCTCAATTTTTTAGAAATGATTTATACTACTTTAAAAATTTTAATTAGTTGGCAAATTTGAAAAAGAAATTGCTAATGTCATTAGTGACACCCAAAATAATCAGACGATATTTTAGAAAACATGTCAATTCTAAAATATCGTCTGATTACCGTCGTTCGTCAAGACTGATGTTAGAGTCAAACACGATTTCACGCACATCTCAATGTGATCTATCATGTTCTTCATTTTATTCGAATTCACGAAACATCACTTTCACATCAACTTCACTCTACATTACTTAGTTAATATGCCATGTGTGCTTCTTCTTCATATTATTTTAATGTATATTCTTATTTTAACTGTTTGATTGATTAGTATGAAAAATGATTAGATGCAATTTTTGCCAGAATATCGCATTATATTTTATTAGCCATTCAAAAGTTATTTAGGTTTTAAGTATATGATAATAAAAAAAGTGTACAAAAACTTCGATAAATTTTTAATGCATAATATCTTTCATCCTGCCGACCAACTTGTCTAGTGGTCAGAGTGCCTGACTGCCGTATAGGGAGGTCCTAGGTTCGAATCCCGGTTCCAGCATGGATGTTACTTTCTTTCTCTGTTCTCTCTGTGTTTCTCTATCCTTTCTTCCGTGATGATGTATGAATGTGGCCCACCCTATAAACGGGTTTATGGTGGTATGACGCGGGTAACGCTACACGCCTCCGTGACTTGGTTCACAGGTGCCCGCTGGGTAACAACAAATGAGTAGCAGTTAAGTTTCTGGCCTTGTTGTGGCATAGGGTTCAACCCTCAAGTGCTCACCGTTGGAAAAAAATCTTTTATCCTAAACTTAAATCTGATGATTCACTTCAATTTGAATAATATTTAAATGTTACATTTTTAATAAATATAATTTTAATATTAATCACATCAAGGCTTTATTTGTTCCAATTTAGAATTTTAGTGTCTCCAAAAAAACGCTTTCATAATACAACGACACAAAGTAAAGTAATATATATATATATATATATATATATATATATATATATATATATATATATATATATATATATATATAAAAGTTATAACCATTTATACGTTTGCGACAATCGAATATAGAAGCTTTTGTTATGAGATATCTAAGTTAAATATAAAATAAATATATCCGTAAAAGCATACTATATTTGGGAAAGTAAATTTAAAAAAATTATTTTTAAGAATTTTCACTGAGAATTTTTAGAAAATTTTTAAGGAAAATTTATTGAATTCTAAGTTTATTCACAAAATCTGTTCCATTAGTTAAATTCTATGTAAATTAATTCTATGTAAATTAATTATTATATAATATATTTGTAAAGCTTGCCATATTTGGAAAAGTAAATTTAAAAAAAATTATATACTTTCATTGAAAATTTTCAAAAAACTTTAAACGCAAAAATTTATTAGATAAATTCTTTAATTTACCTTTTAATTAAAATTGATTTAATATACTAGTTGGTGTAAGTTATCAGTTTTTTCTTGATGATAATAATGGTAAAAAAATTATAAATTGCAGGAAACATAATTGTGATGTTATGAAAAACATTTCAAGTTAGTTTTATTTCTTTTAAACTATTAAACTATATTTTATAGTAAATTAGATTATTTAATTTTACTTAAAATAATTTTCAATAAAGATTCCCCATATTTATTGACGTGCATTGACACTGTTTCTCATCTTGAATTCAGAATTTAAAATACATAATTAACAATTTCAACTGCGTTTGACATTGATGAATAAGCGAAACTTTAACATTATTTTCGTTAGATTTTACCAAACGCAAATGTGAACAAATACTTCGAGCTCATTAAAGTTTTATTTCATACAGCTCAGTTTAAGATAAGAGCTCTCAATTCTGCAAACTTAATTGAAAAGTTGACATATAAGAATATTATATTAATTTAAATGGCACACTTATATATAATAAATAAAACCTTAAAAATATCTTACTCTTGATGTAATTTTTAAGACTTGGGAAAATATTTCAATACACTTTCCTTTTATAATGTTATATGAGTCGTATTTTGGGGAAATAATTTAAACATTATACAGCAGTAATAGATGTACAGAGGCTTATTTTGTCGCCATTTGAGTTAATAAATTTTGAAAATATTGATTGGAGATTTATCATCACATCTATTTTTGAAATACCATGTAAACTTTAATTCTTGGGGTTTTATTTTTCAGACAATATTACTATCATTAAAAATTAAATAATTTTTGTTGATTCTTTGAATCGTAGTTTACCCATATCTGTAATCGAGAACGTTTAGATTTAGAATATTTCCTGAACCTTAGAGCATTTTCCTGTCAACGATTTTGATACAAATCTTTACAAATTTCTCAGATATTTTTACTAAAAATAATTTGTTATGATAATGTTCCTAGTTTCATAAGCTCCTGTAAATGTAGTAACAGACATTAAGAACTGCGCGCACAGAAAAACAAATGACGACTTAATAAAATAGAAGAGTTGAAAGAGAGACGTATATGGAATTCTTAATGTTAAAGAATTCAAATAGAAGGATATTTTTTTAATGTAGAAATAATTATAATAACAGAAAAATGTATGAATTATTTTTTAAAGCAAAGTTTAATTTTATAATTCATAAATTTCGTTGGAATCTATATCTAAAATCTTTTCTGTTACTAGAATAAATTATTCCAATTTCTAGTAAACAACTGATGTCATTTTATCCATTTGAACAGCTTCGTATAAAATATTTTATATTTTATACCGTACACATAAGCTATAAGCACAATCCTATTTTCATAAACCAAACTTTCTTTCTATTTTTTTAGGGAATTTCAATTTTTAAGAAATCCCTCATCTCCTAGAGGATTTCCCTTCTTTGTTTTCCCTCCGAATTCCAATATAATCTAGTTTACTCTAAAGATCTTAAGGCTCTTGTAAATTTGTCGAGCAACTGGAGCTTACAACGACAACAAATCAAAACCAAAAATGAAACATATTTGCTATCGGTCGAAAAAGAAAAAAGAAGAGCGGACGACACAGAGCCTTTAAGAAAATTAAGTGTCGATGTCTTCAGAGGCTAATTAGGTACTCTTTGCAAAGCCTCCCGACCTTTTTTCCCCGATCTTTTGTTTGCTCTTTATCTATTAGGTCGGTGCCTTTTTATTTTAAAAAATCGTCTGTTGAGGGTGGATGAGCGGATCATTCAGCACAAGCGTGAACGCTTCGGTAGGCAAAACTAGACGTCAAAGCACATTGGTTTGTCGTGTCTATCCATCAACGCTGAAGGCTTGGGAAAACGATAGGGATTAAAACAAGAAACTTATTCCCTTTTTTCCCCCAGACTCTCGAGGTTTTGTTGCAGTGACACTTGATGTATGTTCCTCGGATTTTTTGTTCCTTTTCCTCTTCATCATTTTTCTTTTTACTGGGGACTTTAACTTTAAATAAACTGGTTACACTTAAATAAGGAAGTTTAAATAAGGAAATATTTTTTTTTTCTGATTAAATTAGACATTTTAAACATCTCATTATGTAAGCATATATTAATTATATATTTATTGTAATCACTACGAACATATTTTATTTTTTAGGTTTATTATTAAGGAGTCATAATTCAGAAATAATATGCTTTATGGAAAGTTTATATATTACCGTAACTTTTATATAATGCCATATTAATGTCATTTATAAGATCTTATCCTGACATTTATAGAGTGATGCATTTCTTAACTATATTTAAAAATACGACGTTAATGGTATTTGTATTTTATCCTCTCATTTATCTAGCACTAGGCGCATATTTTAAGCACTTTTAATGTCAAATCTTCAAACATTGATGGCTTTCGGATGTGTTTCTAAATTTGAATAGTTTGAAATATTATGTAACAAATCAGCTCTATAAAAGATATAAAAATAATTACTATTCTACAACACGATTATTCATTTTTTATAATAACTTATGGTCGCAAGAAGTCAGTTTTCGCAGGCTGCAGCTTCCAGGGAAAAACGTGTTGCTAATTTTCTGGGAAAAAAATTGGGATTTTGAAAAATAATGATATTTATTATTTACTTAGCTTTGTTCGAAACCCTTTTTTTGCAACAGAAAAAAAAAATGGTTCACGCATAAATCAGGTAAAAACTAATGGAACAAGATACGGAGCGTTTGGATATTCTTTTATTTAAAAAATTAACTCCTTTCATCAGCGGATCAGTGATTTTTTTTCATTCGACGAATTATTGGGAAATACTGAAACACATTTTCTGCAGTGGTCAACAATAGATTTTGCAAAAATTTTAAAAATAAACATCACCACTTTTTTTTAAAAAAAATGTTGGAATGAAGATTGATAATGGATTCAATTCCTTATATAATTTTTTAAAATAATTAACGGTTATTTACAGATGACTATTTCAAGAGGAGAAAAAATTACACACACCTTAATTCTTGAAGTGAACAAAGCTCCGGACTGACTGTTATATCGCTTAAATTAATTATTTCAAGAGATTAGTAACATTACAGAATGTTCAGATCAGTGTCGATTAAGATTTAAATTAATTATAAGACCTACAGCAAAAATTCCAAAATGGAAAATAATCTATGGTTTCAGTTAGCCAGAGAACAACATTCCAGTAAATGTTCTCAGCTCGAACCTCAGACAAAAATGATAATAAACAGAATTCCATTAATAGTGATTGTATTTGTTTTGAAATATTATAAAACTTCTCGTTCACTGATGCTTAAAACAGAGGTAGCCTAATGGCTAGGACCTTCTGTCCAGAAGGGCGGGGTTCGATTCTCAATGCATCTAAAGACCCACGGAGTACACGTGATACACGTACTCGTTAAATATGTGAAATCGAAAGTCCTGTGGACGGTCTTTGAGAGTTAAATGGTCTGGAGAAAATTTCCTCCCCGCTCTAGATTAATTGCTTAATTGTCAAAATTAATTAATATCAAAAATTAATGTCAAAATTGAGGGAGTGGATTCTTTCCTGGTGACATCTATCGGAGGAGTCTTAGAGCAAAGTCGTACTTTCACCTTCATGGTGCTCTGTTTAAACAAAAGACGCCCACTACTGACTTCAATTCGCATAGCCAGCTTGGCTTGTTCAAGTGTAACAGCAACACAACAACAAAATTGCTTTCTCGTTCTTTTAACGAAGTGAGAAAGATTATTTTTTGAGTAAAGTTCATTATTTTAAATAAGCGAGAGATTATTTTAAACATAATATTACAAAAAAATTGATACTTAATATTTTAAAGAAATAATCCATTAGAGACATCAAAGGAAATCTAAATCAATATCAAATAAACTATATTAACGACAGCTCAAATATTCAGGTGAGAAAAAATGCACATGGAATATTTGAGATTCAACATGAAGAATCTCTAAACATGCACCGTGAATAAAGTTGAAATATGAGAACAAAATCATCTGTGAAAACAGCTGTCACTGCGGGAGGAAGTGGGTTTTGACTGACGTTGTTGATTGACCATCGTTGATATTTTCAAAAAATACTTTTGAAGCAACATTTTCTTTCAAATCTGAACGTCCGATCAATTTAACAACGTTAGAATATCAGCGTTATTTTATTTCATCCTTTTCAACATTATAATAGATGAAAAATGTCAAGTCTGATGCGAGACTAAAATGTGTTTTATTTGTTATAGTTTCTCTTCCTATACAATAATGGGATATTTTTTTACATTAGAAATTACTTATAGCTTGGTGCTTTTATTTACATAGTAACTATAAGTCAACCATTTTCACATTCTGTATTTAAATTAATTACAAAACAAACTAAAATAATTTGTATTAAAATGAAATGTTTGCCAAATATTCAGTAATTCACAATTTTGCTTTTTGTAAGTGAATCTCAACATAAAATTTTCCTTTATTTTTCAGTAAGAATCTTATTAAGCAAATGAGAATACTAAGTAAATCAACAAAAACAACTTAATAAATATAACTAGATCACATTTTGTTAAAATGATACAAGATTTCTGATGATGTTACTAATATTTTGTCCGTAGTAACAATTAAATGGTAAGAAAATTCGCAGTTCTAAAGCTGTATTTCGGAAATACAGATTTATACTTTCAGAATTATTTGCTTTTAAAAGCTAAATACTTTGAGCATTTCCTTTTATCAACAAACACAGGGTAGCAGAAACATAATTTTCATGATATAGGAGCTTGCAGTGGCAACCACGAATAACGGAGGTAAGCGAAACTGAGTGAAGATGTAGGCATTTCAAAGTATGCTCTCGAGAATCAAGTGAAATATAAAAACCCATCTCCCATGGTCACGGTTAAAGTGAGAAAATATTGATACGTGATAGAAATAGTAACAAAAAAAAAACTACTTTTCTTGGAATGAACCAATACCGCAGAAATCGCTTGAACGAAAAAAAAATCACACTAGAAGGAAAAGGAACGTTACACAGAAAGAAAAAGAGATACGAAATGCATATAAAAAATATCCAGTAAACACGGAGAAGCGATTAAAAATCAGAATATTGTAATATGTTTCTCAAGTGAATCCCAAATTCACAAAGTTTTCCACACAAGATGGCGTTTTAATATGAAGTTGTTGATTGACATCTAGCGCTAAAGATTTTTTTAGCGAATTTCTTCTCTGACAGCTTTTTTTAAAGTTAAATACAACCTGTAGATTGAAGGGATGGCACTTAATATTAGAACTACCGAAGGATATTTGTTGAAATGAAGTAGTCGTGTTTTCTTTCCTCAAAAGATGAAGCTTATAGGAATTTCCAGTTACTTTGATATCTTTATATGAATTTTTTCGACAAAATCTTCTATGAAGAATATGCAAAAAAAAATCCTATTCCAATGTGGTTTAATATAGAGCAAATCGATGTTTCGTTGGTGTAATCTGTCAAAATGTCGTCAGAAGAATGACACGTTGCAACATGCTTTTGCACGTAGGCAGGAATTACCTCATCAAACATGCAACCTGATGATTTGATTCACGTCACCCAGTATAACCCAGTAAACTGCATGACAGAGCACAAAAGCTTTCTTTTGACATAGATCCTATAATTTTCAATTCCGCATCACAGTTTTATGAAAACTGTTCTTGATTCAAGCAGAGAATTTGCAAAGGGATATATGTCATTTCCGATAGGAAGTGACGTCATTTGTCAAACTTGAGTTTTCAATCTGGATCATATTCAACAAAGATGTTTAAATTATGAGGAAGAATTAATACATAAATACGTTTTAAAAATATTTTTTTACGTTCGTTATTTTTGTGTTATATTTTTTGTACATAATATATATTTATTATGAATATGAATAATAATTTTTATAAATGCAAAATAACTATATATTTAATTACACATATATACTCATGTTTATAAAAAATGGAACATTTTAAAAAACGATACAAAGCAGTAGAAATTTTTAGAAAATGCTAATGTTTAAAATTTTAGAATCACTACGTATGTGCGAAATGACCAACAGAATATGAAAGCTGCTGTAATTATACATATAGAAGGCTGCATCGTGACATTGAAAATTGTATATATTTACTTAGTAGTGGCAAACATTACATGACTTTATTGGTGAGATGTAACTACACCTTTTCAACTAGAAGGAGCAACATTCAAACAACTTACAGAGTTTAAATGTAACAGAATTATTTGTCTCTGTGTAAGATTTTCTTATCATACAATAGTAGCTAGTGTGCAACGTAAGAGAAGACAATGATACTAATTTTGAAGCAATGAACAGCTGGAAGGTCTAAAATCTGGAAGCAAGTGTCAAAAGGTGGCGTCAATGACATGGATAGAAAATTGTTTCTCAGGGAGTTGACAAACAGCACAACTTAATTTAGATCGTTGGCAGCACTTGGATTTACTGTTACAAGTTTGTTACATTCTCGTTCGCAATTCCGTTAACGTCAACTTAACAGTAATTTTTGTGTAAGAACTCCTTTATATACAGGTTCGCATCACACAAAATTATTCAAGTCTTTGACTGCAATACACGCAGAGACTGGTGTGCAGATAAACAAAATGTGTTTCATCAAATTTGTTCCAATTTAATTCCTGGTATCATGAAAACGAATTCGTAGTTAAATGCTATTGACTGAAGTGAACTATAGAATATCATTGGAGACAAATATCCGGTAAGCTATGAATTGGGCTGAGATTGCATTTTATGAATAACCACCGATGCCACGAATCTATAAGTAATCTCAATATCAACATGAACATCAGTTTAACCAAGGAGCCCGTTCTTTTATTTGAACGCATTTCTGGAGTTATCTTTCAATGAATACGGCTCATTCACATGTTTCAATGAAATTAAGGATTTATTTTTCGCAGAACAAGTATATCAATCTTGGCTTCTCATTTCACTGCATAGATCACTTTTAGAACAAGTATGGGATTTCATTGGCTGGATTGTCGTTCGCGATGCTCATTCTATAGCATAACTAGTACAGTTGTATTACGTGTACAAACAGTACAGAATGTTCTTTCCTATCATATATTTGAAATCTGTTTGTCTTCAAGAATTGTTGAATATTAGCATTTATTGTTGCACGTGGTGGCTACACAAAACACTGATTTGGATACTCAATATTGTTTTTTTCATTTAAAAAATGATGATTTATTTGCATCAAATCTAATTATTTGTAATTAAATTTCATGTAAGACTGATATTGAGGTTTTTTCATGATGTTGAAAGTTTTCGAAACACTATATATATCATTAAATCAAATTTCATATTTTAAACATTGCATATCTTAAGAGATCTATGTATTGTAGTGAATCAGTGCACAATAACAGGAAAAAAGTAATCATATACTTACATGCTTTGATGTCAGAATATCTATTCTTGCAAGCATTTTCACAACTATCAGAGGCTGTTGTCGTCCGGTCCCGAAAGGCATCTGGAAGAGCCTGTAACACAAATCAATATAATTTAATATTGTAAACTCAATATGTAAATCAATATTGTAATCAATATAGAAAATAATTTGTCTTGGAGAAGCAATCATAATCAAAATTGATATATTTACTAAACAGGCTGGTGATTAAAAACATGTAAAATGATTTTAGTGTTTTTTTACATTGGGGAAAACTTTTATAGATAGTTATACCGCTCCCTAAAACTATATATGTATAAAATAATGAAAATTAATATCTTTTCTGGGCTTCTATATTAAGAACAAGAACTGGAGTGAGGGAGATATAGAGGTAATACCAGACAATCCTCGCCGAAATGCTGTAGCCCTCTTTTGTCTCCTAACAGGCCATTATTACCTGGGTGAACACTTATATACTCCACGGATCTATCACCATTCTGGTTGGGCTATGTTGTTTATTATAGTAATGTTAGTGTTTTTTACATTGGGGAAAACTTTTCTAGATTGTTCTACCACTCCCAAAAACTATATATATATAAAGTAATGAAAATTAATATCTTTTCTTGGCTTCTATATAAAGAACAAGAACTGGAGTGAGGCAGATATAGAGGTAATATCAGACAATCCTCGCCGAAATGCTGCATCCCTCTTTTGTCTCCTAACAGGCCATTACTACCTGGGTGAACACTTATATACCCCACGGATCTATGACCATTCTGGTTGGGCTATGTTGTTCTATGGCACCCATGAATCGTAACCATTTCCATCGCTTAGCTCACTCCATGGACTTGACTCCATGACTTGGTAAATATTAGCGTGAGAGAGAGCTTCTGGGGAAATGACTTCTGTCTTTCGTTTACTTTTTTGTGTTACTTTTTGGTGTTCATGTCTTTTTATTCTTTTTAGTGGTATTTGTTTGCTTTCTCTACCACGATAAATAAAAAAACATCGGAGAAAATAATCTCTTTCATTTGTATTACCATTAAGATGACAATGTTAATAATGCCATGGATGAAAAGAGATCTCACAAAATGATCTTCTTATTTCTGTCCTTATTTCATATAAAAATAAAGCATGCATGCAAGTTAAACTAGCTATCACACGGAAAACTATTGGAAATTTTAGTTTGATCTTTTTCAGGTTGAATACTATAATTTCCATGTATAAAATTCAATGTCGGAGTTGTAAGATTTTATAATATTGTGCTGATCACAATGTCAACAAATACTTACTTTCAAAGTCGGCTAAACTGGTAACTAAACAGATAGCGCCCTGGTTTTTGGCTCAACAGATTAAGAGTTTGATTCCAAAGCCTAGATGTTGAAAATATTTCACATCTCTATTTAAACTATAGGTTCCTTCTAAAGAGCCCTCACGCGTAAAAATTATCGGATAGTAACAAGTAAATCAGATCCTACTTGCGACTTTTGGTGATAACAATTTTCTTGAAATATTTTTCCATTATCATTTGTTTTCTTGTCGAAAGCACTGATATTCATCATTTATTGAATTATATTTTACTCAATAATTATTTCTTAAGGAAACATTTGCTGAAATTTTGTGTACGAATAAAGAATGGAGATTATTAGAGTTTCAACTTTTTTAGTATAACAACAGTATGGAACTGTTGGTAACATAATAATAAGTTTTGTAAACGGAATACTCAAAATATTAATGAAAAACATCTTGTTAGCAAGACAACGCTTTAAACACAAATCCTTAATAAATCAATAAAAGAAATAAACTATGTATGCGTACTTGATAAATTGTGCTGACTATTTCCCATGGCTGTTTCCATTTAAAGGCAAAAAATGTAAGGTAAAGATGGTAAACGTTTACTTATATTTTGGCGACTTTTTTGACGCCAGAATGTGAGTAATAAGATGGAAACCTAAAATTATGTTAGTTAAACCACTGAAAATACCAGGGTCAACAAAAATTAAATTTTATCACCAAAATTAATCGTCAACTTTTTCGCCAAACCAAGGGGTACCCATATCTACACTGAACCCGGTAAAGATACATAATTCTAATAACAAAAATGTATAAAATGAAATAATATGCTATTTTAAAAACATCAATACATGCAATAATATAAGAATTGGAAAATAAATTTACAATATGGCCATCTCCATAAGCTATAGTTAGTTAAGATTTTCATTCACACATTGTAATACACTAAAATCAATATCATGTGATAAAAAATATGGATTAATTTATAGTTTTCTTCAACAAATAAATTTTAATTTTTATTCTAGATAGATATGTATGAGTTTTAGGCAAAATATTTTGGTGATAAATTTATATGATATAATTTTATCAATTTTTTCACGATATGTATTTCATTAAAAAATTAAGTTTTCAAAATTTTATATATATATATATATATATATATATATATATATATATATATATATATATATATATATATATATATATATATATATAAATTTCGTGTCACGATGTATGTTCCCGATAAACTCCGAAACTACTGAACAGAATTTCATAAAATTTTGTAACCATTTATAATATGGTCCAACTTAAAAGATAGAATAGTTTTTATCTCTTAATTATTATTTTCAATATTTATTATACGACATAAATGTTTATTTATTGTTTAGTTCTGTAAGTTCCTAATAGATGGCGGTTTAGCATCTAAGTTGCACAGGTATTCGGCAGATGGCGACGTGTTTATTTTTCTAGATTATACATCTTCGAGAAAATTAACGTGCTCGCGCAATCGCGTGGTTAAATATAGAATTTACATATATTTTTATTATTATATTTTCATGATGTATAATCATATTATAACAATTTTTTGTGAATCACTTTCATAATTATACTTTGTATTGTGTTATTATTGTGCATGTTCAGTTTGGATATTTTTAATATTATAAATAGTAAAATAAAATTTTATTTATTGCTGTTTTTCTCTACTAATTTTCATACCACCTCCAAAACATGTAAGTATTTCTTGACAGCCTTTTATTTTTTTTATTTTTATTTTATAATTTGATAATTATTAATTTATTCAGTAGAACATTTTGATCTAATTTATTTATTCAAATGATAAATTCTTTTAATTTTTTTATTTCAGTATAATACCGCGGAAAAATTTTTTAGTTTTAATAATTAAAAATTGAAAAAATAATAGTTCGATGTCAATGTTATCTACTTCATTTATAACAATTTATTTTTAGATGTTTTTAATTTATATAGTATATTTTATAAGTAAGTTACTGATTACTAACTATAATTTAATATAAGATGAATAAAATGTAAATTCAGAAAGTATATGTTGATTTGTGCTTAATTTCAAAATTTCGATACTTTACCTATTGCTTTTAAATTTTTGCGAAACGTTTTATTTTTAATCTCATATGAATGAACCTATTTTAAATTTTTTTAGAAAATATTAATTTGATTATACCTAAGAATTAGTAAAAAATTGATTCAATGTATTATAAAAACTCAGCCACTGCAACGCGTGGCTGGGTCAGTTATATATATATATATATATATATATATATATATATATATATATATATATATATATATATATATATATATATATATATATATATATATATATATATATATATATATATATAAATATAAATATAACTTTGAAAACTTAATTTTATATATATATGTGTGTATAGTTGGATATCCTCGTTTACCTGGCAACATGGATCTTTATTACGTCTTACAGAGACCGAGAATTAATTATGAAGATAATTCTATTTTACCAATCCCCCCTGGTATTTTTTTGTCATCGTGAGGAATTTTCGGATTTTACTAAGAATTTTTGTGACTTAATACTTAAATCCTAGGTTGTGTTGTTCTTTTTCATTATTTTAAATAATTCATTTTTTCAGTATTAATTGCTTATAGTTCCTGTTTAAAATTATATCGACATATCCTTTTTTAAATTGTGTATGAAATTTATATTATTAAAATAAAATATGTTTTTTAAATGAGTATTTTTTTATTTATATTTACATTTGTAAAAATGCTGTTCCTTTACTTTCTTTTTTAAAATTATTAGGTAATATTTAAATTTTATCTTATAATTTTTATTTATTTTTTTCGAATATTCCTATGTTTATATTAGAATATTTTTCTTAGAATTCGTATTTACATTCTGCAAATTATTGTTGTTATGTTTTCTTTATTTTCATTTATAGCACGAAATTTATGTTCTGCTTTTCTTTCCCTAAAATCCTTATATTTCAAATATTACACTCTTTACATAACAGGTTTTGATTTATTATTTAGATGCTAAAACGTTTACCAGAAACAAAATTCATAACGTTACAGTTACATGATCTTGTAAAATTTTTTTGTCGCCAATAGAGTTCAGAAATTATCATGATGGATTATATCGCAGCTGTGCCTGAAGATGAATGTAAGCCGTTAATTTTATCCAAAAAATATGAATACAATATTTTTCTAATTACACTTAATAACTTCCGGTAATAGCCACTGCTTGTGCTTTTAAGGTTTTCTAAAAAATGTAAAGTAAAATGAGATGTGTTCAAAAGATGACTAAAGGTATTGAACATGTAAGGAAACATTTCTGAATACATTTAATATTAAGTGGGTTAAAAATAACTTCAGAATAGCATGTGATTAAAAGCCTATTATTTGGCGACAATTTTATAACTAAAATATCACTGAGATGTTATATTTCATTGAAATATTTTTGAATAATGATTTTATATTCCACCTAATAATACCAAATATGTATGTGTTACTCAAAAAATATGATCACAAAGTTGTCCGTGACCATTTAAGACGCAAATTCGGTAACCATTTTGTATTAAGAATCTACCACTAATTATCGCGCAAGACCACCTAATTCCAATCTACTGTAATCTAATTTTGCTGATAAAGAAAGTAATTGGCGATAGTAATTGGATTAATTGGCTACCGATGGCAAGATACGTGATGGTCCTTGAGGTCCTAAGGTGGCTTCCAGCTGGGGTTCTCAGAAAGTTTCTTATGAAAAAAAGAAATTTTCATAAATAATGATATTGCATTAGATTTTTGACAAAAAATAGTGTTTGCGATGTAGGAAAGAAAATACTTTATTTACTGATGTTTACAAAAGATGACAAATATTTATCTATTTAAAACAGTAAAGTAAATTTGCATTATTTCGAAATAAAATCAACTTGTGATTTTTTTTAAATACTTCCAACGTATTTTTCATTGTTAGTAAATTATTCCAAAATTATTTCTAACTAATAATCGAATTTTATTTTTAAAAATTAATGAATAAATTTATTTTTTCTTATTTTATTACAATATTTGACAAAGTAAATTTAGTAGATTTCCATTGTCAAATAATCAAAAATAACAATGATTTATAAATGAAAAAAAAGTACCAAATAATACACAAAATTTCGTATCTATTCATTATTCTGTAAAATATTTTCTTTTTTATAAAAGCATATGTGTAATATTGTAAATTGTCTCAATTTCTAAATTTAATCATTGAATGCAGTTACTATAATTTTTTACAGCCAATTATGGTTTCAAATATCGTAATAGCCGTTTAATTAATGCATATACGCATTACACTAATTGCAAAATTATGCACTAGATTCCACTCATCTATCCGTAAGTCCCATAACAAGGGAAATAACTTCAACTGTAATTGCCATACGTGCATCAACATGAAATGTCAATTTATTCAAACGATCTTTAACGTAACTTTGTTCGAACGTGCAAATAAATTAATTTGTTTGCAACTCCGTGCATTTAATTATTTAATTGGACGAATAGGCTCTGGAGTAGGATACGAATGGTTAGCCACTTCATATTCTGCGTTGCCGTCGTTATATCAGTACGAAATTAGTGAGAAAATTAAACATACAAAGCAAATTTAGGTAGAGCTCGTATAATTTAAATGGCGTTATACTTGACAAATGTTCTACATAGCAAAACATTATTGTTAGCTATATCTTAACACAACAAGGGAACATATTATGATTCATCAAGAATTCTTTATAAATATCGATGGTATTATATATATATATACATATATATATAATTTGGAATCTATATTAGGTCGTTATTTACTACTTCAAGAGCAAATTTATTTTTAATTATTTGCAAATTAAAGTTTAAGTTACTAGTTAGGGCTTTTGATATTTCTATAGAAAATTTAATTTCTATCATTTTTGCAGCAATATTGCATCACTAAAACCAAAATTTTTAATTGTCCAATACTTTTAAAGTGTAAATATGGCTAAATGTCATTACAGGGTGACAACTTTATACTGTTGACATAGTTGTACTACTTTTGATTGGTTTAATTCATGTTCCCCACTTTTTATAAAAATTTTATTTTCATCATCTTAATATTAGTAACTCATCTTAATATTAGACAACTTTTCATCATCTTAATATTAGACATCTTAATGTTAATAAAACAAATAGTTCTCATAGCTGATTGGCTATTACACGCAGTCAGGCTAGCGCTCTCCGTGAGTAAAGACATGTTTTTTCTTCTCCTCTTGGAGCTACTACAGATGAAGAAGTAAAGTGCCTGCTACGCAGGCCGACACTTCGTAAAATATATTAGATCCAAGATCCAAGAAACAAATAGTTAGTCTTTATTTCCTTGTTTAGAAATAATATGCCAAACCAACGACGGCATTGCTTTATTTGTGGCTGGATTAAAGCAAATTCAGATTGTGGAAATATGGCTATGTGAATAGGGGGTATTCACATGATTTAAACACCAATGGATTATAGTGTTTGATCTATTCTGCAATCAAGAGTATGCTCTAAGCCACATCGAAGTTTGGGAATGCCTAAAGGTTATTCTTAAGAAAGAATAGGCTAAATGAACGCCTGATGAACTGCGACCCATTGCAGAAAATTTTACGCGACGTTTAAAGCTCTGTATCAATGTCCAAAGGAGCCATTTTGAAAATACTCAAATATATTGTATCTAAGTAACAAATGACTAAAGTTAAGTTAGTTTTTTGAAAATAAATTCAATGCTTTTAGTTTAATACAATTTTTTTTGTCAACAGGATAAAATTGTCACCCTGTATATTTGTGAGCTATTTGAAACTTATATATATGTAAATTTCAGCATTATTTTATTAATCTTATAGGCACATACACGTAAGTGTTAAGATATGGATATTGGGTTTATTTTTAATTTACTTATGTATATAATAAGTGCGAAGTCATTGACGCTGTCCTCCAACAGTTAAAATATATTCATTTGAAGCTCTAGCATTCATTTAAAAAAAGCTTACGCTTACAGTAAGAAAATGTGTGTATGATAGAGAAATATAAGAGCAGTTTACTCTCGTATACAATATTTTTTGCATATGTTAAAAGAAAAAGAGTTTATAGTATTCACCAATCATTGTCACTGCCCTTTACATTGAACAAAATCCGTTGTTTCTTCGCATTGTAAAAACTGATACTTTCTGTATATGGGTGAGCATCTAACTTCTATCTGACACGTACTCGAGCTAGAAATTGTTTTTACTAATGTCCTTTCTTACATTAAGGATAATTACGCTAAGGTGCTCAATTGATTATGCTGCATTTGAAACAGCCATACAGTTTGATTTCGAGATAAACAATTTAGTCTTCAACTAGTACTAGTTTAGTTTTCAAAAACATTGCTTTAATACTCTGTAGCGATATTTTCGCTTATGATATACGTACATCCATGTCACAAGTTTACTGACAACCGGGTTTTTCCAAATTTCACAATTTATCATAAGGTATCCTTGACAATTTGTCTTATTAAACAAAAATTTATTCGGTTTTCCTTCAAAACAGACTGCATCCTATGGTGTCAACTTGTGCCACTTGTGCCAGAGTCCAGAATACAAAAATATAATAAATCCCCATCAAAAACTATATTTTAAATAGGTTTGCGCAAATACATATTGATATAGACGGATGACTCTCAACATCACAAGGTTTTTGGTTTTGTTTGATGGCAACTGACCATTTTTTACTAGTTGGCTTGAAGCAACTACTATTGTTGACATAACTGCTGAAAATGTTGTGCCCGTATTTTTGCACATCTTAATAACACGCCTTAGAATCCCTAAGATTATAATTACAGATCAAGAAGCACTATTCGAAATCAAGCTATTCTCTCATTTGTTCAGAATACTTAGTATGGACAGAACTCACACAATAGCTTATTATTCATAAGCCAATTCTATGGTCGAAAGTTTCCTAAAATCATTTATTAATTTTATTTCACTTAAAGACAGTTCGAAGTGTTCCCGTTTATTATTCACCGTTTGAAAACTGCCAAAGAAGACTCGTTTACAAATGCAGATATGCTCTACGGTACAACCTTCAGGCCGTCTGGGGACTTTTTGTTGCCCTGTTAGCTTTTGTAATGAGTTACGGAACATCCCAGTTTTTCTTCTGAGACTTCATATTCTCATGGTTATACTTCAGCTTCACGGCATAGGCATCAAAATATCTTCCAAGTGTAAATTTAGTGTAAATCAAGTACTGATTTACACTAACTTATTTTTAAATAAAGACTTGTACTCACGTATGTGCACTAATGTGTTTGTGAGAGCTGATAATTAAGGTCAAATTCTACAACCTCCTTATCACGACCTATATCCAACCTTAAAACACCCCGAGAAAGTTTTTAACAGGTGGAAACAAATATTCAACTTTATCATTTGACAGATTGAGACATATTTTTCGGAAAATATAGGAAAGAAATTCAACAAGCGAAAATCTCTTGACTAATCCGCAATATAAATCTATTCTGAAGGATATAGAATTTTTAAGACAACAAGCCTTTAAGAGGAATCCTAAGAATTCCAAACTTAAAAAACATAAAAAAAGCTAGATTTACAGCTATTACTCATACTCCTATTAAAATTACGAGTAGCGGACGTAAAGTTCGTTTGCTTGATCGTAAACATTCATAGAAATTTACGTTATTCAGTTTTAACATTCATGAACCTCAATAGCAACCTTGTACCAAGCTAGCGTAAAAAGCCTCATGTAGCTTTATGTTAAATTTGTGTAATAAAAGTTCCTGCTGGAGTAGCGATTGTAATCAAAAGAGTTAACCGTTTTGTCCAATTGATGTTTACGAGTTGAGTTTTCGGTCGGTTATGTGTCTATTTTTACGCTGCTATAGTCTTTGCCGTTTTCGGATTTCTTAAATGTTATTAAAATTAGTTTAGCCTATTTGTGTTTAAATAAGCATGTTTTTCACATCCTAGGATTCTACTCTCAGCAAAGCTGACTAAACTAAGCTCTGACTAAAATGAGTTTTCTTGATAGGAATGCATCTAAAATGTCTGCGAATATATAGGCTATGTTGCGTCAACTGTATGTATTAGGTTGGGGAATAAGTTCGTAGAGTTTTTACCAAAGACTTTTATTTAAACATAATCTATGATTCTACCATTAAGTTAATCAAAAGAGTTTATATATTCGCCGTTGCTGTTTAAAAGCTTTTCCCACCTCTCTACTAATTTGTTGATGCCGTTCCTCCAAAAATCGCCTGTCTGGTGTCAAAAGAGTTGTTGAACCAATATTTAAGGACCTCTTGGTGCACTGGGAAATGCTCGAAAAGAATGCCACAGTGAACAGGAGCTCTACATTGCCCAGCTACACCGCGTGAATGAGGCTATTCGACTGAAAAGACCTGATCGACATGGTCAAACAATACTTCACGACAACGCCAGGCCCCATGTTGCACAAGTCATCAAGTCGCACTCCAACAGCTCGAGTAGGAGGCCCTTCAGCATCCGCCATATTCTCCGGACCTTGCATTGACTGATTACCAAATTTTCCGCTCCTTATCAAATCATATGAAGGGCGTTACCTTCGATAATAAAGAGGTCCTTAAAAACTGGCTTAACAACTTCTTTGACACCAGACCAAGCGATTTTTGGTGGAATGGCATAAACAAATGGGTCGAGAGGTGGAAAGAGGTTGTAAACAGCAACGGCGAATATAAAATTGATTAACTTATTGATATAATTTTTTTGTTTAAATAAAAGTCTTTGGTAAAAACGCTACGAACTTATTCTCCAACCTAATACATAGTGTGTTTTAGATTGTGAAACCCATGATTTTTGATGAAACAGGTTTGAACGTATGCTATGTTTGCTTCGTATGATAACTATTGTCAAATACAAATCTTCCCTCAGCGTTGTAACATGGCGAAGACCCATTCTACAACGCTTACTCACGTTACCTTCTTAAAATTTCTCCTAATGGCATGAAATATGACAATCTATGTTATTCTGTCTTGCTCGGACATTGTGGCCTACATATGTTCCTATACCTAACAGCATATAATTCTGTCACGTAAAGAATATGTACGTGTATCCGTTGTGTATAGTTATTCAGGCGTGGCCTTATTAAATTTGCAAAAACCTTTGAATCTGCATTGCCTCTTTACCATCTTTACTTATAGAATCTTTTTACGTTCTCAATTTATTGTGCTACACTGTCAATAACATCGGGTATTTTCCTGTAACTTATAACACAAATATATTTTTTTCTTAAGATATGTGTGATAATCCACTTTGTGAAACTATACTGTACGATTTCAGTTTGATTCTAATTTATCCTTAATTTATATACTTGTGGGAATCAAATCGGGGAGGGTCTGTGATGTTTTGGAGATGTTTTTCCGTTAAGGGTTCATCTTTATCACTCAATCAATACACATTGAAATAGTTTGTTTATTTTAATATTCTAAATAAAAAGATATTGTCCCTTCATTTAAACAATATTATCATAGAGAGCATGAAGTTGATTCCGAAATTTCTAGGTCAAAACAATTGCGGAGTTCTATGGTGTGAATGAATATTTGACGATGCATACACAAACACAATCTATTACTCTCTGCAAAATAACCGGGCTTGAACCACATAGGAAATTTGTGGGATGATGAAACAGTCCGTAAAATACAAAACCTCAATTTTAGCGATGTTTTAGATTTGCGCTAACAAAAATCCTCAGCTAGTAGCTTAAATTACATCTAACATACCTGCATGACTTTTTTAAAGCTATAATTGATTGTTTTGAGCGCAAATGTTTTGAAATAAAAACTTACTTCAAACTCAGTTCGAAAAAGTAAATCTGTATCCAAGTGCTTTTCTGCGTATGCAGCAGGCAGTTCTTCAGCCGCGATTGGTCCAAAGTATGGAAGCTTAGATAAATGGCTACCTGAAATGAGTAAATTCGAAATTAATTTGTAAAATTATCAATACAAAATTTTTATTTGGGAGAAAAGATAATGAGTCTTTGCCTTTGAATTCATTCAGAATTTAATTTTGTTCAGTTTCATAGCACTACATATTTTTAGGTTAGGTTACGACAAAAACTGTTTTGGAGCTTTATGCTCATAGGCTTATAGCTCGCACTGAGTAAGATTGAGTTTTTATTTGAAACCTAAACAAAATTGATGGATTGATGATTTTGAAAAAAATGACAATCAAAATTAAAAGATAAGCACGGCGTTTGATTGGCATATGTCAAGGGGCAAATAAGCCGCTTGGCAACACAAAGACGAGAAAAAAAATTAGAATCTATTAATTTGTTTCAAAAAGGAAATTGTGGCGTCAATTTTCTCTTTAAGACTCGTTGACAAATCTAAGATCCAAGAGAAAGAAAAAGCTCCGATACCAAGTTTTTCTCCTAAAGAATTTCTTGCATGATCATATCGAGGACACGATAGCATAATGTGATCCATGGTTTCTCTTTCTCCACAAGAGCATTTATCCGTTGAAGAAAGTCTGAATTCATGTAATTTAGCATTTGTCGGAAAAGATCTAGTCTAGCTAGCCACACCTCTTCAAGGCGAGAAATAATATAATTGCTGTGAATTTTCGTGATAGAAGACGTGTGAAAAGTTAGAGGCATATTTACTATTTTTCCATTTGTTGTAATTATAATTGATAAAAATGTTTCTTATATTATGGATAAGGTCTTCAGGTGAAATTGAGTGCAGAATATAACTTTTATTAATGGCCGATTTTGCAAGAGCATCTACTTTTTCGTTCCCAGCAATTCCGGAATGACTTGGAATCCAAACTAATTGAATAGATTCACAAGTCTTAGTTGCATTTCTTAAAGCTGATCCGATGTGTTGAATAATGGTTGGGGAAGAGGTTGAGAGAGTTTTCAAACTGCTTAGACAGGATAAGGAGTCCGATAATATGATATAGTTGGAGGGAGAAATACAGAATTTAGTCACCGCCAGATATAAAGCCAAAGCCTCTGCTGTAAGGATGGAATTAGTGTTATTGATTTGCCCGGAAACAAAGGAGTTATTTATGCTGTTATAAACAGCGATTCCAAGTTAATTTTCTATTTTAGATGCATAAGTAAATAATAATATGTGATTGGACCATTCAGAAGTACTATGCAATTCAAAGAGGTCATTGATAGTATTTGTAGGAAGATTTTTATTCTGAAAAGAATATTTTCTAAGCAATATTTTAAATTAGTATTAACAGAAGTAGGTTTTGCAGGAACTCTTAAAATATGTGATTCTTGAATTCCATTTTCTTCGAGCCATTTTTTCACTCACAAAGGTAGAGGAAGAGCGCCAGAGGTTTGGTTGTTTGGCATTGTTTCCCACAAACTACCACATGAAGATCTGGTAGAAAGTGCAAGGTTTCTAATGTACATCCTTTTAGAGAGAAAGTTCTGTCTTACAGAAAGAGGTAAGACCCCTGCTTCTTTCAGAAGAAGTGGAATTGCGTTGAAAGCCTGTAGCAATTCTAAGAAATGAGTGATATAGTTTTTTTTTATTTGGGAAAAAAATATCTCCCTGTGCACCAAGGAATATCACACAGGGCCCGAAGGTACAACAAATGTACTACAAAACAAATCCAAATAATGCATGAGATGAAAAGAAAAATAATAATAAAAGAAGGCAGAGTGAAAAAAAGAGATATAAAAATGAAAAAGGAATTAGATAACAGCATGGATAAATTTTACGAAAAATTCAAAATTCTCCTTTTTAACTGGGTCCACCATAATCGGGGGCCACCTGTTATTTAAGTCTTTACAAAGCTCGTTCCTTACTTCTGAAACAGATGGGCATTCAAGAAGAACGTGAGAAGGGTTGTCACTCCCAGAGTTGCACTTGCACACCTCACTGTTTTAATGTGGAAATGGTGTAGGTAACTATTGAATTTCCCATGTCCAGTGAGGAATTGCGTAATTTTAAAGTCAGTGTAAAACCAGTAGTTCTTAATTCTGCATTGAACTGAAGGGAAAAAATATTTGGTCCACTTACAATTAGGAGAGGCAACAAAACCTGAGTTCCATTCTGTGATAATCTTTTTTTTGGTAGTGGGTTTGAAAAAAAACTTGAGTAAGCTGGTATTGAGTTTATTTGGAAGTGAAAGAGAAGATTTGACCAGGAAATCCGCTCTTTCATTTCCATATACACCACTATGACCCTTGACATGGGAGAAAGTGAAGGAAATATTTTTGATATCGCACATATTAATTGAAGTCTGAACTTCTACTATAAGTCTTTCAAAGCTAGTTACCTCTTGTAGAGCCAGTAGGGATGACATGGAGTCACTGCAAATTAAAATTGTTTGAAAAGGCTTGCTTATGGCATCTTTAACAGCAAGATTAATACAGAGTAACTCCGCTTGGAAAATAGAACTGTAATCACTAATGCGGTATACCTGATAACTCATTTCAAAACCATTCTGAAAGCATACGTATGCAAGACCTACTTTTTCGTTAACTTTACTCCCATATGTAAAGTAAATTAGATCATAGTCTTCTTCCTTAACGTTATCAAATGCAGCAAGAGGAGCAAGAGATCTTGTAGATGGATGAGGTAAGGAAGAAAAGTCCAAATCACCATCAAGATGGTTATAAAAAGAGTCTTGAGCATAACGATAAGCCTCATTTTGATGAAGTATCACAACATCAAGAAGTGGAAGACCAGAGAGAATGAAAAGAGCATCATAACTGATTGTTCTATATCCTCTAGCAATTCTCAAGAGCAGCTTTCATTGTATTTTCCTGGTAAGTTTTCGGTTTATTTTTTCCTCAAACTGTCTCCCCGAATTCGCGAAGCATAACGGGAACAATGCCTTGTTTATAAATCAATTTTGAAACTTCGAATTTAATACCGTAACTGTTATTGCAAATTCTATAGAATGCATTAGTAAGAATATTAACCTTAGCCAAAATGTATTTCAAATGTTCCTTCCAGTGAAGTTTACTATCGACAACAACGCCCAGATATTTAATTTTATCTACAACTTCTGAGTGGTATATCGGATCCAAGATTTTCGGGTCTGATAAGCTCGCAGATATAAATACATGACATCCATAGTCGAGGCTACTTGTAATGAAGGACTGAACAATTTGATGTAAGTGATTAATTTTTTCTCCCCATCTGTTACCTGCAATATTTTTTAAAACATTAATTTTCTTCTGGATGGATTTTTTTTCATTTGAAAATTATACTTGAAGGTGAAGTTATTAGTAAAATAGAGGTCCAGAATTTTTATGTGCTTAGACCAAGAGATAGATAATTGGTTGATTGTTAGTTCAAAATTTACAGGACTCTTTTTGGAAGAGAAATCGATGACTGAACATTTTGAGGAATCAATTTTTAGTTTCCATTCTTCGCACCATTGTTCAAGTTTTATGATTGCAGTCTGCATTTTTTGCTGTAGACTTTCTTGTGATGAATGAGCAGCCAAAAGGATTATGTCATCAGCATAAATAAAACACTTAATGTCAGGAGAGAGAACTTCGTAAATATCTGACATATAAATCATGAAAAGAAAGCGAGAAAGAACACTGCCTTGAGGAACACCTCTATTAGAGAAAGTGGGTTGAGATAAGATTCCACGCCATTTCACTTTAAAACTTCTATCCATTTTCCACAGCTAACTGGATTATGTGGAATAGAATCTTCGAAAGTCAATAATCTTGAAGTGTTTATTTTTGGAATGTGCAAATCGCAATCCGTGTAAATCAAAGTCTCTGCTTCAGTCATTTTGAATCCTTAATAATGAAAAAAAATTAATTAAAAATTTAAATAGTAAAAGTAAAAGAACAAAAATAGTGAATCTTTGTCAATCAAACACTATGCCAAAGTTAGATGATAATTTCAACACGAAAAAGGAGAAAAAATGCCAAAGAAAACATTCAATAATGACAAAATAATCAGAGTTCAAAATTTACGTATTTCGCAATTTAGAACAATCCGCCATTTTCCACATATTTTTACGAACAACATAATTTGGTAGCATTAAAAGAAAAATTAAAAACGATAAGTTTTACTTGCGTGTATTAAGTAGAAACTAATTTAATATATCTTAAAATAAATATAAAAAAATTCCAAATTTAATGTTGGCGTAAGTAAGGCATTAGCCTTAAGATTTACAAGAGATTGTTTACAAATACTGCAATTATTGATTTAGAATTCTCTTAATTAATTTTTAAAAATTTAAATCGTTTTTGTCGATTTTAACTAACTATAAAGTGGATGTTTTGCCTTGTCTTTTTCATTTTGCTTTTTCTTCTGTTCTATCGTCAACGTGTTAATGACTTGAATCAATGGAAAACGAATTCTTAAACCGATACTTTTGTCTTCATATAAAAAAATCGTTTTATCAACAAAATGAGCTTAGATCCTATTCTCAGATATTCGATGGTCAACTTCGCCTTGTTTGCTGCCACTCAAAAAATGCGATTTGAAGACAGGCAGCAAAGTCGTCCGCCAGTCGCGTTTACGACGCCGTCTCAATACGATGTCGTAATTAATTATGTGTGACGTAGATGAAACGTTATCTGACGTTATCATTTTAAACCAATAAGAATTATAATAAAGTGGCACAGTCATGATCTCAGTTGGTACGAAAGAAATAACCACATTACGGTTAATAAATTTTAATATGATTTAAAATGCATTAAATGTTATTCAATTAATATTAAAGTAGAGTAGAATGTATTTTTGAAAAGTAAATTATAATTGAAAGATTCACTTGGTATTCAATTTACTCAATAACATTCAATAGACAATCACTGGGTAATTGAATGATTCACATGTGTTAAGTGGAAACAACCATTTAGTTTAATACATCAGTGTAACGATAACTTATTTATTTTAAGTAAAGAATCTAATATGAAAGATTTATAAAATTATTAAGATAATTGTGACACTATTATGAAAGTAGGTATAAACTAGATGTCATTATAGTATTTTTTATTTTTTAATATTAAAAATATTTCTATTTCTGTAAATAATATGCTTGCTATAAAATTTTTGTGATGCAAAGCTCGCTTTCAATTTTGAACTTTCATTTTATTTCTTATCTTAAAATAACCTGCTCAAAATTATTTACTAATACAGTACTCAAAATATATCAAATAATGTTAAAAATATATTAATTCCCTATTTCAAGAAATACAATAATTGTATTTCTTGAAATATGGAATTCAATATATTTTTATGTGTTCCCCAAATAAGTTGTTATCTAATTTCATTGTTACGCAATATTTTCCAAAAAGCGAAATTCATATTTATTAGATTTAGAAATTCAAATTTCGTTGAAATTTCATTTTATAAGAATGCATATTATTGGAAATAAGAAGTAAAATTGTTACTCCTATTCAATTCATTTCTTGGAAAACGTAATATATGTACAATATTTACTGGTTTTTAAGCAAGTATACAAAATTCATATTACGTAATAAAAATTTTGCTTTAAACTTTTTCAATGAAATGTTCAATTGAAAAATCATAAAAATACACAAGTAGCAATTTTATTTAATAAATTATTTTAAATAAAATTTATTTGATTCAATTTTTTATTTTATGATTAATGTAAATCTTGAATATAAATTCACATAGAGAAAAAAAAGGAAAAATTTAATAAATCGCGTATTATTTAAATTGAAAAATGTTTAGAACTATATTTAATATTAAGATAAATTTTATTTGAAGATGCTTTTTAAGGAGTTTCCCTCCAATAATTGTTCTTAGAGTTCTACTTTGCTACTTTAACTTTATATTACGCACATTTTAAATTTATTGTTTTCGAAAATTGTTATTATACCTCTTCTATATAGATCAGTTATTACATGTACCAATATATTTCCCAACTAATAAATTTACTTTTCTTGATGGTTGAGGTTTTAATGTTTCTAATATAATGGAATATATTTGGATATCAATATATTTCCATTGAAAGTTTATAAAAAATATGATATTTTCATATTAAAGAGAGCATACAAATTGTGGATAAATATCCTATTGATGAAAATTAATGGATAAAATGCATCAATATTTGTGGTTTTTTAGGTTGACTGCAGAATAAATTTCACGCAATTTTTGTAATTCTATAGAAAATAATAATGGCCTTTAGGTAATTCTAGGAACATCTCTTGTTTAGACTTATTTTTGCAAATTTTATGCATTTATTCAAATTTTCTTCTGAACTCTATTACTCTACACTTCTTTCTAAAATATCGTTTACTAAAACAGTTTAACAAACAAAACAAATTTGAAACAAAAAATTTAAAATCTTAAAATTGATGTTTAGTTTAGTTGATGCATTATAATATGTGAATTTTCACTTAATATTTTAAATTGTTGTTTTTTTCTTGTAAAATTATAGGCAAAAATCCTAAATTAAATTAGCACTTGTTCTAATTGTGCTAAATTTAATCTATAGATTTTGGTTTAAAGTATTTCTCAAAATTTAATATTTAGAATATTTAGAACCAAAAAATATTATCAATCATATAGATTTCATCAAATAATTTTAGGAAAGTATCATTTTTTTAAAATTATCATCGTAGGTTAACTTTTTATTAAAGGACCTAAAAGTAATGTTAGGAAGCAGTAATTATAGTTTTTGCAATAAAGTTGTATTAGAGCTATATAATAGTTTGTCGGTGACAATATGGAATTAAATCTCAGAAAATAAACATCTGATGTACCTAAAATCCTATTTTGGCCTCGGCATTTAAATCAGAATAATGAAAGTGAAACATAAAACTTTAATTTTGTAGAATTAGTAACTTTTTATCGGAAAAAATGTGACAAATTTATTTGATATAAAATTTAAAACGTTTTTTTTTCACAGGAGTGCTGCTTCTTGTATCTTAAATTTCAGGGTAAAGCATAAAAGGTAAAAAATAAATGCAAATAATCTTCATAAAATATGACTTTTTTCTTTTATAATGTTCATGAGTAAGGCGTGTTAGAGCACGCACGCACACACACACATTTATGTATATATGTACGTATGTAACGTGTGTGGTTTGTATTTCCATTTCATATCCTAAATAAGGGAAATATCAAAAAATTTACTAAAATTTTGAGTTAATTTTGTGAATAATGCCTAGAAGATAGCATTTAGTTAATTCATTTAAATTTTAACTCACAAACATCAATAATCTAACTTTTAAAATTTAACATGTTTTTTATAAATTTATATTAATATTTTTCGAAAAAATCAATAGTTATTCTGCATTGTTTGAAAGAATTAAAAAGTGATTAAAGTATATTAATGTAGAATTTATTACATGTTCTATTTCAAAATACGATAATTATAATTATTTTTATACATACGTTCCATAGGAGAAAAATACAATGTCATTTGAAGCGCTTTTAAAAATAAACACGTATTTTTTTATGTAATTACTTTGATTCTAAATAAGGTGAAATGATTAAGCCAATTTGAGAAATAATAAGCCTAAGCGAATATTTCATTATTATCTCTCCGAATCTAAAAGAAAAAAACACAGGCCTTAAAAATCGTGCTGTAATTAATTTAAGTGACTCATTTCTTTATCTTTGATTATCTAAATACAGCGAAAATGACTTATAGCAACTTTAATGGAAAACAACAAACACTATTTAGAATTTTTTCCTTCGTTATTTGCATCGTCTTTTGGGGGAAGATAAAGAAAAAAAAATAAAGAGAAGAGAGTCCTCAATTCGAAATCGGTGATTAAATTAAGCTATTCTTAAGCAAATTGGGAATAACGGACAGATTGGAAGAAGCTTAATTACATTTGCTTTACGGATGCTGATAGACTAAGCAGAGAAAGACCGTGATTTTCTCTCTAACTAAATGAGAGTCATCGAAATAATAGTTCATCGCAAGAAAGAGGAATTATATATATGTATATAAAAAAAATTGGACAAGCGGAGGCAAAATTGCGATTAATCCATAGCATCCTCCCAACTAATCCTTCACTTTTTTTTTTTGCTTTCCTTGGCTTTCCCAATTCCCCGCCTACTTAAATCGCTTAACTCCCTTAATTCTTTCCGATAATGAAATACTCGAAGTGAAGGGGTTGGAAAGACGCGTTGACGATGCGCTGTTTAAGTGACTCCAATTATGGCGGCGTCTCCAAATGAACGTGTTAAGTGTCTTAAACACAATCCTTTTTAGGCAGCGTTTCTTTTAATTGAAAACTTGAAGAAACTGACTTCCCACTGCGCCCGCAGATCCAAATTACGGCCCTGATTGAGTATAGATGTGATTATCCTATAATATCCATAAATGGTTATATGCAGATGATTTCACCAGGATAGTTCTGATGGGACGTTCAGCTATGAATAAATTAAGACGCGAGGAGAAATGATTTTTCGTTTCAATCTCTTTTCTAAAAGAATCCTGAAGATTGTGGTGATGAGAGCTTCTCTTTCTCTCTTTTGGATTATGATTACGGTGATTTGATTTTCAAATATCCAGATGAAGAATTTAGTTGGATACATTATTTTCTTCTTTTGATTTATCTTTTACTTATGTCTCTCCAATTCTATTTCAGAGTTGATTGAAATAGTGAAAAAAAAATTCAATTGTTTTTATTGAAATTAATATGCCCACAAAAATGATGGTAAAAAATGCGTTGCCTGCTAAAAATTTAAATAAATTTTAAAATACGAACAGAAAAATAAGTCATAACAACTAAAGACAAACATATTTTTATCAAAAAATTGTGTCTTAAAAAAACATTTTTTAACATTTCTAGCTTTAATTTAAGAATAAGATTTAATTTAAAACAAGAGTGTAACACATCTTTAAATGTTTTGTTTGGTATTGTCCCTTTTAAAACATTTTTACTTTGTTTATAAATCAACACCTCTCATGCTAGTGAAATCAGTTCATTTTATGTAAATTTTTACTATTTAAACAATATGCATGTTTATTGTTATTAGAGTGGTTTATATTCAGAATTTAATGCCTTGGATACCTTTATTATGATGATTAAAACCGCGTGAAGAGGTAATAAGCAGCAGGTCTCTATTTTTATAATTTAACTTTGCAAAAGATGTGTTCTGTAGGAACGAAGATAATTTTTGCATAGTTGTTCCATAACTATATTCTGTAGGAAATCAATTTTTGTAATAAATGAAATACAGAAGAAAAAAATTAAGATGCAAGGTTTCTTATATTTAAGTATAACTAAGAAATGAGATTGAAACTAACTTTGGATTCTGAAACTAAATTTATCCTTTCTAAAGGGCAGGAGTATAAGTCTTTACAGCAGTGATGCAAATGACTCTCTCATTTAAATTCATGCACAGCTGTGCTTAATGTACTGAATTGTGGCATTTGTATTATTAAATGAATGACAGTAAAAACGTTTTGAATGAACTATTGTAATATTTCTAATTAGAGAAGATAATCATAAAAAAACAATTCCAGTATTCAATATTCCTCTTTACAAGTAAGAGATCATGAGTAAATATTACTATCTGTCCTTGCTGTTTAATATTACAGAATTTATCCAAAATTTAAATAAAAATTTTCAAATAATGTATGTTCTACTATGCTGCCATCTAGGAGATGCTGATTCCATCATTTATTGTCTATGAGTTGACAAACATTTTGAAGTTATTTTAGCCTTACTCGACAGTTTTACAAGAAGGTATAATCTAATTAGATTTAGTCGACATTCATTTTATGATAATGAGATGCATTCAACATGGAGCATTATGACGGCATTATAACATTTAAAATATTTATAACAAGGAAAACGCATGTCTAGAGTGTAAATACACACACACACATTATACACATTATGACTATTAAGCCGATTAGACAGTGAGTATTTTCACGAAAAAAAGTAAAGTACTATGGAAAAAGCTACAGAACCTTAACAAAGAATAGACTGTGATGGCCTTGGAATTCGATACGAGTTCCTCCGAAATAGAAATGTAAAGAGAATGTACAGTTCGTCTGCTACTCCTTTTTCATTGTGAATACTTATGCCAAGCAGAAGTTACTGATGTTGGATATTTGCATATCACCAAAGACACAGAATGTTGGAGGTTAATCTTCTTGGAAATAGAAATAGGTGGTATGGTATTGACAATAGAGAATCTTAGTAATGAAGATAGATGAGCATTATATTCAGTCGTCAATACAATGCAGGTCAAAGTAGATTTCATGATGACATCATATTCCATATTAATGGTTATTTGGACATTCAACTATGTGCTTTTTCTATAAACGTAACCGTCATTCATTCATTTGACATAAGGACTCGAAAAAACTTCTTGCGAACTGCTGACAAGCAGAGAAATTTCGGAAATACTCATTCCAAGTCTTTGGGTCATAGCTTACCCTCAGTCAAAATCGATTAAATCAGCAATTTTTACAGTGAATCACACACGAAATTTCAGAAAAAATTTTGTCCATATCCTTTAAGAGAAGAGAAGCTATAGAAAGAAGTTATATAACCGTTTTTATGAATAATTTACTTTAATCTTATCAAAATGGCCATAGTATCTAACTATAACAGTGGTCATAAATCTTCAGCCCTTCGGTAAATATATAAACTTAAGAAAATTACATTTCTTGTCTGAAAGTTCTGATTTCGCAATTTGGAGTTTAGATTTGACATTCATTATCATATTTGACACTCATATTTGTTATTGAGACTCATTATCATAAAGCATTTGTTAATGCTTTGAATTTCCCTGGAAATAGAAGCGTGGTGTGAGAAGTGGCAAAAGTAATAGGTTTCGGTTCCTAAATGACAGGGCAACTTAGATCTAGTTTGAAGGCTTAAGAAAGATCATGCCATCTTTTCCTGACATAATCTTTCTTAAGCTCTCTCCGTGGATTTCTGTTGTTCAGATAATTTTAAAGAAGTTTCAACAACAGTGAATTATCCAACAAATAGCCTGATCCTCCTCAATGTACTATCAACAAATATCTAAAATAACTCGTTTATTTGTAATTTTACTGTTCACTTTTCTAAATTCGAGGGCTATTTTGTCCGGAAGGTACTGTGGTTTAAAAAAGATTTCGAACCACTGAAAATATATTCACATACTAGAAGTCGGATCCACAAATAGTCAAGTTGAAGGAATAGATGATACTAAGCCCTAAACAACCAGCTTGGCCACATGCTATGATCTCTTGTACTGAATCGAAGTTATTCATGAATTCAGCAAGAGTGGTCAATGGAATTTTGCAAATAATTTCTCTCCAAGCCCAAATACTTTTGATTTCAATGCAGAGTTGTGACAAGCAACAAGGACTGGATCTTTTCTCGAAGACGTGCGCAAATGGTGGCAATATTCTCACGAGCCTTCAATTCTCACGAACAGCTAAAGCACATATTATAATTTTGGAAGAATTTCTAGGTATTACTTTGATTTTGCCTACTCGATAGTCATCTTCTTTGCTTTATATCATTATATACATATCATTTTATATAAGTCTGCGATTCTACAATGTGAATGATGTCGAGAATTGTTGTTCTCTTTATTTCTAACTTTTCCACACGTCAACAACAAGAAATTTAAATTTTGATTGAGATTTGGCGAAGTTCACGACAACAAAAATCAATTCAATGATGTGAGTACTTTATTATTGTGCAATTATTTTTAAATTTTAGTTTATTTTTGCTACTATTTTTGTTTTTAGTAATAACATAATTTGAAAGTTTCTTTGTAAAGTAACTTTTAATTACATCAAAATTTTTACAATATTTCATTCTTCATGTAATTTTAATAGTTCTGTGTGTGACTCTTACGATTAATATTTCAATTATTAAATAATATATTCCTATAGAATTTACATTTGATCTATATTCTATAGAAATAAATAAATAGAATATACAGTGATATAAGTATTTTACTGTAAATCATACAGAGTATAATATTGATAAATCTCAGAATTTTTATTTCTTAGAGAAATTAATTGCTGTTTTTTATTTAAATGCTTTTCAAATAAAGATAAATAGTTTATTATATTGAGAAATAAGTCGAATGCATTTGAAATAGTTTCAGAAATAGGTAAGAATAGACATATTGATTAAAAATGCTGAAAATTATACAAAATGATATATGAACATCCATTTTACAGTATAAGTCCACTTTAATTTAAGATTTTTAAATAATGCAGTTATCGCTAAAACAACGTTTTATATCCTGAAGCAAAATATTTTGTGGGTTATAATCTTTTGAGATTTTATTTTTCTCTCGAGTTATATTAGTTGTTTTAAAAAGTATTTAAGATATATTTTTGAACACTTCTAATACACTGTAAGTTTGGTTCAAATTTATTTTTTCCGCTGATAAAATGTTTTATAAGTGTTCAAAAATTCGATTATATAAATCTTTTCAAGTGTTGGTAATTAGCTAAAATAATACTACTCATGCAAGAAAAAAAAACCCATTTAAAGATCAGACCTTTTTGATCCGATATCAAGTACTGAACTCATTTTTGCTTCGTAGAATTTCGTATTTGATTCGAAAGAATCGGTAATTACGAAGTTAACTGTCCAAATAAAAAAGCTCAAATAGTTTTATCAAGAAACAAAATTGATGATTTTTATTTCCGGTATGATTTTAATGACTGTTTACAGATCTAGAAAATCGTTTTGCTGAACATGCATTATCGTTTAATTTTTCTGGATCGTTAATGGGACTCAACTTTCATCCACTATGGCGAGAAGGAAAAAAAAAAAGCGCTTAGAATTTTTACCGAGATTCCTTCCTAAGTTTTTATTTGTATTTCGCTACATCAAGTACAAATAAGCTTTTCTCTTCACTTGAGGGCGTTAGATGAGACACTTGAGGCCTCAGAGAATTCTGATTCGTTTTTGTCGCCGTAATTACGTTGCCACTCCGGGAAAGGGAAAAAGAGATTTTTATAAAACTTCTCTTTTCGAATTCAGTAGCGAGACCTACATAAATAAGGGCAAACCTGTAGTATTTATAACAGACTCATTAATATAATTAATCGTGCCATCGATCGACGAAGCGTGAAAATAAAAGCAACATTTTTACGCCTAATTACCGCCAGAATTTAACGGGCTTGGCGATTGGAATCGGGAAGAATCTGAAGATGTTTCCCTACAGCTTTTATGGATACCTTCTTTTTTTTTCTTCCCCTTTTCCCGCTTTTTTTTTCCTGCTACCTTCCCGATTGTTCTCCAAGTGTTATCTTGCTTGATGATGATTGCTATCTTAATTGCAGAAAGAAAGAAGTTCCGGTATTAAAGCGCCATCTGGAGGATATAGAATGAAAAATGGTTCCACTCATTTAGTTTCTTGCGTAGAAAATAAATCTTTCTGTCTATTCCACTAAAAGGAAACTGATCTACGTTCAGAAACTGTTGTTTCCCTGGCGATATTGAGTAATTTTTTATTTACGTGCAATTATTCAATGTTAAATAATGTGAATTTTTCTCATATAATTAATTATATTAAAAATTTAGATTAGAATTCTAACATTGTAAGAAATTTATTTTTTAAAATATATGGAAGAATTCTATAATATATACACTAAAGTATGTAGAATTCCTATTCTACAGGTTACATTATTAACTATAATATAATATAATATGAACATATAGTCTAATAATAGAAGATTTATTACTTTTTATAACAAAATTTTTTGCTGCATAATTTTTAAGAATCAATTTTATTCCAAAACAATTTGTTTTGGTTATATTGCATAAATTGTATTTTAATATGACATACTTTCAAGATAAATATTTAACGTACTGGTAATTAGTATCTGTTATTAATGGTATCATTTGTAATAATATGTTAAAATATGAGTATTTGAGTTATACACGATACATATTTATGCATGACTCAGTTTAGATTAATTTAATTATGATGTTATAAAACTATGAATAATTATATGTTACCCATTAATATATGTATAATTCAATTTAATTTAAATTATTATGCTGATACTGAATACATATATATATATATATATATATATATATATAATCTTGTAAAAGTTTTTTTAATAAATTCTTATGATGAATATCTTTGTTTCAATTTTAAAAAATTAAAATTTAACAAATAAATAATATTTCCTGATTCATTAAAAGAAAAAACTATTACTTAATTTAAATTAATTTTTACGAGAAGACGAGTTTTCGAGAAGTTATCATTATTTTTGTATATTCCTAGATAGAAAAAATGTCATGCACCAACCAGGCCTTATTAAAAAGTGCTTGGCTCATTATATTACTGTTTATTGTAGAATGGCTTATTATAAAGTTTATTTGAAGTATCAAGGTTAAGAAGATAATTAGGTCATAAAATGTTTAAATAAAAGTTACTAAACAGAAAAAATTATAATCCTTACATGCACAGAAACATCTAAATGATAATGATAATTTATCATTGAGTTACACTATTTTGCCTCAGTGCTTTGGAATTGTACAAATAGTTATAAAAAATGGAAACATCGTAGATTATAAGGAATCCTGTTCTAAAATGGCGAAGGGCTACCCAGTAACTCTGTTTGGATTTCATATAACTGGAAGAGCTCAAGTCTGGGTTAGGAACAGGAAAATATGCTAGTGCAGACATCTTAATGACATCTAAATTATGTTGATTCCCACATGGAAACTTCTGTCAAACTGGTAGAAGAAAACTCCTATCTATGAACTAGGGAATATGCTGATTAAGTACCAGGAAGTATGCTGATCTATGTACCATGAAGAAGATGAGGAGAAGATTCACTCACTTATCAATCGACAAGGTCTTATGGTTGTAATACAACTGTAGACACCGTTTGGCATTAGTTTTTGTCACGAGTGGACTGAAAAAAATGGAGTTTTATTCATGCGATGCATTTGTTTTGTTTATGAAAGAGATTAATAAATTTAGTTATTGATACGGAAAAATCCAGATACTGATTGAACCCTGCTACCACTTTTGTTACAATTGATTTCTTTTCAGACATTAAATCCGCTTAATTACTCGTCTTCCTCTTTTACTCAGTTTCGTCTTCCGTTCACTATTTTGCTTCATCGAGCTTGCATTTCTGTGGTGCCATGTATGTTGACATAACTTTAGAGTTGTGGCGTTAGAAACACCGAAAATTTGGTGTATTTCGATAACAGTTGTCACTAATCCTCCCATAATTTGGACACTCTGAAATTCTGTGAGGTTTGACATTTTATGCTTTTGCCAAAAGTTTGAGACGTGTGTAACTTTACTGAAGATAGCTCATACTATCATAATGTGTGTGTTAGAGCTCCAAGGGCTCAATAGCTTCACGCCCCTTCCGGTTAAGATCAGCAAAGTGAAGCCTCATTTGCCGTGGACAGTAATTGGGAAGATGACCATTCCCACCCTCACTGGATTGCTGGAGCTCTGTGGGTTGGGAACGTGTCCACGTTAATATCGGACGTTCAAAATGCTTCTGCTGGAGTGGTGTGGATGTGGAGAGGAGGGTGACAGCTCTGGTGTGACCTCGTCACCTGACAATGGTTGAAATTTACGAGGCACTTCATGGGGAGTATTCCATACTTGTTACCCTTGAGGTACAATCCGAGGCTCGCCTATACCGCTATGTATGTATGCATCATGATATGTATATTTTATGGTAAAAAGTAATAGCTACGATTATATTCTTACGCTTACAAGCGCATTTTTTAATGTCACTATTCTCCGCAACACTTCCTTTATGCGAATATCTGAGGAACCAATCACGGAAAAAAAAAACTACAGGAATAGGAGCATTATCATTCTCTTGAATATTTGAATTATCTTCAAACCCAGAAAATAAAATTCTTGCTTGCTGCGAATTTCTACGATTATCAACAAGATTTTAATCTTAAAGACATAAAAAGTGAAATTGATAAAGTCTAAAATAATTTTGAACAGTCCTCTATCACAAATTCTGTTAATCCGAATTATCTGATTTTGTCAAGACATATCTCTTAGTGTGTGTGTTCGCCGATTGATTAAAAAATTTCAATAAACTTCTTTTAAACAATGTTAGTTAATTGGCTGTAAATCATCTCAAAATGTTTTTTTAATGTGAGCGACAAGCATCAGTATAGAGCTCTAAAAGTGTCCGCCATAACCTACCTACATATTCTTCGCAAGTCTTACCACTAATTTGATTACTACTTGTGCTTCTTAATTAGATGTAGTTAATTACATAGCAGTTAATAGTTAGTATCAGTTAATTATATAAACGTGGTTCAGAATTACGAAATAGTCGTTTATATTTTGATGCTTCACTGAGCTGTAATATAACCTACTATTATTCACATTAATAAAATAAAGTTCATAATAAAACAAAGTTGTTGAAAGTTGCTTGTATTTTTAATTTAAAATATAATTATATCAATATTAGCTCAAATTATCAAGAGGAAATTCTTGAATTTTAAAAAAATTCGGTTGATTTTGTATTAAAAGATCTTTGAACCATTATTTCGGATATTATTTTGCCTACATTAGCTCTCAGTTTTAGGGATCTCAGGGAAGAATTCCCGAAGATTATACTTCTCACAACAATAAAAAAAAGCAATCCAAAAGTTACATATATTTATTGTTATTGTATTTAGTCAAAAATGATTATTAGAATAAAATTATGAGAAATAGTAAACTCAATGATAACAAATTTGTTCAAAGCTTAAACAATTCGGAAGCAGTAATATTAATTTTTTGAAGATAATTTATATGAATATGAAATGGAATTGCTTAAAAAGTTTTACTTATAATAACATTATATTAATTTTTTTTGTACAGAAATATAATATTAAAAAAATCAGATTTCATTGTATTAATTACAAAAACAGCTTAATTAAAAAAAACTAAGGAGTAAAATTACAAGCAAAATATTTCTAACGAAAATATTATTTAATTCACTTTGATTTTAAATCAAAATTTTGTAACTTGAAACCTCCTACGATTTTATGTAACGTATTTAGTGAGTATCGAAAAATTAGAATTTTTTTTTATTTTATGTTGAGTCACGTTTTATTAAAAAATCAAATATTAAATTAAAGACTGAATTTCACTGTAACTTTCTTATTAAACTTCTCAACCTCAAACTTGTCTTTCGCGAAATAAAAGAATAATCGCGATCCGAAACGTATCAGAGGCGGAGTGTCTATCGTCAATCAAAACAGAAGTTGCAGCTTGCTGTTTTCTCTGGGATCGAAAGCCACGCGTTTTAGTGCTGATGGAGTGGAATCGACTTGGCGGAAGTTGCAAAGATGATTCTGCCTTCACATTAGTGGCGTTCGCGAAGTTAAATTCTACTCAACTTGAAAGGAAGGTGCGAAAATGGATTACCTCTCGGCAAATGCGTACTGCGGTGCACCGTCCTCCTCAGCAGAGCTGTCAGACCCAGATGTTCACCTTCTTCACCGTCATATGGGCAACTGTTGCGGCGTCTGTGGAAGGAAAAGGATTGCTTTAGACTGGAAATACATATACTAAGCAGCAAGTGCGAAATAAATAAGCATGGTAATGACAATTCATTCAAATAACATCAGTTGGCGGTAATTAATTTATTCGAATTGTGTTTTTATTACAATACAACCACAACAGAATTTGTAAAGAGTTTCTGAATAACTGTCAGAAAAGACAAGAACAGTGTATGTTTTTTAGATGTTTATGCATTGTTCCATCGGAAAAAAATATGTCGTCAATTTTTCCAGCGCCAAATAAAACATGTCGCCAGTTATTGCCAAATGTTGAAATATAGTAACTGCACTGTTTGAATTATTTCATGAGTTCATGTTATCCCTATTTTTTTTTATCTGTTGGGCGTTGAAATTGATAATTATTGATTATGATTGTTGAAACGCTGCCCTTATAAAAACTGGAATATGAATTAAAAATTAAGTTTTTATCTATTTGTTATAAATTACCTGCTCTGAACCAAATTGCTGATTTTATTTTGAATTCCTTTTCACATTTATATGTATCGACACTGCTAAAGGTAACGTAATCATAAATTTATGGACTAAGAATAAAAAATATAAAACTTACGCGATAAGACAAGTGATCAATATCTTTTTTTTCCAAAAATATAACAATGCTTAGCTAGTGTTGTTAATTAACAGAAAGCGTGGCGAAGAATTTAACGTTAAAGAGCAACATTTAAAGACAATTTTTTGGTGAGAATGGTGGAATGATGGTACTATACTTTCTTGTATTGATGCCTATAAAATATCTGACAGATATATTTTAGTATTTAATAATAAAGATGGAATTAAACTAATAGTAAATTAAGGGTTAGATAGATAGATTCAAAAAGTCTAGTGGCTTTTATCAATGGAAAATTTGAAAATGGTTGTCAGTATCCTACCAGGCTCTGGAAAACATATCGGATATTGTGGCTGTAATTGGGTTAATTGACACGAAACTATATTTTTTTATAACCAATTGAAACAATATGTTTTGAATCAAACATGAATTTTGTTGGTAATTATTATTATTATCATTCGCAAAGAAAAGAGAAATATCTACTTAAAATTTTATTGTGAATTTTTGAAAATTTCTACATCTCTCTGATTTATATAGGATTATATTTTTAGTATTGAAATTTATTTAAGTAGGGAGCTTTAACAGTCAATGAAATATAAAATTTTCGAGAAATTTTTCCAGAGTTATTAACATTTTTCTTTCATCAGTATAAATTTTGTTGTTATTTAAGAAGACTTTTTGGAACTCTTTCATTTAAAAAAAGAAACATATTGATTTTAGCTTAAGAGACTAAATTTTATTCACACACATTTGATTGAGAGACATCTTTGAAAAATGTACATAAATTTTAAAACAATCTCTCTTTTTGCAAATTATTTTACTAATTTTTTTATCCTGTTATGTCTTCTAACGTAAATCTGAATATTACACATCCCTTTAAGTCAGCAACCGCTTTTGTTTTTACGAATTTCTATAAAGTGATACTTTATTAATAATTGAATTTTCTAGTGCAGTTTCGTTTGTTTATTGCTTGAAAATTAAATTTAGAATTTTCTGTAAAAATTTCAAATATCAATATATATATATATATATATATATATATATATATATATATATATATATATATAGCTACAAGGAGCTTCTTAAAGTAATAAGACTGAAGAAGTTAATATTTTATGTTAATTTTTATTAAGATGGTATATAGGTAAATTTTTAAATTGATATAGAAGTGCATGCAAAACAGTAATGACTGTGCTTGACAAAAATAATGGTGAAAATAAATCTTGAGTGTGTTTCACAACGAATTTTTTAAAATTCTAATTACGCATAAGCACGAACCAAACTAAAACAAACTACTATCAATTAAATAATTGTATATATTATTTATTGAGGCATTTATTATCATTGATTAAAATATATAATTATCAATAACAGGTTAAACATGTATTGCTAATAATAATGTATCAAACATTTATACAGTTATCAATAACAGAATAAATATGCATAGTTATCAATAACATATAAAGATATTTTACTTTAAATATACTACTTTAATGGTTTGAAAAATATTAACTTTTTAGGTTTAGTAAGAATTAAACTATTCGTTTTTGAAAATATATGATAATTTCATCAACCATCTAGCCGTCACATTTAATAAAATTATTTAAAATATAAAAAAATCGATATTTTACAAAATTTATTTCTTTTTTAAATGTATTGAATGAAACAAACATTAATCTTACAGTATTCATTATTTATTGTGTAATTCATTCCTATTAGATAGGCAATTCAACTTCATTATGTATTTTGTTTAATAATGAATTCCAATTTATTTCATGAAAGACATTTATGTTCTTGTACCTAAGAATACTTTTTAACGAAATTTTAAGGATAACATAACTTAAAAAATCAATTCAATTGAGAATATTGAGACAGCTAATTCGTAAATAAAAATACAGAAAATGGTTGATATCTCCTTATAAAATAAAAACGTAACAATCTAAAGGCCATAAAACAATTTGGAAAATTACTGTTGAGAAATCGTATGTGAAACATAACATTCAATGTTTCCTTTCTCATAATTTGACTTATGTACTGTCAGCAACTCGTGTACAGCAACTGGCATTTCAATTTACTCAGCTACGTCATGTCCTTTAATTGTACTTGACATATGATGACAACCAGGGCTACCAGGATGAGAAGAGCTCAAGAGACAACTGAGAATTTCCTTCATAGAGTGGAAATCTATACTATATCATCAGTATCTCATAAATGACAAAGTTATTCAAGTTTACTCAATTTTAATTATTTATTGAGCACTCCAATTGTTAGGCATTATATGATGCTAAACATTTCTATGGTGAAAATCAAAAGTATGTTACTTTTATAATATCAATTAAGTAACTAAGCAATTAATTAACATATTTTCTTGTATCTATTTATGTATTATATTTTATTGTATATATGTAGAATTATTTTTTTATTACATATCACACGCATATGTGATTTTATAAACATATTAAATTAACTCATTATTTTCAAGGAATAATATTAGAAATAAACCATTGTGTCGCTTAAACTAAATTTTGTGCACTTAAATATTTCTGCATATTTTGATTACTGATTCAACTGTTTAAATTGTTTCGCTTAAGCTAAAATTTGTGCATTTAAATATTTCTGCATATTTTGATGATTGTGATTTCACTGTTTAAATTCACATCATCTGAAGTAGATTTTAAACAAAACTTATATATTATTTTTAAACGTAATTTGTTTTTAGGTCAATTATTATAAAGACGATCAAAAAATTTTTATAAGAACATTTTTGATTCTTGAGATATTATATTATTAACTTAATGTTTCATTAAAAGTCTACATAAATAAATTCTTTATTCTGTGTGCAGTTAAAGAAAGTTTGAATTGGAATTAAAATTTAATAAGGATTCAGGGTATGATTTGAAACCTGAATATAATTATTAGTCTCTGGAAAACTTAAAAAATAGACTGCTTTAATTTCAAGATACGCTTTACAACATTTCTAATTATAATTTAAACCTTAATTAACATTGAACTGAACTCTCTGTGAAGTTACTTGTTCCATGATACATGCTCGGTATTTCGGAACTTAGTTCACTTCAAGAATGGAGTATTGGGATTCTCCCCCCTTTAAAATTGTTATTTATCTATAACCACTAACGATAAAGAAAAATATAAAGGTGGTGGATTCTGCTCTCTGTATCCCGCTGGTGTAATATTGTCATAAAATAACAATATTAAGAGTTTTTTCAATTTTTAAAAAGGTATTATTTTTTTACAACTGTACAGAATGTGTTTTAGGTATTCTTTTATATGTCACAAATTAAAATGTAGTTGTTACGACATAAATATTTAATAATTTCCTTATTATCAGGAATTTTCAAGTGTTCTGAATCTTATTCAATTTTCTTTTAGATAAATATTTATGAAAGATTACATTCCGCTGTCTAAAAGCTAAGTAACTGGTCAAAATCGTTATTTTTCGAAATACTTTTTCAGAAAGTTAAATAGACGTTTCCCGCTTGAAGCCATGGCATGATAATACATATTATATATATATATATATATATATATATATATATATATATATATATATATATATATATATATATATACTGCTCAAAACAGTTAAAGGATATTGCTGTTTTAGGTGAATTTTGTGGCTGGGAAACTTTTTAGCTGATTGATACGTGGTCCACAGACGTAGTAGGTTATATGAGAATAAATTACACATGTTTGGCAGAAAAAATGCATTTTATTGCGCATTTGTGTACAAAAGGATAAAAACACAATTTGTGCATATGAGAAATTAACATTAAGAAAAGGTGTTGTCTTCAAAGGAATTAATTTTCAGTAGGGGGTATGGTTTCCACGGACGGCCAGGAACGTTGAACACCTGAGGCATGGAGTCAATGAGGCTATTAATCACGAGTCGAGGTATTCTGTTCCACTCTTCCAGAAGAGCTCTTTCCAGTTCTTGGAGAGTTTGTGGAGGTGGTTGGTAGCTAGCAACACTTCTTCCTAGAGCGTCTCAAACATTCTCTATTGGGTTCATGCCTGGAGAATACGCTGGCCATTCCATTCGTACGATTCCTTCCTTGAAAAGAAATCCTCCACCAGGTTAGCACGATGTGGCCTGCAGTTATCGTCCATTAAAATGAAGTCATCTCCGATTGCTGCAGCATAAGAGACTACAATAGGTCTGAGGATCTCATCAATACATCGGCGACCAGTCAGAGGTCCATCTTGAATGATATAGTGGTCTGTGAGCCCATCAATGGAGATGCCACCATACACCAACACTCCCCCACCGCCAAATCTGACATTTCGTGCACGAACACTGTATTATTCTTACTGCCACGGTCCCTGCAGATGAAAATACGCCTGTTATCAGGATAACAGAAAAACGGGACTCGTTAGAAAAAAGAACATTGCTCCATTCATTTCTCCGTCAGTTCACATGCTCTGTTGCCCACTCCCTGCGGTCGCGACGAAGCCTTGATGTTAGTTTAACACATACCATTGGTCGGCGAGCATACAGACTTATACCATGAAGCCGGTTTCGGACAGTCTGAGTTGAAACCGTGGTGTCAGTAGCCGAGCGAAGGTGTTATTGGAGAAGAGTAGCGTTCATATTTCTGTGTCTCCGAGCCGTTAACACTAAATAACGATCTTCATTGGGCGTTGTTGCCCGTCTACGACCTTGCCCTGGTCTTTGGCCTGCACTTCCGGTCTCCAAAAAACGGTTCCAGATCCTGGAAATCACACTTTGTATCACTCCAATGGCTTGCGCTACTCCGGCTTGAGTTTGGCCTCCTTCTATTCACCAACAACTCTCCAAGTTTTTGAATCGGTTAAATGACTTCGCTGAGACATCGTACTCATTGAAACAAAGCACTCACTGAATACCGATCATCCTTGTATTCATTGTCTTTTATTCAGTTGAAAGGGAAATTTCATTCACTGCTGCTGAAGTGATGTTTTTGACGTCGAACTCAAAATTAGCATACTCGACAGTTTAAAAATCAGAAATATTTTCATTTGTGATTCTCTTTTTCCATTTCCAGAAAAAAACTTCGCTTATATCTGTATTTTATGTAAAACTTACCATGATAGGTATTCAGTGACTGCTTTGTTTCAATGAGTACGATGTCTCAGCAAAGTCATTTAACTGATTCAGAAGCTTGGACAGTTGTTGGTTGGTTAGAAGAGGGCCAAACTCAAGCCGGAGTAGCGCAAGCCATTGGAGTGTCACAAAGTGTGATTTACAGGATCTGGAACCGTTTTTGGAGACTGGAAGTACAGGCCGAAGACCAGGGCAAGGTCGTAGACGGGCAACAACGTCCAATGAAGATCGTTATTTATGGTTAACGGCTCGGAGACACCGAAATATGAACGCAACTTTTCTCAAACAACACCTTCGCTCGGCTACTGACACCACGGTTTCAACTCAGACTGTCCGGAAACCGGCTCCATGGTTTAGATGGTTTAGGTCTGCATGCTCGCCGACCGATGGTATGTGTTAAACTAACATCAAGGCATCGTCGCGTCCGCAGGGAGTAGGCAACAGTGCATATGAACTGGAGGGGAAATGAATGGAGCAATGTTCTTTTTCTGTTCCCGTTTTTCCCCGTTTCGAGTCCCGTTTTTCTGTTATCCTGATAATAGGAGTATTTCTATCTGCAGGGACCGTGGCAGTAGGAATAATCTAGCGTTCGTGCACGAAAGTGTCAGATTTGGTGGTGGGGGAGTGTTGCTGTATGGTGGCATCTCCATTGACGGGCGCACAGACCTCTATATCATTCGAGATGAACCTCTGACTAGTCGCCGATATAGGGATGAGATCCTCAGACCTATTGTAGTCCTTATGCTGCAGCAATCGGAGATGACTTCATTTTAATAGACGATAACTGCAGGCCACATAGTGCTAACCTGGTGGAGGATTTGCTTTTAAAGGAAGGAATCTTACGAATGGAATGGCTAGCGTGTTCTCCAGACATGAATCCAATAGAGCACGTTTGGAACGCTCTAGGAAGACGAGTTGCTGGCTACCAACCACCCCTACAAACTCTCCAAGAACTGAAAATAGCTTTTCTAGAAGAGTGGGACAGAATACCCCAAATCGTGGTTAATAGCGTCATTGACTTCATGCCTCAAAGGTGTTCAACGTTGCTGGCCGTCCGTGGAAACCATACCCCCGACTGAAAATGTTTTCCTTCGATGACAACACCTTTTGTTATTTTTTCTCATATGCACAAATTGTGTTTTTTTCCTTTTTTACGCAAATGCGCAATAAAATGCATTTTTTCTGTCAAACATGTGTAATTTATTCTCATATAACCTACTACATCTGTCGACCACGTATCAATCAGCTAAAAGTTTCCCAGCCACAAAATCCACCCAAAACCGCAATATCCTTTAATTGTTTTCAGCAGTGTAAATATATATATATATATATATATATATATATATATATATATATATATATATATATATATATATATATATATATATAAAGACATATGAAGATAAAGATCTCGATAGCATCGTTGCATTAAATTTACATTGTTTGATTTAAAATGAGCATAGCAATGAGCAATTTAACAGTATTGTTTTATTAATCATTGTTTTGAGTATTTTTGTGCAATTATAATTTTATCTAGTAATTTTTATCTTCTATGCTAAATACCAGGGGTGGCCCAGTTCCTTGTTAGCGCGAACCATTTTTCAAAATTTGAAATTCTTACGCGAGCCGCAATTAAATACGTATTTATAAAAGGTATACAAAGAAAGGTAGTATTTTTTTTACAAAAAATTATACACATTGAAAACATATAAATAAAAGTACAAAATATGTGCATGGTATTTAAACATAAAAAAATAATTTTATTTCATTTGATAATTTTTTAAAATGTGGTGTATAATTGGTAACAGCATTTCTCAGAAATTCTTTGAGATGATACTGATTTGAGTTAATACTGATCGGAGTTTGGATTTCACGAATTATAAAGTGGAATAAAATGATTCACATCAGTACATCGTACCGAATATTGAAATAGTGTGACAAGATGCCTTTTTTGATTCAAGACACTTCGATTCCGGTACAAATTTCCAAAATTCAGCAATCGGAGTCGACTTATATTTTGATTTTAGAGCTTGATCTTCTTGCATCTCTATTAATTTTAATTCTCTACTTTTTCGGTCATAATTATATTGGAAATGGAAAACTCACCTTGAATTATGGAAATGAATTAAGAAAGAAATCAAGAGACGATTTAAAATATTTCAAGTGTTGGTATTTATTTTGAATTCCGTCAATATTCCTTCTAGCTTTTTTATATAGTCGTTCAATTTTTCTTGTTTAATATTGGAAAAAAAAATGTTTTTAATTCGAGGAAAATGACAAAATGTTTTATTTTTAATGTCTTTTTTGAAAAAGTTGTAATTTATTAGTAATTTAGTACACTCTGCGCGTGAGAGGTCAGATATTATTTTATTTTACCCCTGTGCAGTTGTTTGCAAATGTTCCATGACATCTGTCAAAACCATTAAATCTTGTCACCACTCGTCATTTTCTAATTCCGAATAGGTCATTTCCTTTACTTTTAGAACTGCAGTTATGAGATCAAACAAATTTACTGATCGATTTAATACGTTGTAGCTAGACAACCATCTAACTACGCAAAATAAATTAATATCATTTGGAAGTTCTTTCATTTTTTAAGAAAAATTTTCAACTGTCGATAAATTCTTGCATTGGTGCGAATGTAATTTACACTGTGTAACACTGTTTTCATAACATCTGTATATTTTAAATATTGTGTTATGAGATGTTCTCGGTGAATTATACAGTGAATCGGTATGAATTGAAGAATTTGAGAATCATCTCTTAGAAGCCCAATAAGACCTATTATTTACCCAGCATTGTTGGAGCTGCATCAATTGCAATGCTTACAAGTTTATGAAGAGGCGCATCAAAAGTTTTCATTATGGAATCTAAAACATTTTTAATACCGACACCGTGGGTTGACTCTTGAAGTGCTACTAAATTTAATAATTGTTCTTTAACAACGATATCAAGTGAAACAAAGCATATGAAAGGTGCCAATCCTTGAAGATCTGTGATATCTGTCGACTCGTCAATGGCTAAGGATAATGGAAAACAGTTCTTCAAATCATTTTTTAAATTATTTTCAAGAGATGTATTAATAGCAGCTATGTGTCGTTCGGTTGTGTACCTCAAGATGAGAAGTTGCGAAAAACTTTGTGCACTGCTGCATTATTTGTATCTGAAACTTTAAGAACATCTTTCAAGTTTTTTTAATGAACTCTATCTCTTCATATGGGCGTTTACCACGAGCAATATTCCACGAAATAACAAAACTGGCTTCAACCACATTATTAGCTTGATTGCTAAGGATAAGAAAATGGACTGTTATTTATTTAAATTTGATTTTAAGGAAACAAGTTTATCTGATCTTAATTTAGAATTTGGTGGAAACTGAGGATGATTGGTTTCATATTGTCAACGTAAATTGTTATCTTATAATTTTTGACCTTTGAATTACAATGACCTTAGAATAACACAATGCTGTTTCGTTTTGTCAATAAAAAAGAAACACTCCCACTCATTATTAAAACTTCTCTTTCCTTGCTCGTATTTTCTTTTTTTTTAATTTTCGCTTTCTGTCGTCGTATTTTAAAAAAAACTGAGAATAAAAAAAGAAATTTAGAAAAGTAAAAGTTTTGTGTTATTAAAACAATAACAATACATGTTACACACTACGAAATAAATTATAGTGTACCAAAAATTCCAGATAAATAATATCCGTTGGAAAAGTGATGAGGAGTTGTTTCGCCAAGGCACGATGTCAACTGTCCGTTGCAGTGAAAGTTTACAAATTCAAAATGGGTGTGGAGTCCCGACGATTAAGCCACTCTTTATGTTCTTTCCCACAGTTTTTGATGACTTATATTATTCTTAACTTGGACGCCAATGAAATTTGTTAAGCGTTGCACATAGTCTTCCATATTGGTTGTCAGTAATTTAAAACGCATTTTGAAATACATAAGGAACGATTACACCAAATATTATAAAACTTAGTTTATATTAAGTCAAATCTATATCAGCAAAATGTTTGAAAAAAGTCTTCACCAGCAGGAAATGCTGCTGTCTTGGGATATTACTGAATGAAATAAGATATAAAAGAATAAAATCTTTTTAATTATTTGTAAACATATTACTGTTTGAATATGGCATTCTTTATTTTCTGAAAACAAGCTTTGCTACATCGTAGCTTTCTTAAAAGTAGCTAATTTGATACCGGAAAAATGTTAAGGTATTGTGTATCGGAGTAACACATCATTCAATTTTATGAAATTGATTTTCCTACTACACAAACAGTGATGAAAGCTACAGTTTCAGTTTATTACACAAGGTCAGTTTAGTATCTTCACCCCACTTATTGTTTTATCGACAAAGTGAAGCAGCATCATTTGCCGTTGACAATGATTGGAAGAGTGACCATGTTGGTTAGGGACGTATTCACGTTAATCTGCGATGTTCAAAATCCTTTTTCTAGTGTTGTAAGAATGTGGAGGGGAGGGTGCCAGCTCGGGTGTGACCTTGTCGCATGGCTGTGGTCCAAAATTACGAAGCTTTTGGTGGTATTTCAAACTTGTTAACCTTGAGATACAGGTTGGGGATCAACTGCACTGCTATGTAAACAAAAAAATAACGCTTTCTTACAACCAGAAACGTTAATGACTTAGGTCTGGGGATCGAGATGGCCAGGGAATGAAAAGTTTTATAGCAGACAGATAAAATGACGCATTTGCCTAACTAAAATATGCATTCCTCATGTATAAACCATTTCAAGCTGAGATATGAGACGTGGGACTACAGAATAAGACTTAGATAGATAGAAATACGATGTGAAAATAGAATAGAAATACGATATAAAAATTAAATGGGAAGTTATAGAAAAATGCAACTCGGAGTTATAAAAATGAAATATAGAGATATAGAGTAACAAAAAAAGCTGTTTTCTAAAATTCCACTAATATTTTGATTTTAGAAATACTTAAAAAAGAACTTATAAAATGACTTTCGTGACTTATTTTGTGTATACATGGATCAAAATTATAACAGCAGAAATGTGACTTCCTATAACTTCTGAAATGCCGACCGATGGCTGAGTGGTTAGCGTTCCTGACTTCTGAGGTGTGGGTGGTCCTGGGTTCGAATCCTGGTTCGAGCATGGATGTTATTTTCTATCTCTGTTCTCTTTGTGTTTCTCTGTCCTTTCTTCTGTGATGAAGTATGAATGTGGCCCACCCTATAAACAGGTTTGTGGTGGTATGGCGCGGGCAACGCTACTCGCCTCCGTGACTTGGTTCACAGGTGCCCGCTGGGTAACGACAAATGAGTAGCAGTTTGTGGCTTTGTTGTGGCATAGGGTTCGTCACCCAAGTGCCCGCCGTTGTAAAAAAAAACTTCTGAAATGGTTTGGGTGGCTTAAAACATAAAAAAAATCATTTTTTCATGCTTTTTCGTAATATAGCAAACATTGCATGAATTAATATTTCTTATGTTTCTAATTATTTGAAGTTATTCATTCAAATAGTAAAATTTAGTAAAATCAAATCCTCCATCCATATCTACAGATTAATAAAACTCTTGAAAATATTTGGTTTACTAAACTTCTTTCTATTGTCATTTCTAAGCTGCCATTTTAATTATGATATACTTTGGCTAGAAGTGTGTATCGATTATTGTAAGAAAATGTTTCGATATGCGTACCTTTAATCTACAGACGAATGTCAACTCGATACTTCCGCCGTCATTTGCAATCGTATAACAAGCGTTATTTAACTCATGCCGTTACTAATATCATCGAATATTTTAATATGAAAATCTACTTCACTCTCTCTCTCTCTGTGCACACGAGTCTTCCAACGCAATGCATCTCAATAATTTAATGGCTTTGTTAAAGTTCTCCAACATGCTTAGTGCCTCATCAAATGAACTCAGATTTGTTCTTCGACTTTCAAGATATAAATATTAGAATATCTGTTTCCAATTAAAAATGGAACATGTCAGTTCCAAGTAATTGGTACTGGAATGAATGGGGGAAAGATTATTTTCCACTTTGGACATTCCTCCTCGTTAAAATGTTATTTCAGAGGCAACAATCTCCTTCAGATATCTGCCGTGATTTCTTTTCAGATTCATGCAAGTTTTACTTCAAAGAAGCAATTAAAATGATACGCACTGGTTCGTAAACTATTACGATTTTTGAATCACTCATTTATTTGAGATTCTTAAGGCTGCGGAAGTAGTTCAGTTTATTCATGAGCTGCCCCTTGCACTAATTAGTGCACAAGTAACTCATCGCTGCACAAAAAAATTCAGAACTGTTTTTTTGTATGTGCTTACATTCTGTGTGCTTCGCATTAATATGTCAAAAGTAAACAAAATTGTTTATTTAATGATAGAACATCTTTATGGAATTTAATGTATTTATTTTTATTTTAGAAAATATTTTAGAGAAATAAAGTAAAGAAATTAGAGAGGGAGAGAATTTTTTCTTTCCCTTGAAATTAATTATATATATATATATATATATATATATATATATATATATATATATATATATATATATATATATATATATATATATATATATATATATATACACACACACACAGAGTGCGGCAAGATAACTTCCATATTTCGTATTGCAATAACACATAAAGTATTAAGGATATCTTTTATTTATTTTTGCATACAAAAGTTACATATTTAAAGTCTTAGTTTACTTAGTTTTAAATATCATATTGGGCACATGATGTCCGCCATTGTTACTACACTAGCTGAACCGAAATCTGTTGTTTTCTTCACTCTCTCAAGAACATTGGCACGTATGTTGGCCGCTTCTCATTGAATGTTTTTTTATTTCAGATCTTCCAAAGTTTGTAGGTGGTCAGTATGAACACGCGACTTTAAATACTCCTACCAAAAGAAATTAAATTGTACCTAATCGGGACAATGCGCTGGCTACTCCATGTCAGTTCTCAATTGAAATGAAACAATCGGAAAAATTGGTCTGCAAGGCAAATGCACTGTGATCATTACTCCACTGCATGATGGCGACTGAACCACAATGTCGCACAATTTTATGATTTTCTCTCTGAAACGAAACCACGCCAATCTATCTTTTGTATTATTGATTTGTGTTTCGAAATAAGGAAGCAAGTTTTCTGCATTCTGTCTATATATATATATATATATATATATATATATATATATATATATATATATATATATATATATATATATATATATATATATATATACAGGGTGTTTATAAAAAAACTTTGCCAACATCTGCACTTCTAGCGTCCATTCTATTTAACCGATCAAGATGATACTTCAAATATAGTTCTTTTGAGATATGCGCTCGAGATTCTGTGAATGGCAACACAGTGGCCCTCGCGGTTACAGTTATAGTGATAGAAACTCGAAATTTTCGAATGGCAACGCCTACTTTTTACCATCGCAAAATGTTCAGCACATGCGAAAACCCTTAATAGCGTTGAAACGGTACCGATATGTCCGAAAACCGACGTGTTATACACATACAAACAGTTCTTAAAGGCGCACGGAGGAATAATGCATACGACAGAGACAAGACACTGCTCAATGATGAGAACACATAGAGAAAAAAATATTTATTAATTTCAAACATTTTACACATGAGTGCCATCACAGGCAATTACGCATTGCATGCGGGAGACGGTGGACAATGTCGCTGCACGCAACATAGCACGAGGGATGTTTCCAATCTCACGCCGTATAGAATCCTTTAAGTCCGACAATGTTTGAGGATTGCACAGATAAACTCTGGATTTGAGATAGTTCCAAAACCAGAAATCCATAGGCGTCAGATCTGGGGCTCGTGCAGGCTACGGAAAAGGATAATAGCGTGAGATGATGCGATCACCAAAATGCTGATCCAGGAGCCTTTTAACTGACCTCGCTATATGTGGAGGTGCGCCATCTTGCATCCAAACAATGTCATTGAGTGCATTCAGCCGACGCAACTCCGGTAAGACATAATTTTTCAGCATGGCTGCATACCGAGGGCCCGTTACAGAACATGTTGCAGGGCCAGTCGGGGTCGTTTCCTCAAAGAAGAACGGGCCCAGAACAAATGTAGCTGTAATGCCGCACCACGCAGTCAAATAATGGTACTGGCGCCACAGCATGAGGATTCGTCTCTCCCCAGTGCACACAATTCTTTGTGTTAATGCTGCCATTTAAGGTAAAATGCGCCTCGTCCGTCCATAGTATGCGAAGTGGCCAGTCGTTATCCGCATCATATCGTAACAAAAATGCATTTGCGAAGTCCAGACGTTGTTGTGGGTCACCCGGCTCCAACATCTGGACGCGCTGGAACCGATAGGGAAACATGTGAAGTACCGAGCGCAAGAGCTTGCGGACCGTTGAGTTCGGAATATCCAACACGCGCGCTATGCCTCTTGCGGTTTCTGTGTGTCCTGCAGTCACTGTATGGTGCACTTCCATGACAACGTCCTCAGAAACAGTTGGCCGTCCGGAGCGCTGTTTGTCACATGTGCAGCCTGTATCTTCGAATTTCCGCACTAAATCACGCAGAGCTTGCAGAGTACATGGACCGCGTCGTTGTCGATGATTGCGGCGATACACACGCAAGGCTTCCGCAGCGTTCATCCCATTTTGGTAATAGAGTTTGATCAATTCACCGCGAACTTTCATAGGAAGACTCATATCGTCGGCATGTGCGAGTTCCCGAATGACGACTTCGCATACCCGCTTGGTATTTTATAGGTTTCCTACGCTGAATATCTGGCGACCGGCGTTCTGTGATTGGTTTCTTGACTCTGTCACATGCAAATTTATTGCGTGCGCCCAGATCGTGTTTTATTGGCCGGTTTTCAGAACTCTTTTTTGTGTTTGCAGAACATGTCCGTTTTTAGACATATCGGTACCGTTTCAACGCTATTTAGGGTTTTCGCATGTGCTGAACATTTTGCGATGGTAAAAAGTAGACGTTGCCATTCGAAAATTTCGAGTTTCTGTCACTATAACTGTAACCGCGAGGGCCACTGTGTTGCCATTCACAGAATCTCGAGCGCATATCTCAAACGAACTATATTTGAAATATCATCTTGATCGGTTAAATAGAATGGACGCTAGAAGTGCAGATGTTGGCAAAGTTTTTTTATAATCACCCTGTATATATATATATATATATATATATATATATATATATATATATATATATATATATATATATATATATATATATATAGTTATCATGAGCATACGTCTCAGTTGTTAGCTATGAGTTAGATGGGTGTACCAGTTATATGGATGCTGCCGGATATATTCTTCGTAATTTAGAAGCAGGTATTAAGTTGTAGACTTATCCAACACTGGACCTGCCATCCTCAGATGCATCATTTACCTTGACGAATATGAAAACGACGACCTATTTAATGTGTCCTATCTGTCTTTAGTAAACACGATGGACCTTCTTCTAAGTCAGGGCTTGAACTCATTACTTCCTAACAATGAAAACGTATCCCTAACCAAGCAGGCCATAGTCTTTTACTGGTGCTGTCTCATATCCTGTTACTATTTATAGTCAACAAGGTATTGCAAGTGTCTACTGTATCACAATGATACACACTGATTTATATCTTTAAAATTTCTATACAAAATCGTGTATTCTACATTTTAAACGTCAGTGGAAAAATATTTGATTCAGCATTTTATCGTTAAGTGTGTTACTTGCCAATCCTACGGTAATACGTAGTACAAGTTTTACTAAGCTATTTGATCCTATGCAATTTCAGGTTATATCGTTTTTTAAAGATTCTGCTTCAGGGGCTTCTATGGTGAATGAACTATATCTGCGAAGTTGTTGAGTGTACTGTCAGCAAAGTATTGAAATGTTACCGATGCTTGATGGTTTGATCCGATGATCTAGGGATTAATGTTTTCAAAATTAGGATAACACAAATTTTCGAAAAGCTTATGCAATCCATGATTAATTGCTCTTTTGGTGATTTTTTTAAAAATTTTTATGTAAAATGTTACAAATAAAAATGTTGAACATATTGTCCTTGAAATTCCTTAAAGGATTTCCATGAATAGCATTTATATCAAATTAGAGGTATTCGTTTACCAAGTTTTAGCTGCAAACAGATGTTTGATGTGAATTTTTAATACAACCAACATACTGTTTTAAAGTAAGCAGTTTGTTAAGTAACCAGCGTTCTAGTTTGTTAAGTAACAAGTGTGGCTTTATTAAGCAACAGCTTAAGAGCTTAACAAACTGGTTGCAGTTTGTTAAGCTAGCCAGTGTTTTTACAAATGATAATGAAATAAATATAATCCTAGACTCGTGTGTGTGAGTTTTTGCGATATATTAAAATACTATTTTGTGTTCTTTTTAATTTTTAGATTATTTTCTTATATTTTTGAAAATAATTCTTATATCAAATCACATGTAAATGGACACTGGTATTAAAAATGAAAAAAACTTTTCCTTTTTTCATAATTAAAAAAACAATTGTTTAAATCTTATTTGTCGAATATAGAAGCATGAAATATGTATGTGATTGAAGATAAACGTATACTAATAAAAATGGGCTTTTAAGAACAATGTAAAATTCCTATTTTGATCGTTAGTACATTTCAATTTTTGTCGGTTTTTTTGGCAACAATTGGTTCAATTCAAATTGGAATAATAAAAAGTAATAATTTCAACCATTTAGATGAATAAATCGAGTGAGGAATCTTGGGAAATCAAGAAGCAGGTTCAGTCGCAATTTCAGATTTGAAAAGAAAGAAGATATAATGTGCATGATCCCCTCCTTACATTAACAACATTCTAAAGCAATAAAATGCATTATTTGCGATGATCTAACGTGAAGAAACAATTGGATTCATAAAAAATATTGAAAATTACAGAATATGGAGTTAAATTTTAAGCTCTATCAGGTTTTGTGACGCACTATTCAAAATTTAGTCAAAAAATTTTTTAGGATTTAAAACGAAACCCACTGTATAAGGAAGCTAACTATATGATATTACTTCCAAAGGTTGCTTAGTTTAAAAATTAAAAAAAAAATCAGACATGTCTATTTTAAGCTATGTAAACAAATGTACTTAATGTTAATTTTGAGTGTATTAATTAATGCGTAGGGGAAATATGAACGAAATCCTTTTTAATTTTTATTTAAGTCGAAACATTTATGAGTTTAATCATTGTAATAAAGAGGAGATAAAAAAAAGTGGGATGAAAAAAATCAACTTAAATGCGAAATTATGAGTTTGATTGCTTTTACTTTGTTTCGATGAAGAAAAAGAGCAATCCAGATACAGTGAAGTCATTAAGTACTAGTGAATCAATAAATTTCAGGAGCGTTTCTTTGAATGAATTTTGACTGCAGTCAAAAATGCTGATAAGTGATAGCTCTTACCGGATGAGACAAATGACAAGGATGAGCACTAGGACGACCAGAATCGTACCGCAGATGACGCCGAACAGGAATGTCATGGGGCTATCCGTTGGCCTGACAGGTGGTGCTGTGCCTGCGCTTGACCCCGATGACGATAGTGAACCTACAACACAAAACGTTTTTCTTCCTTCTATTATTAATAAAATGAAAATTTTTACATTAAAATAAAATTAGAAAAGAATGGGAAATGCTCAGTTTAATTTAGATTAAGTCTTACTTAGGCTCACGTGAACAAATTGTTACGCTTTGTCCTAGGTTTAGTTATTTGACTATATTAGAGGTCAAAAGAAAATCATAGTGTGTCCGGACTAAGAACTATATTATTGAAATATAAAGGCTTATTTTCGAATGAAAAACTAGTTTTATCACTGCTCAAGAGTGTCTGACTGCGGATAGGGAGGTCCTGGGTTTGAATCCCAGTTCGGTCACATGGATGTATTTCCTCTCTCTGTCTATACTGTCTTTGACCTTTCTTTGTATGAAAGAATTGTATGAATGGTTGCCTACCCTATAAACGGGTTCCTATGGCATGTGTGTACTGAGGAAGTCGGACTCCACACCAAAATATGGTTCAATTGGAAAAGTGGAGCAGCGCACCCCATATTGTCAGCCTGACTGGCACAAGACAACTACAACATCACTGCTCAAGTTTTTTTATATCTACTTTTAGTGGAAGTTTATCTTAAATTTATATATTTCCGTTAAAATTATTTTATATTAAATTTTAGCTTTATCCTGTGCAAAAACTATTTAAATAAATTTAAATGAAATACAAAATTTTGTTATAAAACTTTTATACTTATTTATGAAAATAAAATATTACAGGTAAAGAAAAGCAAAAGAAAATTGTTTAAATATTTAACTGGATACAAAACTGATGTGTTCAAAATCTAAAATTGGGACTAAAAATTAGAGAAAAGATTTAGAAATGATATATTTTATATAATTTTTGAAGACAGTTTCATGCTATTTATAGTAAAACTTTTGTTAAATGTTTCGGCTATTTTCAAATAGAACTGTAAATTTCACAAGTTTTCTTGTTTAATTTGAATAAATAATAATTATAAAGTTAAATTAATATATAAAATTATAATACTAAAATTAATGACCATTAAAAATACACAAATAAGCGTTTCTTAACTACACACAACCGTAACTTTTATTTTCGTTTGAAATAAAGTTTTTCATTTTTCAGGTTAGAAAAGTAAACACTTAATAGTATTTTTAATCTATGTTTGAAAATAGTTTTTCAAAACTATTGCAGCTGTATTTTGAAGTTCTAATAAGAAAACAAAAGGAAACATTTAATAAATTAAATTAAAAACACACGCTTTCACTGAAATTTTAGACACAACTTTCTTATTTTATTTATATAATCTTTGACTACGTCGAACATTTCTCGCTCCAATAAAAATCTCTTTCATAAAACTAAAAGATTGTAAGAGTTTTAGAAAATGGAATAATTATTTTAACTCGTTCAGAATTTATATTATTCAGGCTTTTAAGATTTCTCCTTAGAGAAATTTGATTTAAATTTTTTTATAAAACATTATAAAGAATAATATAAAGAAAAATTCAGCGCTACAAATTGAGTAATTTATGAAGTTGAATAAAAAATATGTTTGGAAAATTTTTTATCCCCTCATCCTTAACGATATTTATTTGATTTAAGTTTATCAGAAGATAAACAAAATAATTTAAAAATATTGATCTTGTGTTCTTACTTCGTTCAAGAGAGTTCTTAATATACTAAAAATATTCATTTTGATTTAGTGCTTTTTGTTTCTGCATCTTCATATCGAAGCATGTTCGCAGAAGTGTTACTTAAACTAATTTTTTTTGCTTCGAAAAAAAAATTTATTTTCCCGCCATCTAATCGGGAAATCGATTCTTGTTTTCGTTGATCGCTGAATAATCAGCTGCAGAGTAGATTAAGTAAAAAACTTATTGTTTGATTTAAAGAAAAAAGATTCTAATAAACTTATGAGCTTATTTTTATGTATAAAATTCAATAACAGACATTGTTTTTAATATTGATATTATCAGATGGCCTGTTTTGTTTCGTTGTATATAATAATGCTTCAAATAAGTTATTTTTCCTATTTTTTTGTTTTAACTGAGTATAGATATAAAAAGAAGCTTAAGAAATTTCATAAGAAATGTTGATATTGTGTTACAAGATCAATTTTTTTTATATAAAACTAAATTTCATTAAGTGGAACATGTTTTATAGGGTGTTTTTAAAATTTCTTCGAAATAAAAGAAAATTATTGGGAAAATTTAAAGAAAATTATAGGGAAAAAATGGATACTAACACTTACTGGTCTGCACAGGCTTGAAATATTCGCTTTGTTTTGCTAAAATCTGTAAAATTAAATAATGTTTAGTGACATTTGTTTAAGCAAAGTTAATAAAACTAATACAGAATTCCCTGTCAAATTATCGATTAAGAGTCATTGTAATCTTTCTTAAATCAAACAAATAAACAGAATTTCTGTTTGAATGCATTTTTTAAAAATTGAATTATTTTAGTAGAAAGAAATAGTATATTCAGACTTATAATTGATCTAAACGTCTGAAATTTTTTTATACATTTATATAAAAACATAGAAATTGATCATTTATATAGTTAGCATCAATAAGTTCAAAAATACAAACTTTTTGGACTACATTTTCGATATCAGAAAAGATATTAATTTTTAGAAAATAGTTAATGCATCATAAAGTTATTTACAGAAAAAAATGTTGATTAAATTTAAGTATATGTGTATGGTAGTTTCTCAAAACCTAGAAATTAGTGTGTTATAGAAAATTTTGCTTGTTAATAAATATTTTTAGGTGATTTACCGAATTAAATTAAATTTAGACTAATTTGCTTATCGTATAGTTAATTAGCAATTTAAATTAACTAAAATATATAAAAAGAAATTCTCAAATAATACACAGCAACTCATAAAAATGACTTACTTTTTATTTAAAGAAATACTTTTATTAAATCAAAAATTATTGTATCAATCTCGGAGCAATATTATCTTTTCATTAACAACTTTATTATTAAATCTATTCATGAGTATATAAAAGGGGTTTGTTTTATATTAGATTATTTACCTCTCTTTATAATATACAACAAAACATATTTTAAAAAGAACTATACAATTAGAAATTGCGTGAACGTACGACGCGAGTTTTTTTAAAATAGTTTTACTGTAAGTTTTAAATATTTTAAAGTATTTATATAAATGTTTTTAATTATATTTTATAAACATTTCTTAAATTATTCTCATAATAATAATTCTAATTGCTTTTATAAGTTATGATATTTATATATTCTCTTATGCTTATTTGTGTGGAAGGCATGATTTTTAGCTTTTTATTCTGTTTGTTCTATTTGTTACCAGTAATTTAATTAATTTTCATTTTTTATGCATAAAAGAGAATTAGTAGTTATAAATGACTTATTTTTCATATAAAGAAATACTTTTATTCATCAATTATCATGATAGGAATTCATATTTCATTCATTTATATTTTTGAATAAAAATCTTGAATTTCTTTTTGTCAATATATATATTTTATTTTTTAAGATCAATACTATTTTTTAATATTAAGTAATTTTTTAACACGCTCAATTCTCATTTGCATATTATAAAAAAAAGGAAAAAAATAGTGTTTGAGTTATGTCTGGAGAAGTATTATGATTCCAATTCTGAGAAAAATTTCATTAAAAGAAGAAATTTCTTTGAAAATAAGAAGAATTTTTCAGAAATTTTTAAAAAGAATAAGGAATTTTAGAAGAAGAATAAATTGAAGACGAATTTCCTCATTTTGTAAATGAAACCAATATAAACTACCTTTATTTTCTTTTTGTTTTTATTTTCAATATTCTAAAATTACTATAGCCATTAAATGATAATAAATCTATATACACTGAGGACATTTCCCTAGTTTTAGTGTCACTGTTGCCAAACCTAAATTTGCATTTCTATCCCTTCGAAATGTTTCTATTTATTCAGCCGCAAATTAAATACTCAAATTGTCAACAGAGTTCCATTTTTCAAATACATTTGACAGTTTCTAGGAGAAAAGGTCGTTAATCTTTAAATTGTAAAAGATTTCGTCCTAAGAAAGTTGTCTTTCTGATTGATTAAAAAGGGTTTGAAATCTTAGTTATTGATTAAAAACTGTTTAACGGAATAGATTATTGATTTTCACTTTAGGCCGTAATTTTGTAAGCCCCTTGAGGTAACTAGAATAATGGATTGTTTCCAATTACTTAAAGGGAATCATTACCGAATACCGTGAAGGGAGTAGATCACTTCAATTTAAGCTTAGTTTTTCGAGAAATGGTCTTAAGTTTTAGTTTCTAGAGAAGGGGAAAATCTTTAGTATTTATATATATAGTTAGGTTGATTTTTGTCATATCGATATGATGTCAATATGATACCGATGATATAAATGAAATATGATTTAACCTTTTTAACCATAAAGTGGTTGTTCCTTTCATTACAGTTGAGTTCCTGAGTATGCTACTTTATTACGTTTCTCATTGGTTTAAAATATCCATGACGTCAGATAACGTTTCGTCTACGTCACATGGTATTAGGACGGCGTCGTGAATCCTACTTGTCAACGAATTTGCTGCATGCATTCAAATCACATTCTTCGAGCGGTAACAAACAGGTGAAGTTCACCATTGGGCACAGGTGCCATATAATCCATGGTTACAAATTCTGAGTTTTTTTGGCGACGACTAAATGTTGCGAAGATGACGTCCGTGTGACGCAATGCCGCGCGAATATGTTGTAATTGTGACGTAATAAAATCGTTTTTGAAAAAGTTTACATTACAGTTGAGTTCCTCAGTACGCTACTTTATTACGATTCTCATTGGTTTAAAATATCCATGACGTCAGATAACGTTTCGTCTACGTCACATGGTATTAAGAGGGCGTCGTGAATTCTGCTTGTCAACGAATTTGCTGCATGCATTCAAATCACATTCTTCGAGCGGCAACAAACAGGCGAAGTTCACCATTGGGCACAGGTGCCATATAATCCATGGTTACAAATTCTGAGTTTTTTTGGCGACGACTAAATGTTGCGAAGATGACGTTATTGTGACGCAATGCCGCGCGAATATGTTGTAATTGTGACGTAATAAAATCGTTTTTGAAAAACTTTACATATCTAAATATTAAATTTAAACCTGATAAATAAAGAGCGTGAATATATATTATTGAAATAATAAGATTTTTTAAAAAAATGAAACATTAGAACAGAACATTAGAAAATACGAATATTTTCCTTACTCGTATTTTCTTCGGAAACGAATGCGAATAAGGAAAATATGGGAACTTTGAAAAAGTAATTACCAGCTCTAAGAAAATCGGAATACGAATTCTAACGAAAATTCCAGAAGAATCCGAACACGAAAAATAATGAAAAATAAAGCAACATTCGGAAAAAGAATATATATAAATTGTTAAGTACAAATTAAACTGTTAAATATAATATTTTTAAAAAATAAAATACACAAACAATAATTTTAAAAATGTATATACAAATTACATAATATTTTATAGTAAAAATATAAGTTATATAAAAATGCCATACATAAATTAGAGAAATAATGTGTGGACACAAATTTAAACAGTAACTTTAAATTCATCCTAATTAATTTTTTCAACGATTTCCCAAAAAACATTAAATGGGTCTAATTTCTTTTCTTCACAGCATTTATGGAATAAATAAAATGCTAAATAAAATTTAATGCTGAAATGGAACAAAATGTTCTAAATCTCGTCGCGATGACGTAAACCTAGGGTTTTCAAATTTGAATTTTCACCTTAATTCTTATTGGTCTTCATTTGTATGACGTAATAATAATCAGGTTGCCAGATACAAATGAATATCCGCCAAAAAATCGCCAATCTCAGAATTTGGTGCATGGATTATACGGCACCTGTGCCCACCATTGAGTGTCTGAAAATATTGTCGAAGTTCATTTTGTCAGTAAAATAATTTCTTTTATAAGTACCAAAGTATTGGTTTGAGAAGCCATTTCCCATGATTCAAGCCATTAACACATGGATAATAGAATCGCAGAAAAAGCAAATTGAAAAAGACAAGACAAAACATCCTCTTTATTGTGAGTTAAAATCGGCAAGGACGATTTAAATTTTTAAAAATTTCATTAACTAATGAAATTCTAAATTAATAATTGCAATATTTGTAAGCAATTTCTTTTGAATCTTAAGACTATTGCCTTGCTTACGCCAAAATGAAAAAATTTCTTTTAATTAATATTGCTGAAATAATAAACAGATATGTAAAACATGGACTCAAAAATTCATTGAATATATTTCTATTTTTATTTTTCTAATTCTAGAAGCTGATTTATAATTTATTAGTTTTATAATACTGCTTATGAGATTCTGAAACAGTTAGTGTGGGATTCTGGGAAATATCTTGGTATAAAAATGTTTCTATAAACTTTATTTATAAATTTAAGTAGCTGCTAACTACATAATTGAAAAAAATCGTTAGTTTAGTATACCAACAATTATGTTATGAATCCATCTAATAAATCATGGAAATAATTAAATGCTTTTTAATTGTTAATATCACGTGGTTCATGGATATAATTAACATCATAGCTGACTTCACAAAAGTAAACCACATTATTAAAGATATTTTTAATGAAAACAGATCTTTTACCTTCCTTATATTCATTTTTTTCTTTTTTAGTATTATTATCTAGTTAAAGTTATTAATATTTTTCTCGTTTATTATTTCAATAACTTTTTTGCACACATCGTATTCATCTTTCATTTAAATGAAATAATTTTTTTGTCTATATGTAAAATGGTATATAATATCTTAAACAATAGAAATAAAATTAAAAAAGCACTGAAAAATGTATTTTTCTTCAAACATTTATGATAAAAATTGAAAGATATGTTATGAAAACGAATAAAGGAAATTTATACATCACCAAATACAATACATTTACAAGCTTTGTTAATAACTTTATGAACAATGAGTTTTTAAACTTTATAATGTGTTAAAAATAAACATAATATTAATTCCTAATTTGACAAAATTACCATATTTTTCTGCACTAGCGTTTAAAAAGAAGATATTTTAGCAAATAAATCCACACATGTAGTCTTTATATTATATGTAAAACTGAAAAATATGAAATTACTTTTTTAATGCTATTAAAATATGCATTAGTATATAATAATTTAAATTTCAGCATTATGTAAGTACTGAATTTATACTTCTGTGACATTTGAGGAAGTCTAATTATTTATTTTCGCTATATGTAATAATAATTATGATCCAAAGTTATTCATTGCAACTGTATTTGCATTAATTTATTATATTGTAATGTTTTTATGATTTAAGATGAAGTCAAGAAATAATAAACTATATGAATATAAAAATCGATTCTTTTTGTGATAACTGCTTTATTTCAATAAAAACATTTTCCTATAAACGTTTAGTTATTTTTTTTATCATAGTTTGATAAAATATATGAGAGCTAGCTTAAAACGATAGTGAAAAATCTAATTTAAATAATCAATAAAAGAAAAATTTTAATTGACATGAATGTAAGAATTTACCACTTTTGTTAAATATTTATGTAATAATACAAAAAAATTATTTCTTAGAAATATGAAAAATATAATTAAATTCTGATAGATTCCTTTTAAATACTATATATCAGTTTATGTAAGCTATCAAATGATTCCTATTAATCATTAATCGACATATAAAATCATTATTTGGATACATTAATGGTAGAAAACTAGGTATCATTTATGCTATAGTAAGTTGCATAAAATTATTTGTTTCATTAAATAATTTTACAATAGTTTTTCATTAAATAGTTTTACATCATTAAATAGTTATAAATGCATGTTGATATATTTACATGGGAGAAATGTATCATTTATTATTTTTGGTACAATTGAGACATGCACAAAGAATATTAAAAAAAAAACCTGGATATTATCAATGAAAGATATCATTGCAAGAAAGGTTTTTGACATCAGTCATCCATGCTTATATAGAAAAAATGTACTTAAGCTTAGATTTCTCTTCAAAAAATACAGGCTGATTGTGAATGATTGTAAATAGTCATGGAGGAATCATTGATATTATCCAGAACCCTGTCCGACATTCCATAAACTTACTTTGTCTTATAAGATGATTTACTGCTTATAATATTTTGTTCTGATTTCTTATACAATACTAAGTATTAGTAGAAGATTAAGATTTTTATAATTAGAGACAAATATATATTTTTAACATTCATGACAAAAAAAAATTGCTACATTTTTAAATGAAACCTATCAAAGATGGATTATTTTACCTGCCCATTTGGACCCCAAACTTGGACCTCAACGAATCCAGAGTAGTTAGTGTCCGGATCAAGGGATCCATCGTACACCCTGAGAGTCCTCTCCTCTTCCTCTACCTCTTCCTGAGTGGACCTCCTCACTCGAAAGGGGGGCTCGGACCGGGGATCACACAGGCTGAACTCTCCATCGCCGATCACCACCTCACTGACAAAGTTCTCGCTACAAAACAGTCATCAAGATGTTAATTTCGTTGTATTTAAAATGGGTTTTATATAATAGCATTACTTTTTAAAGACATATCCTTGTTGTGTTTGGTAAGGAATTGATGAAAATTTTGGATTAATATTTCTAAATGGTGTGCTTTGAAGTATTTTCAAAAATTTCTAGAAAGTAAATCCACGAGCATTTTACGACTAGTTTTACCATAAAGCGTCTAAATGTTAAATGATTTATGTTGCTTTGAATTGTAAATTATGTGATTTCGATAATTATTATTTCTTTTTTAGAATTATTAAATAGCTTAAATCAAGAGAGAGAGAATAATATGAATTACAATTTTAAGCATTTTTAGTGACAGTGAATCTATTGATTGAAAATTCATTTAAATCTTATTTGATTAAGTATTACAAAATGATGCTATTAGTTTTTTTTAATAATTTAAAGTTAAGGCCTAATTTATTTAAACATGAACCATATATTTTCCTGATGAAAATCTTAGTTAAAATATTTTCTTTAGATGCTCGTTAAAAATAGAAACACTTATTATGATATAAAATTTCTTTTTCCCAAATATTTACTTAATTATTATTGAATACTAATGTTACATCAAATTCGTGAAATATATAAAATTATCCTTAAAATAGATAAAATACTATTTTTTACGTTTGTTAAAAATAAATTTGCTTACAATGATACAACATTACTTATTTTACATTTTTGCTTTATTTTTATAAAATAAATAAGATCGTAGTATTTTTTAAAGTTCCGTAAAAATTCTAATTGTTCCGAATATTAATTAAAAATATTCCGAAATAAATTAAAAAACTCTTGCTTGAGTTTTAGTTTTATGAACAATTTAATTGGAAAGAAAAAATTATTACAGTAAATAATTACACAACTAAATACAATTTAATTGTATAAAAGGCTCCAAATTAAAGGCCCGCAAATCAGGTACTATTTTAATTGAAGATTAAAAAGCTTGCATTAAGAATAGGAAAATTATTTGTGTTATCTGCAGATATAAAATATATTTTTTTTACAAAGAATACATTTTCATTTAATAAAGAGCAAAAATCTATTTTTTCTAGAATATCTTAAAATAATTTCAGTTTACACAAGAGGGAAGTAATTGATTTTATAATGTACAGAGTAACAACTTCTAAATAACATTTTTAACTGGAATTAAATATCTTTTATAAAAAATATCGCTTTATAAATATAAAAAGATGTATAAATGTAAAAAATATATTGATAATAAGGTTTAGAATATTTCTTAGAACTTATTAATACTCTTGCATTATAAAATAAATAGTTTCGTTCCAGTATATTGAAATTTTGTTTCATAAGAAATTCTGGAGTACCTATGTACACAAGGAAACCATTGAATTTATATAATGAAATTAAAAAATGTATTGCGCTTTTAAATATTATTTTCAAATAAAATCTATTTATTACTTCTATTAAACCTAACATTTTTTAAAATAAGCATTTACGCAGAAAAATATTTTAGCTTAAAGAAAAATTTTAAGTTCTTTTGACTTTGAATGCATTAGTTGTAATGTATTTTTAACTACTTAAGGATTATTTTTCTTAAAGATTTAGAGTTTTTAATTAATAAGCCAGTTCTTACAATAATTTCAGCTTTATGACTTAATTAATTAAGAGAAGTAGTTTAAAATTGTAATTTATAAACTACTTAATTACATATGTATTTTACATATTATTACCGAGGGATTTTGTTAAAAACTAAAGTTTAATATTATTGAAGCTAATAAGTCTTTTTTTAATTGTTAAATGTATTAAAGGTAAAAAAATGTGGAAATGGTAGTAGATGGTGTATTTTCAAAATAAGAAATAAAAGCAACATAACATAAATGACCTTCACATTTACTTGTGAACTGAAATCAGAGATTAGCCTTTTTAATTTTCCTCCAATCTACATGCATTTGAGGCATTCAGAGAGACAGAGATATAAATACGGCATTGTGAGGTGAATGCACCTACAGCGCTGTTACTAGAATTCCAGCAGAGTAAAAGAAAAAGAACTATCGATTGCATCTCGCAGTTACCTTTCTCAATGAAACGGCAGACGATCACAGTCGCTGTTGCCACTTAATCACTGATAAAAATTGCTAGAAATTGATATAAAAGCGAAAACGAGAGCTTACTCACCTACTATGACTGTTTGTTTCGAGTCTGGCTCATTGCTTTCGAAGGAAGGAGTCAGATGGACGAAATAAGTGTCAACGTGCTCATGGTATTTTACCTGAGATCGTTTGACGAGGAAGGGGGATTTTCCAGACACACACACACACCTTTTTCTCTCGCACAGTGTTGGTTGGACATTTGTGTTCTCTCCAAGCTCGATCGATAAAAAAGTCACGTGCCCCGGAGCGTACTAGCAATGAAAATTTGACGCCGGACGCGCCCAACTCCAGCACACTACTAAATGTAATTGTTTCGGCGAAAAAATAAAGATAATATTTGTAGTGATTCATTGTGTTGGTTTTCCCACTAAACTCTACTCATATGTGGGTAGAACAAATGGCGACATTTTGACCTATTTATTTTTAGTGGTAAATGAAAATTCATTTCGAAAATATAGTAACATAAACCATTTTTACTAGTCTATTGAATATAAATATATTAAATTTAATTTGCTGTATAAACGTTCTAATGTTGGACATAATGTATCTTAAACAGATGAAATAAAAATTCAAGGATCATTTTGTATAAAATTTAATTCATCAAAATGAATACATGTATATTGAAAACGACAGATTCGGAAAATGTAACGAAAGTAATTGAAAATTTCTCAAATCCCATGACTATAGTCCTTAAAACAAGAGAGATGGCTACAGTTTTGAATGAGACTTAAAACATTGTTGCATTTTGCAATATTTTATTTATTTGAATTGAAACTTATGCATAAATGAATCCTTTGAGGGTTATATATATGCTGAAACTAATGTTTTTAAAATTTCTAATCTCATCACAAACAAAGCTACAAGTAGTTTCAAATTGGATATAACAGTCAATATTATTTAAGCCAACTGTGTGTTTAAACAGAAATTTATAAGGGAATATCTGATGTAGAAATGAAAAGGTTACATTTTGTTGGGTCATCAACCAGGGAATTCCAGTTATCAATTTCATTTTTTAAAAAACCCTTTACACTCAATAACCTGCATATAAAATTATTTTTTTTTATAATCGAAAGAAAAATATCATAGAAAAACATCAGAAGAATATTTTACAACGGGAATTTAAGAGATGTTTCTATGCACGATTCGTACTATTGTAATGGCATCGTGGAAGATAGAATATCTAATGGATGCAGGAAAAGTATTAAAAAAAACCGTTCTTTCTGCTGCTGTAAGGAACGATACTCAAATTTTTCCATTGTAGACATACTCTTCAGTTTTCAGAAGAATTTTGAACTGAAAAAAATAAACTTTCAAAATAGAACTTCATTAATTTCTAGAGGATGTAAGTGATTTCTACTGAAATATAAATCAAATCTGGACGGACGCAATTTCATGATATAATGTCAAAACACACAAATTGATTACAAACTGTTTGGTGATGCGAAGGGCGTCTTGTAACATATAATAGCCGTACAGATGCAGAATATGCTATGAATCAATATACATTTCAGATTGTCGGCCCTAATAATAGAATTACAGGGAGTGTTTCTCAAAAGTTAATGCATTAAAATATAAAGAATAATAAATGCTTTAAATCTGACTTAATTTTGACTTGAAGTATTTTAAATTATTTACTAGATTAAATAATAATAGCTTTGATGAATGTTCACAAACAATAACTTTGATTTATGCTTTTTCATGGTAAGCACAAAATGTAATTCAAATTTAAAGATTCTATTTATTTAACTTATAAGTAAATGTGTGAAATAAAATGTAGTATAAAATTATTAATTTTTTTACTTTAAATTTTCTTGAAGCTTTAAGGTATATTTCCTAAAGTTGACTTAACGGCACAATATACTCAGTTTGGAATGGGTTTCAATTTTTCTCTATGGAATTTTATGTTTTATTATTAAATCTCATACACTATTTGTTAAGTTAATACTTTAAAGAAAAATTGCATTTTTTCAAATTCCCACTCTGCATGTTGAAAAATATACTTTACCCAAAACAATTCTTGATTTAAAGGCTTATGTGCTTAAGATAATAGTTTTTAGTTTAATTTAAGTTTTTAAATGATCTCACAAAATTGCAAATATGTTTAAATTTTATTCTAAGAATTTGCGATATTTGTATTAATTCATGAATATTCTATCTAAATAGAGTAACACTTAATTCGATCCGAATAATAAAATCAAGGACGAACATTTCCTGAGATACTTTTTTCGAAATTCAAATGAGCAGAACTTACTTTCTTTTATAAAAATAGCTTTACTTTGTATTTAGAAGTATTTTGTTAAAAAAAAAGAAAATCAACGAGACTTTTACCTTACTTTTTAACACAGTTGTTCTTTCTGGTATTCGTTGAATTAAAGAACTACTTATTAATTTAAAAAAATGCCTGTATGTTAAGGTATCCCGAGAATTTCGCTTAATAACATGGACAAGTCAAAATTCTGAGAAAAATAATTGAATAAAGGTAAATGATTGCTTTTGAAAAACTGATTTAAAAATAACAATTTTTAATTATAATTCCAATTTCTTGAAAATGCTTTATGGAAAATTAAAAAGAAATTGAAGGAAAATAATAAAATATATTTAGATTAAGTTTCAGAGAAAAGAAAATGATTCAGAATGAAAAAAAATGATTTATTAAATTCCACTTAATGTAATAAAAAATCTGAAAATTTATTATTATTTTATTTTTTTTGATTTTTAAATTAAATTTACAAAATAAGTACTCTATTTTATTGCCATTTAAAATTTATAATTAGAATGATAGGACTCTTTTGTGTATGTCTGTTCTTACAATAATAATACATTTTAAAATAATTTATGAAAAGCTATTAGAGATATTGTACAGAAAAATGTCACAGTAATTATGTTGTTATTATTTATGATACTTGGACAAGCCAAGCTCACTATGCCTTTGGCTATGCGAATTTTTAAGTCAGTAGAGTGCGTCTTTCGTTTAACCAGAGCACCATGAAGATGAAAGTACGACTATGCTCTAAACTCCTCCAATAGAGGACACCACCAGAGGATACACTCCCTTAATTTTTTGATATTGATCTGAAGGGCGGAGGAAATTACCAGAAATTTTTTAAACTTAGATAGCTACTTATGCATCTAAGGTATAATTTTTTAGCATTAAAAATACCTAAAGTCGAGTCGAGACAGAGGTACATAGTTCATATACAATAGGATTCACCATGTCCTCACTCTTGTGGTATCTTCCACATGCAGGGCCTTGTTGAAAATGCCCCATTGTATGAAGTTGTCTTCTGAAATAGTAGTGCCCATTGATAAATTCCACAATTGCTTATATCTTCCGTCTTGGACATGTAAGAACTTTAGAAACAGTTTTCACAGTTGATTTATAAATCATACTTTTAGCATGACATTCTCCAGAAGATAAAAGCCAGTTTTTATTCAACTTCTGTTTTTCCCATTTGAGAATAGCTTCTTTAATAGCGTATAAACTGACGTCAGAGAAAGGATCTGCATCAATTAAATTAGAAAAAGATCCTTGTTTTACAAGCTCGTCAGCTTATTCATTACATTTCATACCCATATGCCCTGGCACCTAGATAGAATTAACTTATTCCTAGTTGCATGTTGAATTAGAAGTTCCCTACATTCCAAAACAGTTTTGGAATTAATTTGGAATGAAGTGTGGCCTATATAAAACTGTTTGGCTGTCACTAAGTATATGAGCTAACGATAATATTTACTTAAATTTATTATGACAAGTACTTCGGGATGAAATAATACAGCCTGAAAATGCCATACCTTCCTTTTATAGATTAACTCTGGATAATATGCCATGTATTCCTAGTAACCGAAAAGTTGCCGTTCTTTCATCCATCTGTGAACCACTCATAAAATAACCAATATTTTAATTAAACGTATTGTTTTCCCATTTTTCTCTAATGGAGAAAAATACCTCAAATGGTCTCTAAAACACGTAAGTCTTTTCCATGCTATCCAATGGCAACATTAGAATAGTTACCTAATTTCTCCTAGCAATGCTGATATGCCCTTTAGCTGTAGGCTAGTCATACCATTGATTCTGCAACATCATTCTATATGTAGTCACTCTGACAATATTGAAAATGAAGTTACGCAGAGTGGTCGGATCTAGGATAGTCTCTAGTGCTCTGTTAGGCACAGAGCTCCCATCACCAGTGATATACAGGCAGTCCAGTCTTTGAGGACACCCTAGATCTTCCTCAGAATCCTCTACTCAGCATTGCACCGCAGAGGCTTAGATCATGAATTGCTGTGTACATTCAAAGCACCATTTTTCTCCAAGAGTGATAGTTTTTACCAAGAATATGACACATTTGATGCCTTTTTTATTTATTAATTTGGTAATCAACACCGTTTATTCCAAGTGAATTTTTGATTAAGAAATATACCTAAATATTCCACTTCAGAGGCTAAATTGATTTGGACGTTCAAACGTTCCCTCTTTCTTTTGAGAGTAAAAGTATAAAATTGATATTTTGATGACTGAGCTTCAGACTCCTTAAGTTTAGTACCTTATATTATTCAAATAAGTGATAAGGCCATTGGGTTCGAAAAGTAATGGTGATAAAACACCCTCTTGAGGAAAACCTTTAGTAATATTTTTTCTCCAAATGATTCTCCAACGATGTTTATTTTTATAACTCTATCCAAAGGTAGAGTTTCAAGCCATTTACACATAATATGCTTTAATCCTGTATTCCTTAATGCATTAAAGATGGATAGTTGTCCAGTATTATCAAAAGCACCCTGAATGTCTAGAAAAGTAAAAGTTATTTCCTTTTTTCCAGATTCTCTTCTATCTTAGAAACAACTGATGTAAAGCTGTTTCTGTAGATTTACCTGGCTGATAGACAAATTGTAGGTTATGCAAAAGACAATTGTTTCCAGAGTATTCTCTGATATGCTTATCATATCATAATTTCTAAATAATTTTAAGAAAGAATGAAGATAGATTAATAGGTCTAATACAATACCGGAAGATTTATTATATAGAAATTTTTTTAACACAGTTTAACATCTAAGAATCATTTTACTTAGTTTGGTGTACATCATTTATTGTGTGAGATTATTCATAAATTTCATCAGAAAATGATTGAACAGAACTATCCTAAATAATATAAACAATATCAAAAAATGTAGTTAGAATACTTAATGATGGTTCACATAAGTTTATAAAAGTCATAATGATTTAAGAGATCACAAAAAAACAATTTAATCCTTTTCAAATGAAATTACTTTACAATTTTTTATTGTTTTTCGAGAGGCACATTTATTTATGTTATGTACATCATCTTTATATGATTATTTATCGTTGAGGTTTCAAAATTCAAGTAAAGCACACTGACATTTATTAAGCAAGCTCTATCTTATTTCATAGTATCATTCATAACATTTAGAGCCCTTTTGGAGTTATTCTTGATTTTTGCGAATTCATCGATCATCCTGCATTTGACAGATCCGAGTTGATCATTTTTCAAAATGCTCCGATTTCCTTTTGCTTTTTTTTACGAAGTTGACATGGAATATATGAGTCTTCGAAAATCATTCTGTATGTAACAGCTGTTATAAACCTGACGATTTATTTTTGAATGAAAGCTTAATTTAGTCACGTCTTTGCGTGATAATCTTGTCTAAGAGTATTCATATATTAGTTTATTCTTTAATTTTTTAAATCTTGTTTATTTTCAATTGTGGTTGTAATATTTGTAGCTATTTAACTATTCCAAAATATATGCTACCTTAAAATTTTAAGCGTGTTTTTGTGCAAAGCAAAATAAATGAATGAAAACTTTGCTTTACTTTTAAAATTATTTTACATGCAACAGAAAAATTTATCCTATCAATTTAAGGTTACATGTAAAATTTTTTTATTGCTTTATACTCAGAGACTCATACGTCACAATGAATAAGATTGGGTAGTAATTTGAAACTTATCAAGAAGTGCCAAAGAGATAAATCTTATTGATAGATTTACAATCAATATAGGTAGCTTAATTTATCAACATAATTCCCCCTAAATATCTTAATTATAAGATGCTACACTCATGAACTGTGAATCATTTTGAGCAATTTAATGTATCGGTACTATTCCATTATACCATCGCTTATGATCCTGAAGAAATATCATATTCCTTAACCACGCCGTTTGATTCCATCTAATTAAGAGGAAAAGCAGTGTAAAAGTTAGTAAAAAATTTTCGCAATGCCAACTAAACAATTGAAAATATTTTCTCTTTTATCATTTACATTGCTTAAATTTGATAAAAAAATCGATATTTATTCATGTTGATGAACCGACATTTTTTGTCAATAACGTAGGAAATAAAGCAGATAACTATTAGTTAAAACATTTTAGTGCAAAGGTATGAAATTTTTAACATATTTTTAGAATTTTTCTAAATGTAAAAGCTGTAAAAATCTATGTTTAAAAGCTGTCATTGGTGGAATTTTGGAATCAGTAAGACCATTTGGCGAATTTATCACACGCGTTGACGAAATGGAACAGCAAATGAAGTTCTAAAAGAAGCCAGAACTTGACTGTTGTGATGGCAATGTCAAATGTTTTAAGCGACTTTGTAGGAGTCAAAATGTGTTTAATTTAATATTATTATTTCTAAGATATCTAAGTATTAACAGTTTTATCTAATAGCAATAATATAAAATTATAATTTAAATTTACTACATTAAATTACCGCTACAAAAATATCGTTTTCATTTTCTATCAAAATGTGAATTGGCAACAGAAGAAAGAGCTAGACATAAACAAACAAAAGAATGTCTTTGTTCTAATACCAAGTGGCAAATATAAAGTATGTTTAAGTTATTGTAAAACACAAATAATTGTAAAATGCAACTATGATTTGCGAATCAATTCAATTAGTTTGGATTCCAGGTCATTCCGGAATTTCTGGGAACGAAAAAGTAGATGCTTTTGCAAAATCGGCCATTAATAAAAGTATTGTAATAAAGTACCATTGGCCATTAACAAAGTACCTCTATGAATTGCATAGTACTTCTGAATGGTCCAATCACACATTATTATTTACTGATGCATCTAAAATAGAAAATAAACTAAGACTCGCTGTTTATAACAGCAGAAATAACTCTTATGTTTCCGGGCAAATCAATAACTCTAATTACATCTTTACAGCAGAGGCTTTTGCTTTAGATCTGGCGGTGACTAAATTTTGCATTTCTCCCAACAACTATATCATATTATCAGACTCCTTATCCTGTCTAAGCAGTTTGAAAACTCTCTCAACCTCTTTCCCAACCATCATTCAAGACATCGGATCAGCTTTAGTAAATGCAACTAAGATTTGGGAATCAATTTAATTTTTTTGGATTCCAGGTCATTCCGGAATTGCTGGGAACGAAAAAGTAGATGCTCTTGCAAAATTGGCCATTAATAAAAGTTATATTCTGCGCTCGATTTCACCTGAAGACCTTATCCATAATATAAGAAACATTTTTATCAATTATAACAACAACGACTGGAATAAAAGTAACTTTACCTTTAACTTTTCGCACATGTTTTCTATCACGAAAATTCATCGCAATTATATTAATTCTCACCTTGAAGAAGTGTGGAGAGTTAGATCTTTTCCGACAAATGCTAAATTACATGAATTCAGACTTTCTTTAACGGATAAATGCTCTTGTGGAGAAAGAGAAACCATGGATCACATTATGCTATCGTGTCCTCGATATGATCATGCAAGAAATTCTTTAGGAGAAAAACTTGGTATCGGAGCTCTTTCTTTCTCTTGGATCTTAGATTTGTCAACGAGTCCTAAAGAGAAAATTGACGCAACAATTTCCTTTTTGAAACACATTAATAGATTCTAATTTTGTTTCTCGTCTTTGTATTTCAAAGCGGGCTTATCTCCCCTTCATTTGTTAATCAAACGCCGTTGCTTATCTTTCCGTTTTGATTGTCATTTTTATTTCAAAATCATCAATCCACCAATTTTGTTTAGGTTTCAAATAAAAACTCAATCTTACTCAATACGAGCTATAAGCCTATGAGCATAAAGCACCGAATACAGTTTTTGTCGGAACTTAACCTAACCTAATTGTAAAATATAAAATGTAATGTTATAAGTAAATGTAAAGTAATAATTGTAAATATTCAGCTTAATAAAATTATTTCTCAGTTATCTTCTATTTGGTGATTACAACTTTTCATAGAAATACTTTAGAAATTATAATAAAAACTTTGTTAATGCTTATCATCCATCTAAATTTTGAATTAAGCGAGAGAATCTGAGATAAGAGACAAATTTTCAATGAGACCCAGAAATTTATTTGGTTCGATATGGAAAAGTAAAAATTCTATGTCCTTAAATGTTTTATCAATCTTTAAATGATATAACAAAGTTTAAATATCATAACAAAACAAGTACAACTGATATAAGAAATCTTTACAAAACCAATAATATAGTTTCACCATATAGTAGATAGAGAGTAGAGTCAACAACTAAAATATATTTGATTTCCTTTTTATAATATATTTCACAGCTAAGGTACAATTTGTGTAATGCATTTACCATCCATACAAACATGCATAAACGTTGACATGCGCTATATTTTTGCAACATGTAATCAATGTAACATACAGTACAATCTCTTGAATATTTCTAGCGTTGCCATTAAAGAGGAGTTTTCTCATGTTGCAAAGAAAAAATTTAAAATAACCACCCTATGAGATTTACATGTTGAAAACAACACTCTATTTATTGGTATCGAACCTGAAATATTTTACTCTAAAGAAAACAGTCCTATTTATTGGAAATTAAATCCATAAATAATGCAATACTCATCTCAATATTGTGTTCTTTATTTATTTTAAGAACACAATATCAAAATGGTGTCAACAGAAGAACAGTTCTCGATTAAAAGTGTCATATGCCAAGAAAAATCCTATCAGAAAATTTATTTCAAAACTATTGAAATATTTTATTACCAAATACTTGAATTTATAGCAAACAATTCAAATGTTTGTTAACTAAACATACGTTAAATTCGTATAAGTTTCCATACACAGACACAAAATAACTTGAAAAAAAACCCCACCAATCCTTCTATTTTTATCACGTTCTTTTAAAGTCCTTTTACATTGAAATCAAGAAATTAATCAAGCAGACATGTATCGACCTTTAAGGATTTATACGAACACAAAGATAACTTTTAAATAAAAAACTGTCGCAACACGAAAAAAAATGTCACCCAACTCTGACACTGTACTTGAATAGGACTTAAGGGTCGGAGTTATCTCTTTAAAAACATGTATGACTTGAAGGAAGAAGTTTCTTCGGACGTGAAGAAAGATGTCCCTGGCTTTAAAGTAAGCTTCTACATCTTGAGGAAGGATTACCCGTTGAAAGACCCTCTTCTCCTAAAAGAATGCTTTTCTTTACTCCAAATCCCTTCGGTTTGAGATCATAAGACTCGAGGTATTGTTGGTTGGGAAAAGTGCCTCACATATAGAGATAGTATTCACGAAAGCAAACTGTGGCCAATGTGGCTTACTCTCCATAAATCCTTAATAGGGAACTAAAACTAAACTGAATGTAATGATTGGAATAAGATATTTTACTCGATATCAGGAAATGGTATAATTCTCTGATTAGTAAAAAAAAAAAAAAAAAGGAATTTTTTTATTACAAAAACATTTTTAATAAATAGCATTGAATTGAAACTTTTTTATAAGTGTTGTTAAAACTTACATAAGCAAAATAGAATATAGTGAAATGAATTTGAAGTCTTCTCAAAATAATGTATTGTCACATACATTTTATTTCGGTCTAATCATTAAAGTAGGACTTCAAAACGTGTTGCCCTACTTTCCTAACAAGGGTCATGAAAAGCTGACAGCTGACATCTCATACATTTTAATAAGTAGTGATGTACATCGAAACTTCAAAACGAAAAAAGGAAGGGTGCTATTTTTTTATTCAATAAGTATCTTATATATTATATATCAATAGGTATTCGATATATATTTCATTAACGTATCATAAAAGAATTTTCGGAGCTTAATACTTCAAATCTTTTTTTTTTCGAAATGAATAAACTAAGCTAATATTCATTATAATGGTTAATCATTTATGTTTGAAATTGATGTCTATATAGAATATTTTTATAACATTTTTACTGATAGAAGAGAGTAATTTTATAAAATGTTCTTATTAACTTTAAGAGGACTTTACAAAAATTTCATTAATTCATTAATACTTAAAATTTATTGTTGTCATTAAAACTTGAAGTATTTATTTATACAAATAATGCACAAAATGCTTTATATTTTAACTACTGATGCATAATTTCTTCTGTATCAGACTCATGAGGTTAGAATAATAATTAAAAGTTGCCTATTTAAGTAAAGAAAAATTAACGACATATTGATTTTCCATAGGATTCAATTTCGCCAACTTATTTCGATTTTAAAATTATTTCTGTTAGTGAAAGTATTTTAACTATACTATTATGACTTAAGATGTACTATGTTACTGAGCTTTAGACGCATAGAAATTCTAAACATAAGATTTTTCTCATATAAGTTTTCTTTTTTAATATATTTCTTTGGAAATATACAGTATAATTGTTCAAAATATTGCGCTTTCAGGTTATATATATATATATATATATATATATATATATATATATATATATATATATATTGAATAAAAATAAGCTATATCTATGTCGTACCTATATTTATACACACGTTAACACTAAAACGTACAAAAAATGCATTCAGAACCAAAAGTAAAATGGGATTTAAAGTTCAAAATTTTCAAATATTTTTCACTTACGAAGTTTAATGATTTAATACCAAACAACATGTTGTTTTATGAGCTAAACTGAGATTTATTCTGAGTATCGTTTGTGGAATTAAGAGCGTTTTTTATAATTGTTAGAATTCCGCATTCTTATATAATCAGTGATATGGAATAGAGCAATTACGAGCAATGTGAAAGATATTAATACTAAAATATAATAAGATTAATCATAATAATATATAATTATTATGTGTGTGTGTGATTGACAGTTTACGCTGTCAAACTAAAGTATGATCATTATTTTTATGAGTTATAGCTTTAAATCTTTATATAACATCAACAACATATCTCTTCATGTGAAGTATCCAAAATTTTTAAAAAGTGAGAGCTGCAAATAGTTATTATCATGAAAATTTATATATTGTAAGCATTACATTTATGTTTTTTCTAAATTATAAAGAAAGTGATGTTTTTAAATTGGCTATATCTTCTTCATTAAATTTTATCACTTTTTCAGTTTTATTTTATTGATAAAGCATTCCTATTTTATTGCAAATCTTAATAATCTGTGTTTATACAATTTACATAGAATTTACATACAATTTACCTATTCATAAAATAGTACTTTTAAATTATATAAATTAAAAAATTCAGTAAGTTACTGCAATACATCATTATGCACGTTACTATAAAACGTAGAACAAGATGCACAAATTCAGAACCAGAAGCACAAAATGATTTTCCAGTCCAAAATTTTCAAAACTGTTTTCACTTACGAATTTTATTGGTGTTATTGTTTGAGAGAAAAATAAATGCACTGTATGATTCGCAAATAAATGCAAACATTTCGTTACCATATAAAAGTTACAAGGTTTATTTCATTGTCAGCGAGTCAAGAATCTTTTAGTGAAATCAGTAAAATTAGAATCTTTTATAAGCTGAAATTTTTATGTTATTATTGAGAAAATTTATTTTATTATTTACAGTTACAAAATTTAGTCTATTTAAAAAAATTATCACATTTACAAAATTATCGGTGAAAAGTATTTACAGTTACAAAATTTTACTATTTAAAAATGTTAGAAAATTGCATTATTATCAGTGAATCAAGAATCTTTTAAAAGCCGAATGATAATTTTAATTGCATTGCACTATAAATTATCACGCAATGATATAAATTGGAAAATAATGCAAATTTGTTAGAAAGGTTTCTACCGTAGCTATTTTAAGTATATATATATATATTTCACTTCAAATATAAATCAGAAGAAAGTTACATTTCCACACTGAAGAGTTATCCAAACATAACTCTTTTAAGTAAAATTACGATTGAATGTTTTAACAATCAGGTTTCAGTGATATGAAAATGCTGTTATGTACCTACAAGTAATTTTAATTACATTAAGTTATAATTATAACGTAAGGATACTGTAGTAGGATCTCATTTTTACGAACACTCACGAATTTACGAAAAAATGGCTGGTCCCTAACAGTTGTTTATTTTCATAATCAAAATTTTTAATTTCCATTTACGAACTAAAATTTTGAAAAATCTCTTGTTTACGAACTCATTTTTATTCATCTTTTATTTTCTTTTACTTTTAATAGTCAATTATTTCAGTTTCTTTTCATTTTTTATTTTAAGGTTAAGAAATTTATATCCATTTTTTTTGCTTGAGTAATTGAAAGTCCTTCGAATTGAAGATTTATGTAAATCTGATGTTGAAATCCCTGACTTTTTTAAGTAATTCCTGTGGAATTTTACTAACCTAATCTAAGTCCTGTTTTTCAGTCCATGCAGCAGAGTAGCTTCAAATATAAGTATCATAACGTACTTTTTGAATGAATGATTACGGCTTAAAATCTCCTAGTGAAATTAATACTCCAGGCGCAATGTACTTGTCAATCTAAGTTTAGAATGTTGTAGCAGAAAAACAATATCTAATCCATCCTGACATATAACCTTAATTACTACCATAACTAAATGTTGTAGCAGAAAAAGCAATGTCTAGTCCATTCTGATATTTAACTTTAATTACTAATTATAACTAAATGTTGTAGCTGAAAAACAATGTCTAGTCCATTCTGACATATAACCTTAATTACTACCATAACTAAATGTTGTAGCTGAAAAACAATATCTAGTCCATTCTGATATATAACTTTAATTACTATTATAACTAAATGTTGTAGCTGACAAACAATGTCTAGTCCATTCTGAGATATAACCTTAATTGCTACTATCAGCTAAATGTTGTAGCTGAAAAACAATATATAGTCCAGTCTGACATTTAACTTTAATTAATACCATAACTAAATGTTGTAGCATAAAAAAGCATCTAGTCCATTTTGGCATATAACCTTAATTAATACCATCACTAAATGTTGTAGCAGAAAAAAGTATCTAGTCCATTCTGACATATAACCTTAATTAATACCATAACTAAATGTTGTAGCAGAAAAAAGTATCTAGTCCATTCTGACATATAACCTTAATTAAAACCAAAACTAAATGTTGTAGCAGAAAAAAGCATCTAGTCCATTCTGACATATAATCTTAATTAATACCATCACTAAATGTTGTAGCAGAAAAACAATATCAAATCCATTCTGACTTGTAACCTTAATTATTACCATAACTGAAGAATGCCAAGTATTTGACGACTTGAGAAGATGAGTTATTCATCCATGAACTTTGAAAAAGAATCCAACTGATGTCCGAAATTTCACTTCAGAAACTTTATGAATAAAGACTCAGATGTAATTTGTAAATTTGTACGTAAGAACTATCGGATGATTAAATAATTGAGAGCAGTGATGAATAGGAATGAAATTTAAATATCAGATATCTAACGAGTAGAAAATCGTACTGACTGCATCAATCATCTATATAAAAGGAAGAAGAATGTCCAACAAGAATGAAGTACTTTCTGAGAAAAATAACAGTAAAATACTTTGTTGCATTGAAAAAAAATGGGAAAATATTTCTTAAAAGTATGATTTTGAAGCGAAAATAAATAAATCATTCCCTAATTTTTTTTATCGAAAAATTGAAAATAAAAATTATTCTTACGTATAAATTTTATCGTGCATGTGTGTGTCTCTTATATAGTTCATATAATAAATAATTAAGTTTATAATAGTAATTTATATTTATAAATCAAGAGCTGTATGATAAAAAAATTAATTTTAAGTTCTAATATTTATTTTCTTGTTTTATAAAATTCAGATTTTGTAAAACAATTTTATGCCGTGTTCACAAAAACGAGCAATTATTGTTTACAAAGACAAAAATGTAAATATATAAGAAACATTTTACGTAACATTTACATTCATATTTTGCAAAAAAAAAAAAAAACAAACTACAGACTTACTGATCGAACGCTTCTGCCAAATAAGCTCCTCTTCCAATACCATTTTGGTGGACATCTTCATAAGAAGTTAGATTGTTTTCTTCTGGCTTCCGAGGTAAGATGGAAATAGAGTCCCCTTTTGCTAGTTTGATAACAATTACTCTGTAGCACCTGGAAAATGACAATTGCGCATTCGTATATTAGTGAACATATTTTATAGGAAAAAATCCATTTGAAACATTTTAAATTAGTTAAAATAGTGTTGGAAATCTTCGTATGAAGCCATTATAAATAGTTTTGACTATCAAATTGGCATTGAGCGTTTTACATTCTCTGGTGCGCAGAATTTAAGAATTTTTTTTACGAAGAATCATCTGAGTGACTTGAAATTCAGTTATTAGAGACAGCAATTTGTATTTAAGCGATGATCAAAGCAGAATAGCACAGAAATAAATATAACTCATACACTATGGAATAAAAAATGATTTTATTGAACTCATAGTATCATTATACATGAATTTATGTCTAAGAATAATAATAACAAGAGATGTTTATTAGTACGTGATGTATCCCTCTCCTACTGCAGTGGTTGCTTTGTGCACTGTTTCTTAGTACTTAGTACCAGACTGTCTAACAGTTCCTCAGATAAGAATGATCATTCCTCAATCAGCATCTGTTTCAATTATCGGGTGTTCCCCAGGGAATGTAACTGTGCCGCAAGGCATCTCTTCAAAGCATCCAATCTATTTCTATCGGATTTAAATCAGGTGATTACGGTGGCCAATTCACTCCAGGTCTATTTTCTATTCCCGATTGCTGCTGAACAGGAATTTGGAATAGTCGTACATTATCATGCATAAAAATTAACAAATTTAAATCAAACCATCCTCATTTATAAAAATAAAGACATGGTGACATTTTCACAATGACTAAAAGACATGATTATGCTTCCATAAAGAATGCAATCCTGATTTTTTTCTTTGGAATTATTAAATTGATACATAAAGCTTGAACGGCTACCAGGACTGTTGGCAGGTGGTGAATAGCCAAATGACCTTTCTTTTCTTATGGAAAAGATAGTTTGGTAAAAAGCCGTAAACACCCTCCCCGTCCTGTAACATTATTGCTATTAGAGCCTTGATTAATGTGTATGGCACGACTGTTACTTTGTACTAAGGGAGCTCTGTTAAATTATCTGGCCTTTCCCAGTAACTCAGGCAGTGCTAGGTGGACCTTTTCACTCTCTGAGTTTTAAATCATTACTCAGTGAAGTGAACTCTTTGAAGTGGATTAGACTTTACAAGATAAGGAAATCCAGTGTCCATCAACAAAAGGAACAAAAATGATTCCTTCGGTACTACAGGTAGAAATCAGAACACAAGAGAGAAAAAAGCGCATCATATTGTATACGAATGTAAAGTCCTTGTCCTTACTCGATTGACTACTTTAGGTATTCTCGATACTAAAGAAATACTCAGCTCCATAATCTTTGATTTTATAAACAATGCTGTAAACCACCACGAATGAAGCCAGGTTATTTTGGTTTTGAAGATTAGTACAAAACGCATTTAGAAGAAGTGCATTGGCTATCGAATCTAATTAAAAAGAAGAATATATATTATCATTCTTTGGTATAAAGCTTTTGTCAGCAGAAAAATATACTTTTAGATCATTCACACAGATTGTTTATAAAAATATATAGACTGTTTTTCATCTGAAATGTAATAGCTAACTTTACATGTTTGAGAAAAAAGGCATTTCACATAATCAAAAAAATATTAGAATGATATTTTGCTTCTTGTTTGCTAAGATTTAAACAAATTGTTCGACCAAAAATCACATGTGGATTTTAAGCTTTTTTACATAAAATAATTTTTGGGATTTTTGTCTTGTCCTCGTTTACTTTTTCTTAGTTGAGGAACCTAAACATAGTGTTGATAAATTTTTATTTTAGTAGCCATTTTAATGAAATAAATCTGATTATAACTTTTAAAATATATGATACATTAAATGATTTTTATTTAGTTTTGATGAAGAAAAGTGTCTTTGATAAGAAAAAAGTACCTTTTTTCAGTAGCATTCTTTCTTAAACATCTTCCAGTTGTAAGATAATTTTAGAACTAAAAAATGAGATAAATGTTTTAAAATGTTTTGCCTCAAAGAAGAAATTTCTGCCTCAAACAGTAAATTGAGGTGATCTATGAAGACTGAAGACTTTAAAAGTATCAAATGATTTAAATACCTTTATACTTTCAACGTCTTATTATTTCATAGATCACACTAAAGGCCTTCTGTCTTAATTAAATCTTAATATGCCCATTATCAATATGCTCATTTTACAGATACATATTGTTAATTTAATAATGGAGAATATATTCGTGTGCTTTCTTTGTTTTAGACTACTTTCAATTTGTATAGAGAGCCACAAAATATCCATATAATTTAAATGCCTTAAATGTTTCTTAAAAAATTAAGCCTTTTTTCCTTAAATACTTGAATTTTTCCTAAAAATCTTTCTCAGCACATTTACTTTTAATTTTTAAAAAATAATTAACTAAGGATAAAATTAAATTATTAAAAGCAGAATACATCATTTTCATCATACATGTTGTTGTCTTGTACCAACTGAGCTGGCCTTATGGAGTGCGCTGCTCCACTTTTCCAACTGAATCATATTTTGGTGTGGAGTCCGACTTCCTCAGTACACACCTGCACTAGATACCCGTTTATAGGCTTGGCAACCATTCACTCCACATTGATACAAGGAAAGGACAAAGACAGGGTAGATAAAGAGAGAAAGTACATCCGTGCCCAAACTGGAATTCGAACCCAGGACCTCCCTATTCGCACTCAGGCTCGCTGACCACTAGACAGGATGGGGGATTTTAATCATATAAGGAAACTAAATTAAGATTTCTAGATGCAAATAAAAGTTATTTTGTACGAAAATGGATAACTAAAATTTGAAATACATAAAATCATACAAGACAAATTTGATTTTGTCGATTTGTTCAGAAAAATGTTTGTCCAGAATTAATTTCACATGCATAAACAATACAATCATGCATGGATTTCTTTTTTTTTAAAGAAATATAAGGGTGCATTTAAAGGTTCGCTTTTTGCTTAGGTTATAATAATGCTGGAATAAATATTATTTATACATAATTTGCCATCATACGATACAAAACATTCATAAATTCGCGCTTTTGAGAGACAAATTTCTAAACATAGAAACCCATGAAAACTTTTAAAATCAATCTATCCAAATAATAATTTTAGATAGTTATTAGTAACAAGTAGGATCTATCCCACAATTTAAGTGTAATCGTTCGTATAAAATATTTCTCCCGCAACTCATGGCTAATTTAACGAAGACCATAAAAAATGGATGCGAGATGCCTGTAAGAGGGAGCCACACCCTCGCCTTAACTGCAATTTTTTATGATTGTTCCGTTCTCTCTGGGCTTCTATTATTCAGCATGAATGTACACTCTGAAGCGAGAATTTATGGGCTTTCGAACACGTGAATCGAAAAGCTTTCATTTTAGAATAATCCGCATGGATTTATATATTAAAAGCTTTGTGAAATTTACTTCATAAATAACTGAACACACACACACATGCCACGACAAAAAAGCAACACATGATTTTATTTTTTACCTGATGAAACCATTCCTTTCAGAAATTTTCTGGAGCTTTAACTTCAGTTGCCTGCATTTGTCAACACCATCAATAGCACTCAGCTGGAATTCTGGCATTGAAGAAGGAACTGGGAATGACAAAAAAAAAAAAAAAAAAAAAAATACAGTGAGAAAATAATATTACAGGGTGTTTTCTTAAAACAATCACAAAACATACATAGATACATACGTGTATATGTATATATGTATATATATATATATATATATATATATATATATATATATATATATATATATATATATATATATATATATATATGTATATATATGTATATATATGTATATATATATATGTGTATATATATATGTGTATATATATATGTATATATATATATATGTATATATATATATATATATATATATATATATATATATATATATATATATATATATATATATATATATATATATATATATATATATATATATATATATATATATATATATATATATATATATATATATATATATATATATATATATATATATATATGTTCACTTACATATTACATAAGGAGTATTTCTCTCTTTCTTTATATTTATATGCAAATGTTGATTTATCGCTCATATATTTTTCATGTAAACATGAATGTGCAATAATATGAATAGATATTGATAAGTAGAATTGTAGAAACATTTTGTGTTTCAATATTATTTAGGCATCCGCATATGATAAAAAGTTTATTTTGGATAACGTATGTCAATTTTTTAAAAAAATTTTGAATCTCGTATTCAGAAATTTCCAGTTTCAAAACAGATTTTTGTTTCACTCTATGCTAAATAGAAATTAAATTTTAGGAATTTTAATAAGTGTCATCCTTTGGAAAACAAAACAAGAAGTTTCATTTTCAAACCAGGAGGGATAAAAAAGTGTAATTTTGCTTTTTTTACTATTTTTTTAAAATATATATGTTTTTCTGTAATGTATTGGTTGATAGCCATGAGTATTAGGTCGTTATTTGACATATACTATATCGAAAGAAGTTACAACATGGTCGCTATCACAAGAAAACTATGACTTTAAAGCAGATTTTCTCAAATCTTTGTTTTTCACACAAAATTTTCAAATCTGTTTTAAAAGACATCTCAAATAATATTATTGAAGATTTTTGTATTAAACTTAGCCTATATGTTTTAAGAACTATTATCTATGAAATGAAGCATCTTTTTGAATATACATGAAGAAATGTTTCTTTTACAGCTACTTTTAATTGGAATATTCAGTAAAATTTTGAAAATTATCCATAATGTTGTATATGTTTAATCAAGGGCCTTGGAAGCCTAGTGGTGAGGATATCGGCATTCCATCCGGAGTTGCGTGGTTCGATTCATAACGCCACCAAAGACCCACAGAGTACATGTGCTCGTAAAATCTGTGGAATCAAAAGTCCTGTACTCGGTTGTTGAACAGTTACCATGGGTGAAATGATCTGGAGAAAATTCCTCCTCCTCCAGATCGATGTTAAAATTGAGGGAGTGGATTCTCTGGTGGCGCCATCTATCGGAGGAGTTTGGAAGTAAGTCGTACTTTCACTTTTGTGGTGTTCTGGTTAAACAAAAGACGCACCCTACTGACTTAAATTCGCATAGCCAATGGCATAACGAGCTTGGCTTATCTAAGTTTCAAAAGTAACAACAACATGTTTAACCATATTTTCTTTATTGATCAATAATTTTCTTAGATGTTGCTTAATTTCAAAGAACATTATCACAAAAACTTTAGGATGAAATTAAATTAAGATAAATGCATTACAATTTTCTGTAGAGTGTTAGCCGTTTTCTTAAAATTTTTCCCTAAAATTTGCAAATTAACAAATTTTATAAAAAGTATGTTATACGCAATTAAAATTTTAGCTTATTTTATGTTTTTATATCATAATTTATCTAAAAGCAGGATAAAAATATTGAAATTAATTTTTAAGAAAAAGTTAGCATGCAAGTAGGCATCTTAAATAACATATTGTAGGTAAAATTATATAGTGACTATATCTGATCTAAAATAGCTATAGTAAAAAGCTTATTGTTACTATCTGATCCAAATTAGCTATTTTTATACCAAAATAACGAGAGTCGTATAATGAAACGCTGTAGAAACATGATTGAAATATCTTTATATATTTTTTCAAAATTATACAATAAAATAAAACTATTTTCTTGTTAATTTAAAAATTTTTTAGATTAAATAGTTCATAATAGGAAGAAAAATTTTTTATATATTACCAGTATATATTACAAAAAATATAATTACTTTGCTAATATCTATGAAAAAATTTTAATTTTTTAATTTTTCAATGAAGTTTGCTTTATTTGTTTTTATGTCTTGAAATTGTGTTTCCTTAATAAACTTTTTTAATTAAATTAGATAATTCATTTAATTACAAATAAATAAAAAATATTTCAGAAAAATATTATAATGTGTAAAAGAAAAACAATAATAATTTGTTGCTTGAAAATGTTGTTTATTTAATAAAAGTAAGCATTTTTTACTGGAAAATAAATGTTTAAAAATGTGCTAATTAAACTTTTTATGTTTTCGATTAATCTTTTAAATGAAACCAATCAAAGATTAAAAAATAAAAGGATATAATTTCTTAAATAATAAGTTATTAATAAACTAAGTTGATTTTTTTGTTTCTATTTTATTTCCTAAGGCTTTAAGATAATTTCTGTTTTATTCATAAAATCGTTGTTTTTATGGCAATTAATATTTTTAAATTAACAGCAATTATTATTATTTTTTTTGTGTTTCGAAAAGAGCAAAAAATATTCCCTGCATAGCTGGACTTAAGAATTTTTTTATGACTGGAAAAAACTGCAAGGATTATGAAAAGAATGTTTCATTTGAAAGTAAAATCATTTTCAGTTTTTTTAACAATTTAAAAATTCTGCAGCAGTGTTTCTTGCTAAATTAAGGAAAGAGTACGATAATAACTGTTGACAAACTTAAAGTATAGGTATTTGTTTTCTTTAAATTGTTAATTTTTTCAGGTACTTATAAACTTTTTGTTAAGAAACTTCAACCTGAAATTAATATTCAATAATTTTAAGACAAATTTATTAATAATACTTTAAAATGAAATTTTTTATTAGGACTGTTATAAACATTCCCGCTTTTTATAGGAATATAAAAAAAAACGTTTATTGACTGCAAATGAATTTAATATAATATTGAAGATAAATATTATATAAAAAAAGTTAAATAAAATATTTTCTGTTTTTGAAAATTCATTTTGGAGGATTAAAAAAATAAAAAATATATACTTAGTTAATCTGTTTGCTTGTATTTTAATAAGTAACGATTTATAATTCATAATTATATATTGTAATTAACTTTATGTAAGAAAAATTCATTTTAAACACTTTTATATTTATTCTCTCAATGAAAATTAAATACATATGTGTTCTGTTAACAATTATAATAAAAGGTAATATTAATACATATTTTTCCTATCATCTTTCTGATTCCATAGTTCTGTTCTTTTAAATAACTTCAAATTTTAATGTCGTATAAGATTTCTATAAACTTAATTGCTTCAAAACATTAAGATGCAAATATATATATATATATATATATATATATATATATATATATATATATATATATATATATATATATATATATATATATATATATATATATATATATATATATATATATATATATATATATATATATATATATATATATATATATATATATATATATATATATATATATATGTATATATATATATATATATATATATATATATATATATATATATATATATATATATATATATATATAATATATATATATATATATATAAACAATAGATTAACTATAAATATTTCAATCAAATATGTATTGCTGCTTCCATATTCAGAGTAAATTTATTAAAAATATTAAAACTGCTTCACACAACACAATCTTCGAAGCATAACTTAACATTCGTGTATTTTATTTTATAATTTAAACCTGTAAAACAAATCTGCTTAACTTAAGACAGAAAATTATTAATTTACGATATTTCTATACTAATAAAAATTGAATGGAATTCTGAAAATTAACCAGAAAACACAAAACATTCCATTAGAGCCAAGTATTCAGAAACTCTGATACACTCATATTCATAAAATAGGGGTAATGGTAGTTTGCAAAAATAAAGTTTGAAAAGCGAAATCAAACAACATACATATAAGTCAATTTATGAAGTAAAAGCAAATGTATGAAGAAATGATACAGGCATAAGAATGTTTATAAAGCTGCAGCATATGTCCTCAAAAAATAAATAAATAAATGAAAATGAAATAAAAAAAATAAATAACGCCATCACATAATTATTTTAGCAAGTAATCAGATTCACATGATTCGATCAGGTATTATAGAAGATTAAAATTATACAAGGAAAACTTTTAAGAATATTCCAAATCAGAAGAATAGATATTTTTAAATAATCTTATAAATCAAACTGTATAATTTTAATGAAAATATCCTCGTGAAAACTAATTTTAAAACTCAAAACCATAATAAAATGTTTTTAAAAAGAATTTAATTTTGTCATAAGCAAGACATTAATCTTAAGATTTAAAAAAGATTATTTACAAATATTGCCAATTATTAGTTTAGAATTCTATTAATTAATGAAATTTTTAAAATTCAAATCGTCGTTACCGATTTAAACTAATCATAAATTGAATGTTTTGTCATATTTTCATTTTGCCTTTTCTTCTATTGTCAACGTGTTAATGGCTTGAAAACAATGAAAAATGGCTTCGTAATCCTCTGCTTTGGATCTTATATATGCTCTCTTTGGACCTTATATATGCAGTCATTTTGTTAACAAAATGAACTTCCACAATATTCTCAGACATTTGATTGTAATCTTCGAGGCACAGGTGCCGTATAATCCATGATGTCAAACTCTGAGATTGGCGACATTTTGGCTGATTTTTTTATGTATCTGGCAACCTCGTTTTTATTACATCAGACACATGGAGACCCATAAGAATTACGCAGAAAATTCTATTTTGGTAACCGTAGTATTTACGTCATCGCGCACGTCACGATACGTCATCTTGGCAACACTTCTTCATCGCCAAAAAATTCAGAGTTTGGAATCATGGATTATACGGCACCTGTGCTACTTCATCTTGTTTGCTGATGTTCAAAGAATGCAATTTGAAGATAGGCAGCAAATCCGTCGACAAATCTAAGGCACAGGTGACGTATAATGCATGATGCCAAATTCTGAGAATGGCGATTTTTTGACGGATTTTCATTATGTATCTGACGACCTCGTTTTTATTACGTCATACACATGGAGACCCATAAGAATTATGCAGAAAATTCTATTTTGGTAACCGTAATATTTACGTCATCACGCACGTCACGAAACGTCATCTTGCAAACATTTCTTTATCCCAAAAAAATTCAGAATTTGGAATCATGGATTATACGGCAACTGAGCCAAATCGAATTTTACGACGCCATGTCTATACGATGTGACATAGATGAAACGTTATTGAACGGCATGGATAATTTAAACCAATGATCATCGTAATAAAGTGATGTAATCAAGATGTCAATTGTAACGTAAGATACAATCACTTTATGGCTGAAAAAAGGAAAAGACAGAAATGTAACAGTATATATGTTTGATAAGAGAGTTAACAAGACGCGTGTTTTCCATGTATTACATTATGATTCATAGAGTTTCTATAGTTGTTTAATATCTATAGATTTTAATATAGTTGATATATATATATATATATATATATATATATATATATATATATATATATATATATATATATATATATATATATATATATATATATATATATATATATATATATATATATATATATATATATATATATATATATATATATATATATATATATATATATATATATATATATATATATATATATATATATATATATATATATATATATATATATATATATATATATATATATATATATATATATATATATATATAAATTGATTTATGGCATGCAATTCGTCGGTCAATCTCCTTCCACATATGATTTATCAAATAAAAAAGTTGTGAGAGTGCTAACTGTTTTAAACCAGGTGATATGATCAGAATGAAGTGTTTGGATAATAGAGACAGGCATTGACAAATTAAGCTATGAGAGATCCCTACACAGACACACATGTTATTCCAGTTTGATGTCCCTATAAATATGGCTTGGAGACATTGCAGTCTATTTTGGAATTCAGAATAATTCCATCATAATTCGAATTGCTATTCTTTGATGTTGCCTTGATGCAACCAGACCTTAACATATTTCTTATAAAGATCAGACATGAATAAGATTACAAGTTTAATGAGAAGTCGTCTTGAAACGTAACATTCACTCACGTGGTCATATGCTCGTTACTCCCAGCTGACCGTGGAAATGCTGCAGGGAGTGAAACACATCTGACAAGTCTACGAATATAGAAGGCATACTGTGCTAACTGTTGGTACACAATTTGCTGCAAAACTGTGGTACACGTGGCTTCATCTAGTTAGCGTTATTGATCTGTGTTGTTGTTGTTGTTATTGCATGCCCCCAAAGGCCAGCAGCGCTAGACCAAGTCCATGACGTTGTACACTCTACAATAGTCCAAAAGCAGGAGAGGGTCGTCATCCAAGTCCTGCCTGGAGAGCCCTAGGCACTCAAGGATATGTTCAGGTGAAGCCTGCTCGGTAGAGCAGTTGTTACAGGTTTCAAAGGTTCGGGAACCCTCACAAAATTTTAGGGTTCTACTGATCTGTTGTTGCACTTCATTTGTTCTTTTTGACCGTTATTGTCAAATATTGGTCATATCTCAGGCTTTATTATTCAATAATAGTGTAATGTTCACACTCTAAACAAGCAGTAAAGAAAACCATCAAAATGCTGTTTTTTATATCAGATGTTTGCTTATAACATTGTATGGCTTATCGTAAGCTTTGGAATTACATAAATGTTTTATCACTGTTCCTAATATAATTTTCCCTTAGTCTCTCATCATAGTGACGTAATAAATGTCACCTGATGGCTTCCTGTTACCTGTAACACATTGTTTTTTAACATATTTGTTACAATCCTCTAGATTAAAATTTTATTTTAGAGATAACAGTTTCGTATGATTCCGAATTATCCTCAGTTTATGGATATAAGTGGGACTCTAAGATTATGGTGAAAATAAAATCTAATATTTTTTAATATGCAGAGAGCAAAAATGAAAATGCTTGACATAATAATATTTATATGATTAAATATGATTTGCATAAAAATCAACAGTTCTCAAGGAACACGTAGTCATATTACATCAATAACCACAAGCCTACCAAGTTCATATTGTGTATTACATTTTGCAGAAAGTGTCCATTTCCTTTTTGATCTGAGTACAAGGTTAAAACTGGTTGAAGATGATAGGAAAGAAAGAGACAATTTTTAATGTCTTTGATTATTCTAATTGTTCATATATTTAAACTTTGTAATGTGCTTTTAGAAAAGAGTATGGTAAGGAACCACCATGTAAACAAATATTTTTGTGTTTTTTATATAGCTTAAGGATGATAATTGTTTGTTATTAAATGTGTGGAATGAGTTTGATTGACGGTTAGACGTAAGTCGTGTCACTAAAAGGGCACATAATGCACATTTGTAACGGGTGAACTACTTGGTGAATTATTATTTTTTCATATATCTTTCATATGTATAAGTGTAATATTTTTTAAAACACAGTTTTAAAAAGAAATGAATACAAGTCCTGTATAGTGCAACCGATTTCGTATAATAAAAAATATTTATGTACTTTAAGAAGAAAACCATTTTTCTTTTCTATCATATTTAAGAGAGAAAATAATACCGAATGTATTTTAAAATAACAAAGATAAATTTAAACTGAATAAAATCTATATAAAAATTCTAATTGATGAATATACAAATTATAATTAAGATATATATACAATAATTTCATTTACAAGAAAATTCATAAAGAATTTATTGATGTTAATGTAGAGTTTTTCTCAAAACATAAAGATAGAAATATATAAAATATTTAATTTAAAAAGAATGTTATTTATATTTATTTGATGGTTAATTACAATTTCAATTGCGTTTATCGATTAAAGTAAATAAAATGGCCATGATGAATTAACTTTCGGTCAATAACCAGATAAAAGATAGAATTGGTGTAAAACCAACAATACTATATATAAAGCTCATTCTCTGAATTTCCTATATTTCGATAATTATTATACGAATCTTTTCTATGGGAGATTGGAATTAAAAAAGACCATATCCACATTGATCGAGATTCTAAAAAAGGAAATCCAATTCCATTTCTATAAAAGGAAACGAAACTGATGCAAAGAAAAATTTATAAACATAGGACGTCAATTAAATAGAGTAAGAAAAATATACTAAGATGAACTTCTATCTATAAAATTCTTCAGTAAAACAATTGAACGTATCACAGTTAGAAACAGAGACAGTATAGATCGAATTCTAAAGTTTTGGGAAAAAATAAAGTAATTTTAGGAACATTTAAGAAGTTAAATAAATAACACAAACATTATATGTTTATAATATTTCGTCGACCAAGAAAATTGGCGCAAATATCACCAGTTAAATATCGCTAATTTAAATAAATAACTGAAATTGTTTCACATTGCTTCTTCGTATATACTTAATAAGTTTCAAAACAGAATGTAGAAGATAACGATTAAAAATATCTGGAGGAGTTTATTTGTAAAAATAAATAAACTGGAATTTACTTTACATTTTCTGACAACAACAATAAAAAAGTTATTTAAATAAAAACCTAAAAAGACTCAATTGCTTCAAATAATAACATTAAACCCCGTTCAGTAGTTGTCAACATTTTACATCAACAACGAATAAATCTTAGAACAGTAAAAACAGTAATATTGAAACTCTCAAAACAAGTTGGTTGTGAATCAACTTGGCTAGGTCATTCCTTAGCCTTGATTTCAAATGATATCATATCGTCCCGATGAGAATGATATATTACTTGAGGAATTCTGAAATATTCTTTTCAAAATTCCTGGATGTTTAGAAGTTGCTTCTAAAGATATAAGCGAATCGATTATCAGTTAGACTCTAGATTTTAAATTGCAAATAATGGTAAACTTATTCTAAGTGTCGAAAAAGATGACTTTATTACCCAAGTTGAAACAGATACGCGACCATCAACTAGTGTCGAATTTTCCGGCTTTGAAGTGAAGGAAAAATCAGCCCAAGTGGGACCATATATATGTGAATTCGGCACAGGTGCCTTATAATCCATGGTGCCAAATTCCGAGATTGGTGATTTTTTGGCGGATTTTCTTGCGCATCTGGCAACCTCTCGTTTTTATTACGTCATCCATATGAAGACCTATAAGAATTATACAGTAAATTCTATTTTGGTAATCCTAGCATTTACGTCATCGTGCACGTCACGATACGTCATCTTGTCAACATTTCTTCATCGCCAAAAAAATTCAGAATTTGGCATCATGGATTATACGGCACCTGTGCCGTAAATTTTCACTGTCAAGCGGACGCGTGACTTGGCTACCCGAAAACGAATGAAAGCAGTGAAAAGCTTACCCTGACCTAGATGTTCAACAATCAATGACTTTCATTTGCAGCACTATATTAATGATTATCACCATTAATGACCAGTATCTTGTGAGTATCTTAACATGTAAAAGTGTTGTTTTCCATTTAATTGATTAAAAGTTCTTTTTTTTAATTATATAGTTTTTCTTCCATTTTTAATATACAGTCATTAGTTAAAATGGATCTGTTTATCGAAAAATTCCAATTAACTGAATATTTGATTATAAGAATGGCGTCCGATCCCAATTCATTCGGATAATTTCAGTTCTACTGTATACATTTTCATTTCTATTGTATACATGCATTTTCTAAATGTATGCGTATATACAATAGAACTCCAATTATCTAAATATATTGACGGTTTTATATCTCGATATTGACATATATTGAATGTTGATATCTCAATATATTGATGGTTTTACATGCAAACTAGAATGGAATATATTCCTACACATTAAGAAACAGACTCGAATTCAAAATCATACTCATTTGCTCACATAAGGGGCAATGGATTGCAACAGTGCCTTAGGAAAGAAATTCACTGGGAGTGAGACTTACCAGAGGGCGGTGAGTTGCATTTGGTTTTGTCGGTGGGATTACTGTTGTGTCCGCAACCAGCCTTATTGACTGTGCATACTTTGACCGAGTAGTTGGTGTTGGGTCGGACGGTGCTTTTGAAGACCAAGTTCTCCTTCTGGACTTCATTGAACTCCTGGAAGCTCTCCTGCACCACGTGGCCGCTCGTATTCCTGTACCGCGCGCTTCCTTCCAAGGTAACCTGGAGATACGTAAAGAAATCATGTCAATAATGAGATTAAATGCAAGTTAGTTTTTGTTAATGACTATAATTACAGACTTTTTCATGTGTGTATGTTATCATTTACACAAAGTATTGGTACCTAGGCATTTTATAGGTATTACCAAGAATTGAAATGGAGTACATGCGATATATGTGCACATTAAATTTGGGAAGCTGAAAGTCCTATGGGCAGTCGTTAAGCTATTACCATGGATGTAATGGTCTACAGAAAATTTCCTCCTCCTCCAGATCAGAGTCAAAATTGAGAGAATGGATCCTCTGGTGGTGCCATCTATTGGAAGAGTTTAAGAGCAAAGACGTACTTTGACCTTCGTGGTGCTCTGGCTAAACGAAAGACGTACCCATATGATTTAATTTTGCCGTCGGCTAGCGAGCTTGGCTTTTCCAAGTGTTATAAATAACAACAATAACAGTTCAAATTTCATGATTTATTATTAAGTAAAATATAAAAATGTGGATCTAAAAATAAAACTCTTGAAAGATATCTAAATATATAAGTAGATATTTTTTAAAGAAGGAAAAACATTCCTTTGGTTTTTTTGTTTCAGAAATATGCCTCTGATATTGTAAATGTTGAAAATATTTATATTAGCGAATGGCACTATTGTGATATTGAGGATCTTAAGTTATCTAGACTATTCTATATCAAAAGGTTATTATTGTCATAAATCAAGTATACGCAAAATGTAAATATTCTTACTACTTTTTATGCAAGTTATTCTCATGAGATGAATATTATTACAATTACAGAAACTATTTCAATCACATACCAAAGAAAGAGGAATGAAATTTTATTTTTCAGCTTATAGTTTATTCTGCTTAAGTATCATCATGTCTTCTTCTTTGTAAGACTCATCAAGCATTTTATAATATCCCTTTCACAAGCCCTTTTCAAAACAAAATAACTGTATATTTCTCTAAGATTTTATAAGCTGAGCAAATTATATTTATCAGTTACTTATGTTTCGATGTGTTTTAAAAATGAATAAAAAAACTTTTGCTTAATATGATATTTGTTTTTGAAATATCTGACATTGATAAGAATGCAATTCTGATCACATTTATGTGACAGAAATGATGTGGGAATTTATTTACACACACTGCCTAACATTGAGAATACAACATCAAGAAGAAGTTGCCAGAAAAAGACGAAACTAGGCAAACCGAGAGAGACAGTTATTAACAATAAGATCCCTTATTGTTAATAACTGTCTCTCTCTGTTTCATGTTTTCTCTGTCTGTATTTCAAAATAATATGCTTAATACAGAGTGAGAACAGGGTCGGGTCAGTGGATTTTAGAACCATTGTGGAATGCAATAGACGAGGAAACAAGTCTAGGTACAGATTCAAAGAGTACGGACGACGTCCTGAAGAATGGCTCTTCCCTTCCCGGTCCACCATTTCCTAAAATGCGTCTTCTAGAAATGGAAGTGATCTTGAATTATACGCAGTGGCACCTCTAAAATCATGATGCATTTTGTCACGCGGTTGGGTGTTCCACAATTGCTACAGGATTTGATCTGCCTCTTCGTCAACGTCACACCCGTACGTGGCGATTACAACTGAAGAAACAAATGCGTTACTCATCTGAGAAGACAATTCTGTGCCATTCTCTTGTCCACATCATTCTAATCCGGCACCATTTCAGACGTTGGCGTCTGTACTGTGGGGTCAATGGCAGTCTTCTTCACGGCCGGTCCCTTAGCGCAGGCCACTAGCAACCAACAGACGGCAAATGGCTCTGCTCGGTATAAGAGCAACCAGGGTGTCTTGCACATGCTGCAGAATTTTGGTATACTTATTTTGCGGGTCCGGCACCACCCTCCATTGGAAGCGTTTATCCATGCGTGCTGATGTCACACTGGCTGCACCGGCAACCTATAAACGTTCCACAGTTCCTTGTTCCAACCATCTTTGTCACAGTCGGTGCACAGTGGTCGTGTCCAGGTGTCTGCTGTAAGGACCAACCGGCCCTTCTCAGTTTAATTTTGTGCTCCTCGTAAACTGCTGGAATGCGTCTGTCTGCTGGAACTGACTGGGAGGACAATGACTTGGCATTCTCTCCAATTACAGACGTCCTCTGTGACGCAAACAAACTTTCAACGGTTATTTTCTAAGCATCAATAACGGCGCGAATATCGCCCACTCTGCTGCTTCCTCAGCTTATATTTTATTCTAAGTGCGCTGGAGAGTTGCTCATTTCACATCATTTTCATTACTTGGTTAGGTGCGTCTACTCTGAAATTTGAATTAATTTTCTGGCCACTTCTTCTTGGTGTTGCATTTTCAATGTCGGGAAGTGTACTTTTGTAAATAAATATTATGCACTGTAATTACTTCATTTTTCAATAGAATCATTTTTTTTCATTGATTAAAAAATTATATAAATATATGGTATGAAAAAAGTAGGACACTTATATTTTATAAATTGTGATTTATATTTTATACTTTATAAATTATTTAAAAATTTTATTTTTATTTTATTAAACTATTTTTTTGTTTTTATAGTTAATGAGTTTTATCTATAAATACATTAAGGAAATGTTATAAATTAGTACTTAAGGATTTTAGGTCTGGGAAAATATAGAAGGACACTTGCAAAATATTCTCATTCTGGAATCAGTAGAATATATTTACATATATTTTACTGCAAAAATCCTCAGTTTTTGTACAGTTAAAATGTCTAAATGGAAACCATTACATGAATTTCATATAGAGTCTAAATTGTGTCATGATGCTGGTACAGATGTATAGAGAAATTGCTAAGGCACTTACACATCAGTCCAAACGCAGTTTCTAAGATCTTGAAAGTCCAAATTGTCAGAGAAAAGTAAAGACTGGCAGACTTAAAAAAGTGATAACATGTTATCAAAGGAAGACACTTACAAAGTTTAAAAATAAACGCGTGAAAGCATTGTAAAAAGCACAAGACCAAGCTGAAATCATATATGTAACCAGAAGAACAATTTACAACTACGTAAAAGATCGTAAATCTTCAGGCTCAAAAAAGAATGCACCATACTAAGCAAAAAGTTTGTTGGGGTTTGCGCCGCAAAGTCCAAAAAAGGACAAACTGCCCTAAATGGAAAGAAAGACACATTGAGTATTGGTTGCAGTGGGCGAAGGATCACATTTCTTGGAACTCCGAATGGATTGCCGACCAACTTGTCTAGTGGTCAGCGTGCCTGACTGCGGATAAGGAGATCCTGGGTTCGAATCCCGGTTCGGGCATGGATGTACTTTTCTCCCTCTATCTATCCTGTCTTTGTTCTTTCCTTCTATGAATAAGGTGTGAATGGTTGCCTACCCTATAAATGGGTTCCTATGGCATGTGTGTAGAGCAAAGTCGTACTTTCACCTTCACGGTGCTCTGATTAAAACGAAAGACGCTCCCAATCGATTTAATTCGCATAGCATAGGGAGCTTGGCTTGTCCAAGTGTCATTAGTAAATGACAACAACAACCGAATGGACTTGTTATTTTTGATGAAAACAATCAATTTCGAAGGCCCAAACGGTTATTAATATTATTGGTATTAATTAGATATGTAAGAAAAATGTATTCTACTCGATAGATGAAAGGAGACAGTTTAATAGTTTGGATAGCAGTTGGATAAAGTGGAAAGACATATCTAGTGTTTCAGGATGGAAGACAGAAATATACACAGTTTTCATTCAAGTTTTAAATTCAGAGCTTCGTCTCTATGGCTCTAAACTAGGTGGAGAAAGTTGGATATTTCAACAAGATTGAGCATGGAGCATCAATTCATAAGATCAGTGGCCCTGAAAATTGGTTTGAAACAAAAAATATTCAGGTTTTTCCATAGCTTGTCAAAAGACCAGATCTCAATATTGCTGAAAATATATGGTCAGTAATTATTCGCCTTGTTCACACCGGGGGCAAGCAAGATGAATCTTCGATCGAACTTCGACAATCTTTGAATTATGTTCGGGACAATTTTTGTCAAACCGAAATACAAGAGTTGATGATTCAATCCCAAAAAGAGTCTTTAAAGTAACTAAAGTGAAAATGGCAGAAGAATTCCTTATTAATAAGACTTTTATTTTCACTATTTAGAACTAGAATTGTCCTTATATATTTTTCACTGAGTATGATGTGATTAAAACTAATTTTTAACTGTAATAAACAATAAAGTTGTATTCCATGTCACATTAGCTGATTGTAAACAAGTTTTTATAAGTGTTATAATAAGATTATTTAAAAAAATTCAAAATTCTTTTATTTGAAAAAAAAACCTGGTGTCCTATTTTTTCCAGCATATACATATACATACATATATATATATATATATATATATATATATATATATATATATATATATATATATATATATATATATATACACACACATATATATATATATATATATATATATATATATATATATATATATATATATATATATATATAATTTTTTGTGCGCTAATAGCTTTAAAAGTAAAGTAAACAACAGTTTTATTTTTACAATTTATAATTGTGTTTTTTAAAAATATTTAGGTTATTTTCTCATTAGTTGGAATTAAATTGCATTGGCACACTGGGAACGAATACAACATATGTGGGTACAAATAACTTTAAAATCACGTGATTCTTCCATAACTTTCATACGTATTTTCATTAAATAAAGAGACATTTTCTAAAACTGCAGTTAATGCGCAAGGAAAACACGCGTTTTCATTCGGCATTATACAATTAAACTTTGAATTACAACTTGCTACAACCCTTCTGCTAATTGCTTGCATCCGAGTCCATTACACAGAAGCAACACATGGCAGATGTTTAATGAATAATGTCGTTATTTAGGCGCGTTTTTAAATTATTCGCATTGTGGTGAAGTTAATTATATGTTGAAACTTCCTTTCGTTAAAAATTTTCTGTTTGTATAATTTCTGAACCGAGATAATTAAGCTCTAGAGTCACGTGGTATTTACAATTTAGGTGTAGTTTAATTAATTGTGATATTACACTCGAGGTCGCAATTTTTTTTACTTTGAAAAATTACGAAATCAAGTAAAGGGATAACTTTATGTGATTTGAATTTTGGGAAAAGAATTATGTTTGCGTACTAACAGAATGCGAATAATTGATAAGCGGAATGAGGTTAAATGGCTTGCTTGGGAATTAGTGGACAACAGCCCTAAGTGCAATTTCAAGGCCCGTTGAGTATGTATTCTTTGCTAACTGAATCCATAAACGTTACTAGATACCTGTCACAAATAATTCGAATGCTTACTCAAACTGTTGTGTAAGCAGTAGTTGTTCAGGCAGATTTTAAATTTTGTGTATTGCTACAGAAACCGCCAAGTTATTTTCAATTTTAAGGCATTAGGAAATATTCAGCTATTTATTATAAAGAATTGAGACTTAATTGGGGTTACATGTAAAATTTTATCACATAAAATAATTTTATATTTATCGGATGTTATTTTAAATTCTTGTTTAAATTTTAATGGCAATTCTGTTTCAAGAATATTTTATAGAAATTTATATATATTAAGTCTATAAATTATTAATTGTAATTTTTAAAAAATATTGAATACTTTTATTGAAACGCATACTAGCAGCCGAATATTATTATAAAAATAATGAATACTTTTTTATTTATAGTAAGACATTAATTTAATTTAATTTATAATTTTTAACTTTAATTAATATTTTGTTTTAAATATTTGTTAAAATATAAAAAACTATGAAACATTTTTACAATTTTCCGGAATTTTAATTTTATATTTTAATTTATTATTATTACTAAATATCCCTGTTTATAAGTGTCTTGTCCAGCTAGCAACTGAAAAGTAATTGAAAGGTAATCTGATTTTCGATATAACAGTTTGTATGTTTGTAAAGCTTGGAATCCACTCCGAATTTTAGGCCCCGATCTTTGCCCTCTTGTGAAAAAAACAAAAAAACCTTGAGTGACAAATTAACCAATTTTTATATAATTTTGTGACCTCAAAAGTTTTTTCAGAAGTCCAAAATTATATGGAATTATTTCACTCACACCTACTGTATGCTTGCTTCTATTTTAAAAGGTAAGCAATTGAAATAATAGGAAGATATTCAATACAAAGTAATTTGTATTAGAATCATTGAAATTTACACAACATAATGAATGACAATTTACGAGTAAAGTTTTTTCAAAACTTTGAAATGCTCTTGATTTTAATAACATTTCACTCTACTTTCTTAATATTTATCTATAAAAATGTTCACAAAAATATTTTTATTATAATGAAAAATAATATATATCTAGAAAACTATTATTCACACACAATATATTAGAAATAACCTTAGAATTCTTATTTCAGTTAATATAAGAAAATACACGTAACTAAAATTTATTTAATTTAAAGTTATAGAGAAAAAGGTGCAGAATAGTACAAATAAATGTTTAACAATAAGTTACTCATTTTTGTTTTAGAATGCTCTGAATGTAGCGTATACAAGATATAGCTAATACTAAAATCTAATTTATTCCATAACCTTATTGTAGCTCAGATTTTTGAAAAATACGTTCATCCCATTTTCTATATTTAATAATCTTCGTATGCCATCTACAGATGAAGAAAATTGTTGAAAAGAACTTTAAGCATGTAGGAATATAGTCGTAATAAAAAATAGTTGTGAACTTGAGCTTATAAGAATGATGGTAATAATTTGATTTCTTACACTTTTAGATCTCTTCCAATAGCAAAGAGGATCTTCTTTTTTAAAATGTTAGTTTTTTGTAACTGACAGCATGTTATCTGTCAAATAATAAACATTAAGTACATATATACTAAACAGAAAATAGTAAAATTGTTTCGTATCATTATATTTTTATTTTCTTGAATAGAATATAAATCTTTTTTAACCTAATGCTTTTTTGGGAATTATTGAGTTAAATAATGAAATAACCACTATCATACTTCAGTTAGTTTGAAATTCAGAAGTATAACTTGTATAAACTTGTATAAATTTATCACAATATACACTGTATTTTTATATGAGACATATTTTAAAAATTATTTTATCGATAAGAGTTTACGTTTTATTAGATTTTGAAATATTACAGGGTGAAATGTTTTAGTACGGAAAATTACTTAGATGAAAATATTATTTATATAATATTTCCAAATTTAAAATTAGGGGTTTTTTTCAGCAAAGAAAATGTTGATATTTGACATAAATATTTACGTTAAAATAAAAGATTGAAAATTTGATATAGAATTAGATTCCATTTTTATTTCAGTTTCGTTTATTCATCGTGTTAATAAGGTTTACATTGAGATTTTTGAAAGAAGAAATTGTAGATGTTCGACATACATTTCACGCTAAAATAAAAGATGGAAAATTTAATACAAAAAATTAGATTCCATTTTCAGAATTCTTTTCTGCCATCAGTATATAGAACTAGGCTATCAGTATTTGGACTAGGATTTGACTATCACAGTCATGGACTAGGTAGTTTTCCGACATTGAATTGATAGTCTGCATACCCTTTTCAAAGATAACTGATGTTTTTTCCTTTCTGAAAAGTGGAACGAGGAGATTAGTATTGATTGTAGTATTTCTGGATAAGCACTTCGAGACTGTGCGCTCCTTCAGGAAGTCAAGGGCGTTGAGTTCGAGACCGATCTCTCGTCTTATATCGGAATCAAACTGTAAAGTGGATGATATTTTTAGTCTGGTTTTCTTGGACCAATTTTCAAAGGTTCTTCGTGAAATGTTTTCTTAGTCACGACCTCGTATTTTATTAGTAAAGTTTATGGTTTGGTATATCCTTCTGTTTTTGAGTAAGGTGAGAACACATTCTCGCATCACGTGTTCATTGATTGTAGAGGAAACCCTCAACACATTTTTGGCCGGTTCCTTTAAATAATAATTCGTTTTTATTATGTTTTATCTCTGAAAGAGATAACAACTTTACGATTATGATGTGATTTTCAAAGGAGTGTAAAATTAAAGGAGCATAGTATAAATTTTATGATAATAATTGCTCCATCTATATGCTGTTGTTTAATTTCATACCAGCTCTGGTACTTCAATTGGATATTGGTACTTCAATTGGCAAGGTTCTTTGTGAAATGTTTTCTGGGTCACGACCTCGTATTTTATTAGTAAAGTTTTATGGTTTGGTACTTCCTTCTGTTTTTGAGTAAGGTGAGGACACATTCTCGCACCACTTGTTCATTGATTGCAGAGGAAACCCTCAACACATTTTTGGCCGGTTCCTTTAGGTAATAATTCGTTTTTATTATGTTTTTGTCTCTGAAAGAGATAACAACTTCACGATTATAATGTGATTTTAAAAGGAGTGTAAAATTAAAGGAGCATAGTATAAATTTTATGATAGTAATTGCTCCATCTATATGCTGTTGTTTAATTTCATGCCAGGTCTGGTACTTCAATTAGATACTTTCACTTCAAAAGGAAGATGGCAACTGAGGACAGAATACATGGCGGGTGTTTATATGTTTTCTATACTTTCCAGCTGACATTTTGAAACCCACGAAAATTGAATGCATAAATGGAAATGTTCTTTTTTTACTACAAGCCTTATTCCTGTGCAATCCTAATTAATTTTTTTGTTCATATCAGTATGCAAACGATTACTACTAATTCATCAACGATTACTGAGTACATTTCACAAGATAAATCATTGTGTCATGTTTATTTTCGATTTCCCTTTAGAAAGTAAGCAGACAATTTCATCTCCAAGGATCCGATGACGTCATATGCAAGTATCTAGTTCTCATTACACATGCGCATGATTAACAGAAAGAAAAAAATGTACTTACATTGTATCCCTGGACACTTCCCCGGACATTCTTCGGAGCGTCCCATGTCACTACGACATAATTGAGGTTCTGGGTGCTGTCGTGGTAGCATTTCATCGTCACATTTTCTGGTGGGTCTGCCACTGCAATAAGAGACCATCCTTTCGTTTATTATGTTCACTAAACGAAGGAATAAGAGACCATTCCTTCATTTATTATGTTCATTTATGGCATTTAAACAAAGGAATAAGAGACTATCTCTTCGTTTATAATGTTCATTAAACGGAAGATTCAGAGACCATCCCTTCGTTTATTATGTTCATTAAACGAAGGAATAAGAGACCATTCCTTCATTTATTATGTTCATTTACGACATTTAAACAAAGGAATAAGAGACTATCCCTTCGTTTATTATGTTCATTAAACGGAAGATTCAGAGACCATCCATTAGTTTATTATGTCCATTAAACGAAGGAATAAGAGACCATTTCTTCGTTTATTATGTTCATTTACGACATTTAAACAAAGGAATAAGATACCATCCCTTCGTCTATCATGTTCATTAAACGGAAGACTAAGAGACCATCCCTTCGTTTATTATGTCCATTGAACGAAGGAATAAGAGACCATTCCTTCATTTATGACATTTAAATGAAGGAATAGGATACCATCCCTTCGTCTATCATGTTCATTGAACGGAAGACTAAGAGACATTCTCTTCATTTATTATTTTCATTGAACGAAGGAATAAGAGACCACCCTTTCGTTTAAATGCCACATTCTTGAAGCACATTCAAAAGAAAAATAAATTAGAGAAGCTGTTGTCGAAAATAATACGGATGAGGAACCATATTTTTTCTTTCCCGTAAGTATATCTTATTGAATAAAAGATTTCTCTTGATATTTAAAAAAGAGAACATATTTTATTTAAAAGAGAAAAAAATAATTATTCATGAAATTTGCTTTAAGCTCAGATTTTTGTCTTTCTTTCTTTCTTTTTCAACTAATTGTAATTTTATATTAATTAATCGCCGTGTTTACTATACGATGAAATTGATTTCAAAATATCATTAAAAATAATTAGCGAAGACAAAATCTAGGAATGAACATTTAAATGATGGCTAAATCTTCAATTAACAATCCAATATTTCTTATGCTGCAAACTTCCGGTTTCCAATCCATTATGGACAACTGATGATTAATGTAATAACTACTCTAATGTGAGTAATCTTGAACACTTGTATTATTTTACATAACAATGCAAATGTTGCATTCAAGTATTCTAATTTAATTATTCTTATTAAGTATTCAAGTTTATTATTTAATATATAAAATAAGTTTTTAATATGTTAATAACTTAAATGCAACGTTATTTTTAATTGTATATCTACAAAATTTCATTTTTTAAATACTGGATATTTTTACTGTTTTGTAAGCGTGCTTGATGACTAACCCTTCTACATAACAAGACTGGAAACAGCTACTTATTTATCGTTACCCAGTGGACACCTGTGAATCAAGACACGGGGACGAGTAGCATTATCCACGCCATTCTACTACAAATCCGTTTACAGGGTGGGCCACATTCCTGCATCATCACAGAAGAAAGGACAGAGAAACACAGAGAGAAAGAAACATCCACACCCTAACCGGGATGCGAACCCGGGACCCACAGCTCAGGAGTCAAGAACGCTAACCTATATATATATATATATATATATATATATATATATATATATATATATATATATATGTGTGTGTGTGTGTGTGTGTGTGTGTGTGTGTGTGTGTGTGTATGTAATAAATCATTTAATTATTCTTTATTGGTATAAAATTAATTAATTATTTAGTATTATATTTATATATGATATATAATTAATTAGTTACTTTTATAGCCGCCCAACTTGTCTAGTGGTCAGTGTTCCTGACTGCGGATAGGGAGGTCCTGGGTTCGAATCCCGGTTCGGGTATGGCTGTACTTTCTCTCTCTATCTATCCTGTCTTTGTCCCTTCCTTGTATGAATGAGGTGTGAATGGTTGCCTACCCTATAAACAGGTCCCTATGGCATGTGTGTACTGAGGAAGTTGGACTCCACACCAAAATATGGTTCAATTGGAAAATTGGAGCAGCGCACTCCATATTGCCATCCTGACCGGCACACGCGCGCGACAACAACAACAACAACATTACTTTTATACCAGTAGAGAAGAATTAAATTGTCAACTGTATATGCAAAAACTAAGTCTAGTTACTTTTTAAAATGACTCATACTGGAAGAAAAAACGGTTAAAGTATTCCGGCAGTTTTTATAGAAATGATTGTGCAAATGTACCAAAGTTTAAAAAGAAATAATTATCTATAGATCTCGTTAGTTGAGGTGAATCAGTTGATCGGATGTTTAAATTGATTTCCTTATTTATAGCCATGACTTCTTTGCAGCTTTGTCTCGAAATTTTCCGGAAAGCAGACTTTCCTTATTCCAGTCATGTCAACTTTATCCCGCTCGTAAGCGGCTTTCCAAAAACCTTTCAGTGTGTCTGGATTCCTCCACTGAAAAACAGGCTTTAATAAGCCGAATGTCTAGAGTTCTATTGGGGAAATATCACGTGATTTGACAGTTCTTTAACGGGTGCATTTTTTAATTCTAGATTTCGTTTTTTGCTAAATATGAAGTATTTGATTGACTGTGGTCGAGCTTGCCCACATATCACTTAATCTCAGAAGTGACTTTTTTTCCCCCTACGAATTGAATTTCCTTGGGAAATGTTAAATATGTAATGTGTATTCGTTTTTTTATTTTTTGTTTATGCATTATTTATTTTTTGTTACTTTTGTCTAAATTTTTAATTTTCTCTAATAATTATCTTTTTTAATATTTTAATAATATTTCTCTAATGTTGTGTTCAATAATATTTACTAATCACATTTAGTTTTTCTTGTAATTGATATTTAGCAAGTTATATTAACAGTTTAATAATTCCGTTTTTTACGAAATAATCTATCATTTGTTCTCTTTTCATCAGAGAGTAGCGTCTTTTTTTATTTAAAATTTCATTCTCTTTGTTTTTCATTAATATATTTTAAAATTTGGTTCAATAAAATAAAACTTAATTAATTTATTTAAATAATCAAGAATATATAAGTTAATATAAAAATAGCGATATTATTATCTTAGATTATAGATTAGATACTTTTCCCATATAATGGAACAATTTTATGTCTTTCCACAGATACTGATTTACAAATATTTTTATGACAAGATTAATTATATATATATATCATTATTTCAGTCTATATCTTAGTTTATATTATTTCTCCAAATAAAGCTTAGTAATTTAACTTTATTTTGAAGTTAAAACATATATGCATTTTTGAAGACATTTAAGAAAACCTCTCCATATATATATTTTTTTATCAAGGAACTCTAATATATTAAACAATATTTAAATTAGATTTTACTAAGAAGTATACTCTATTAAATTACTTATAAGCATGAACAAAAATATTAAATTTCACATAGTTTCTTAAGTGGAAGAAATTCTTTCGAGAAAAGGATTTGTCTTAGTATAATATTTAGATTAATTAATGATGATTTATAAATTAACTCTGATTAAAAATTATTATTTATGAAAAATTTAAGTAAAATCTTATTATTCACTATTTTGTTAAAAAAATGTTTTTTTCCAAGATCAGGATGCTTTTAGTGATTTATTAAAATTTCATCAGGATATTCTTAATGAGTTATGATATAAATGCAAATTATTAGAGTAATATCATAATATCTAGAAAATTGAGGTAAGTTTAATTTAATTTATCTATTATATTTAAAAATTTATTAATCTTTAACTTTAAAAACGGATAGTAATAAATATTAACTGAAGAAAATAAGGAATTTAGTGTGTAAATATGTAATGAGTTTAGTAGAAAATTGAGAGCAAGAAGCTCTATTTGCATATTAATGAGCGCATTAATGCAAAATATTTAGTTTCTCTAGAATATTTTTTGCAATACAGATCCCTTGAATTTGAGAAAAGTATTAACAGCTCTGAAAATGAAAATTTATTATTAGAGCAAGAAGTAGATTTTTAACTTTAATTTAAAAATTATTACCGATAAAGTGTTTATGTGGTGTTCTTTAAATAATTAACTAGTTTTGCTTTGAGTTACTCATTATTTATAAATAAATGTTTATTATTATTTTTTGTTAAAAATTTAGTAACTAATCTCGATAATATGCTTAAAGACTGTTAAGCTTTTGTAATTAAATTTCTTCATACTTTGTGCTTCTTTTAGTTTTCTCAAATATCTTAAAATTCTAGCTGAAATATTTTCTAAAGTTTTTAAAACTTTTATTTTTATTATAAGAAAACTACTTTCGGAGGCACACAATTTGCTGTGCATGTATTAAGCTAACTTAATTAAGTATTTTCAAAGTAAATTATAATGAATACCATCGCATTTCTTTTAATATTTTTATATTACATAAAAATGGCAAGCGAAATTGCTCAATATATAAAAATTGCTTCATATTGTGCAGAAAAAAACTTACAAATGAATTAAAAAATATTTGCTATAAATAAAATAATTACAATTTCAAATTATAGAAAATTCTAACTAAAACAATTTTGTTGCGATGAAAAATTTTCTATTGACTCTGATATATGAATATAGTTATAGACTAAAAGATAAGTTTCCCAATAAGTTCCAGCGCAGAGAAATTGATTTGAATGGGAATTTTAAGTAATAAACGAATGATTATGCTATGTTTTGCGAAAAACGGTATGTATGTGACTTTGAATGATGTCAAAATAGAGCGTATTTGGATTGAGGCTTATCCAGTCAGAATTATGCTTCTAACATTTGTCTAGATTATATGATTATCAATAGAATATAGAAACGAGGGGTTTCTGACACAGATCTGCATTTACTTAAGGAGGCCTAGAGTGAAGCTAAGGAAAAATAATAAAATATAATCATATGTAATAGAGTAAATGTTTATAAGTTGACATTTTTACGAAGTTTTACAATTTGAAATCTTAGAATGTCAAAAAGATGACCTCTGCCTTTACTTAACATTGCCTTAAAGGCCAAAAAGAATTAGACAAGTTAGCTTGTATTACAAACAAAAATAAAAATATTTGGTAACAAGCAGACAAAATATCTGTGGAGGAATTATAGAAGATTGTTACAAGAGATTTTACAATAAGTAAGAAATCACTTTACCTTATAATATTACATTTCCTAATTTAAATTACGTAGATAAAAGTTTACTTAATTAGAAATTTTTTGCTATATATATATATATATATATATATATAGTAAGGAGTCATCAAGGTATATTATGCTTATAATAATAAGGAAAACTTACTTCCATCGGAAGTAGTTGCATCTAGTTCGTCAGACCAACTACCACAACCAATTTGGCTACATGCCTGCACCTGAGAACAGAAAGGTACAAGAAAGTTCATATTTCCAATTTATTTATAAATTAATTTTAAAAGGGAACTAAAATTACAAGATTTATAGCATTTAATTTTAATAAATCAAGTTGTGATGGAGACACACAAACGTACATGCACGCATATATACCTACAATATACCTACAATAATCAGTTGATGTATATTAAATAACAAGTAATCAAACAACGACAGATATCGAGAAAAAACGTTGTGAAAATATGTAATTCCATAAGTGTCTAGCTTATATTCTGGAGTTTTATAAAATTTGGTAGTAACTTATGTAAGTGTCTGATATCATAATTAAGTATTCTGATAACGAAATTAGAGAAATTGATTAGGTCGTTAGGAGTTAATAGCTTAGCCATAACTTTATCAAGTAGAATTGATTAAATACTGATTTAAAATTACGTGTTTCCTTATCATGAAATAGTTGCAGGCGTTTACTGAAGAAGATATTTGTATAGAAATTTAATATCAAATAAAGTATGTGATTTTTTGCTAAAGTGATTAATTTTAAAATAAGTTTGAAGTTTAACACTACATTCATTTGAAATTTATGAATGATAATTTTAGAAATCTAAAATTAGCAATTCAACTCTTTTCTTTTTTAAAAATATTAAACTTGTTTTACAATAATAACTGTTTGTAAAAGATATGTTTATTATGCTGAGATTCAAACAAGATATTTGTTAGATTTCGTACGAGGAAACGCATAATAAAAGGTAAAAAATGTTACTATTATGTTACTGAGAGATGGATTGACTTGATTAAAATGAAAGCGCTGCTTCCTCCTAATGCAGGGGTGACTAACTTAATGCACCACGTGGGACAAATTCAATTTATAAAGTAGCAACAAGGGCCAAATTCAGTATTCTCTTTCATCAAATAAAAGAATGTTTTTGGCTCTTTTCTCTTTAAATTGTTAAACATCATCTCAATGAAAGCGAAACTATTTTTAAATATGTATATTTTGATTTTATGTTATATTAATAATAATGAGCCTTAAAATCTTTAATATATATCTATTATTCTATAAATATTTCATAAATAAGGTTCACATTTTGATTTCATTCTGATTTATAAGCCTAAAGAGAAGTATTTTTTGAGTATATATATATATATATATATATATATATATAGGTGAAATGACGTGAAAATTGAAAATTATACCTTACAGTTGCATGGTATGATTTCAGTAATACAAACTATATGTTTTTTATAAGACAAAATCAAATCAAAATGTAAATTATACAATTAAATATTTATAAATAAACTAAATTAAATATGAATTATATATATATATATATATATATATATATATATATATATATATATATATATATATATATATATATATATATATATATATATATATATATATATATATATATATATATATATATATATATATATATATATATATATGTGTGTGTGTGTGTGTGTTTGTGTGTATAAAAATTGAAGTTATATATATATAATATTGAAGTTGATTTAAAATATTGAGAATTTAACTATATAGCACAAATTTAAGATTTATAAAAATCATAAATTATTCTAAACCAAAACACTGAATAAAGTAAATAAATTTAACTCTATTGAGTAACATTTATTTTAAATGACATTAACGATGCAATGATGTAAAAATAAATTTAAAAAATTTAAGCTTGTGAAAGCATTATATAAGTGAATTTTCAAGAGATATAAACTACGATACTTTGTTGTTTATTCTTTTGATTCCAATTAAATGAAATTTTAATTTTTAAAGCTGTATTAATTAATGATTTGCAACCCTTTTTGCTTCTCACCATTAGATACATCATCTAAAAAAGTAATCAATACAATGCTAATTTTCCCAAAGGCCAGTTACGTTGTATTATTTTGAAATGCAATGTTTCTTATGCAAATTCCTTAAAATGATTAATGTAATATTTGAATAATTCTAACCATAGATGTGTTAAATGAATTCAATTTTATTTGTTTGATTTTCTAATTTAAATAGCACACTAAAAATTTTGTATACGGAATGAGAAAATTTTTTTATAATTACTTTATCAATGATTGATTCACAAAAAATTTATAATAAAAATTACTGTTATTATAGTTTTTTGATTAAATAATGTTTATTTACACAACTGAAGTAAAACTTCATTTTGACATGTTTTTTTATACGAAGCATTTTTATGCTTATAATCATTAACTTCTAATTAATAAACGCTAAAATGTTTTCGGTTCTGCGAATTGATATTTAAACTGTTTTAAGAATATTAAAAGAAAAAGCTAACATAATAATTTATAATTCAGAAAGAGGCGATCCTCATTTCACAACAACTTTGTTATTAAAAAGAAAGATTCCAACAATAATGTATCCGGCTAAATTAAAAGAAATTTATAACAATAATTGAAAGTATGTAAGTACTACTTATTGAAAAATAATAATTCTTTTGAAAGCTGATTTTTTTGAACACCTTAAAGCTTAATGAACAATATATAAGACAAAATTAAATGCAAAAGAAGTAAGTTAATTAACATTTCTCTATTGTGAATGAAAGTATCTTTTGCAGTTAACACAAGGCCAAATATATAAAAACTCACTCTTTTTAACACTGGATTGCATATTTCATAGGCAGCTGGTATTCATTTAATGCAATCTATTTTTTTTAAATTGCAAGTCTTCTTTAGAAACAAACTATTGATGCTCAATTTTTTTTTGCCATACCGTCCTCTTATGTGGTTGGGTAAAATAATTTAGTCTTTTCAAAACAACTCATTTATAATGCCTTGGCGGTAGCTTATTCTGAAAAGCGTATTTTATTTATGGACCCACAGTTTTTCTTTTGGTGGTGTCACAAAAGAGACCCTCTCTTTAGAAGATAAAAAAAAGTTCTCTGCTCTGGAATTACTTCATCTAAGCGAATTTCGAAATGGGCATAATTAACTGGATTGCTATTTTTATTTCTATTTCAAGCACAGCTTGTTTAGATTATATCAATGGATATTAAAAAAAAAAACAATTTTTTTTAAGTAGGCAGGAAGTAATTTGGTGGATTATCTGAAGCAGCAAAAATTCCTTGCCATTTTTAAAAGTCTTTTAAATGCATTTAAATCAGAGTATATTTATTAACAAATTTATGTTTTTCATTTGGATGGTTATCATAATATTGAATATCTGAAGTTTTAAATACATTTACGGTGGGAAGTATTTTGATTCTGTAGTAATTCATTTCTTTAATGTGGTGTATAAGGATATTCAATTGAAAATTCAGTACTAAAAATTTTTTTGTTTACAGGTTTCATGGCTTGCAATTATTTTCCGATGAAACTCTATTCAATGGAGTGCATTTGATAAAGAAAATGTTCCCTTTTGTGTGTTATTTTGGAGTTCGAGGGAAAAATAATAGAATGTAACCAAAGAAAAAAATGCTGATGAATAAATATGCTATAATTTATGCGAAAATAATTCCAATTTTATAATTTTCTTTCAAAAACTAACCGATGTAACCCTGATTTGTTGCATTTACGTATGCATGAATATTAATAATATCGAAAGTTTATTTTTGATATTAAGTATTAAGTTTGATTTTTTTATACATTGAAAAAATTAAAAAATTTTCTTTTGATGCACCAAAAATATTCTTTTACTATTTTTATTATTTTTTCTCACTAAAATCTATTTTATATTTTATTCATTTTTAAAATTACTTTAATTACGGATAAAATAAACCTAATGAATATTAAAACAAGACAAAAATATTCATATTAAATTTATATTCATAAATTTAAACTGAGGTATAACATAGCAATACATTTTTATATAATTTCAGAGAATCCTGTCTAGAAATTCTCTTTTTCTCTATATCTATATCTAAATCTACATATATCTATCTATATATATATATATATATATATGTATGTATGTATGTATGTATGTATGTTTGTATGTATGTATGTATGTATGTATGTATGCATCTATGTATCTATCTATCTATCTATATATATATATAAAGTTCGGATTTGAATTTTTAGTCTGAAAATTATTTTTTTCTGCATAAAATAGAAATAAAAACTGATTAAATTATTTTAACTGAACATTTTCTTACTATAAACATAAACTTTTTTTTTATCTAATTTAAAAATATATGCAATGTTGTGATTCGTTAAGTTATAAGCAAATATAAGTTAAACTGAAAGTTAATATTATTATGCTGCTAATTACAATTTTGAAGTGCAAAATGGAATTTCAATTTTAGAATATATTATTTAAAATGGAAGAATCGTAATTTTTTTGTCAGCTAAGAAATTTAAATTCAAATGAAATTAATGTAGTAAATATTTTATAATATATATTTAATCGATATATTCATACTATAAGTATATTAGAAATTAAGTTTCATTTCAATAAATATTTAATAAGTCATAAATGTAAAAAAATCTTATTACAAGAAGTAAGCATATCTCTTTCTCTCACCTCAATTTATCTCAACAATTATTTTCATCACAACTCGGTAAATTTTAGATTTTAAACGTACATAAGCATTCTATGTGAATCGCATGTGCTCTAAACCGAATTAAATTACATAATAATTTGTTGGTACTCTTTGCACGAGCAGATGACGAATGTTTTGGCTGCAGCTGCATATTTTAAAGTTTTGCTCTGAAAATGAAAAAGTTCTGGTTTACTATGTTTAGCTTATAAGAAAACTTTTAAATGTTGGATGAAATTACTCATTTTTAATTTATAAATTTTGAAAATCAGATGTGTTTGTGTGATTATATGTTTTTTGAAGTTTATTGGAAGTGCTCTTAACTGATTAGTAGTCATTTTGCTCGGAATTTTTCTCAAAATTCTATACAATCTAAACCTTTTCACTGTAAATACTAAATGATGATAAAATTTATAAAATGTTTTTAAATGTTTCTTTCCCATATAATATGCAAGTTATGAAGAATAAATTATTAAACGTTGTGTGTTTTCTGTAACTCAAATGATTTGTTTTGTTATTTTGAATTCACTCGAATGAATTAACGAAAAGGAATTATTCTGTTTAGAATTTCTGAAGAATTTATTCACGTGGCTATTACACAGCTATTACAGCTTTAAAAGGTGTTTAAAATTAGTATAATTTTTGTGTGTATGTAGATAACATAAAAAACCCCAACTTAGAAACGATTAACTGGAAATTATACGAAGTGTAAGATTTTTTAGCAGCGTGAAATATCATTAACACAGCAAATAAAAAGTAATATAAGGTAATATAAGTAATTATAAACTTTCTTAAATGGCTATCTAGTTACAAAAAAGATTTATTCCATGTTCTAAAGCTCCTCTAAAGCTATTTATCTGAAGTATGCATTCAGTGGAGTTTATTAAATATAATTTTGATTGCGATACGTAAAGATGCGTTGTGTGGAAAATGTACCATAAAATACTCTGAAGAAAACGCTTTTAATGTAACTTGAAAAAAAAAACTTTTTTTCTTGATTAAAATTTCTTTTGAGGTCTTTATTGACATAACAGTTATGAGCTGGCATTCCTGCGAGATTGTTTACCTGAAAAGCGTAGCACTCTCCTGGTTCCAGACCAACGAAAATGAAGATGTAGTTTTGTCTCTCAGAGGGCAGCACTGGCAAAGTCTCGTTGGCCACCATCTTTTGATTCTGACTCAATTGAACAATGTAATGGCTAATATCAGCTCCATTGTCGTGGCTGGGTCGCCTCCAACCAAAAAGAAGAGTTTCGTTCGTTGATGCCATCATCTGCACCCACGTGATCTTCGGCGGAACTGCAAACGATCATGAAATTCAAAGAAATATATTTCATTTACATTTTGATATTATTATGCATAGTACTTTATTAAATGATAATAATTCAAACGTGAGAAAAGTTATTAAATTAGTTAAATTAATTCATTTGATTACACACTTTTAATTTGTTACAGATTTAATCGGTAAATAAATTTTTTAATAAATTAATTTATATTCTTTGGAAACAAATTTAGTGAATTGTGAATTGATTAATGATGTAATGAAATTTATTTATATTAATTTTTACTCACTTACATTTCAAATTTAAAAGTATATCTTATATACATACTAATGCTACAATATGCTTCAAAAACTAAAAAAGGAAGGTATTATAAGATTTGAAGTATTGCTTAAGAATGCTATAAAGCTACATTAAAAACCATTTAAATTACGTCTGGAAATTCATTTGTTTAAAATCATTTAAATAATTCAAACTAAGAACGATTTGATTTCTTTCCCATTTTTCAGAAATGTACTGCAAAAATAATATTAAAAATTAATTAACAGCTTTAATATATAAGTTTTAATTTTACATGTTTTTTTAATTGTCCACAGACTCAGTGAGTTTAATGATTAGACACGTGACGTTATTAACTATACATTCTTGTTGAATGAGGATTTGTTATCATAACAAGGAGAAGATAGGAAAACAAAGCACTGAATTATTCTTTCCTAACTTTTTGAGTGTCTAACAAAATACAGTTTAATTTATTTAAAGCAATTTATTCATAATTATTTAATAATAGTGTCCAAATATGCAAAGAAAACACAGAATTTTATCAAATTTTAACACATTTTCTGAAAACATATAAATTTAATTTTACTAATAATTAATTAAATCATATATATTCTCATATTCATATGATACATAAAAATATTGTTTCTTATAAGGTTTTATATTTTTTATACAATAACTATTCAAGTTAAATTTGTTCTAATTAGGAGAATTCGCATTAAAAACATTGCCTAATGATATTATACACATGTGTGCTTTTTAAAAAGGCAACATATCTAAGGATCATTTGGAGTAGTATATCTCTTAACATTCAATATGATTTGATTAACTCGTTAAATAGTCTACTATTTCAGTGCTTTTTATATATATATATACCTATATCCATATATATATATATATATATATATATATATATATATATATATATATATATATATATATATAACCTTTATTCATTATCTATTAAAGCACATTAATTTTTAAAATCACCGAAAACGTTTTGATTTCAAGTGAAGCATTTAAATAAAAGGACTACAGAAATTTAATATTTCATATTGAAGAAGATACATATATGCAATGTATTACGTATATATATATATATATATATATATATATATATATATATATATATATATATATATATATATATATATATATATATATATATATATATATATATATATATATATATATATATATATATATATATTTCGTTGTTAACTCCTTGCCTTGGTGAAATGGTTATTAAAAGGCGTTATTGAGAGGCGAATTTCAAAACTAGATTTTATTACATGAGTAATTTTATCATGCTGCAAAAATACGGAGACCAACCATGACATCTGTAGCTCGTCAACTCGATAGGAGCGTCCAATCAAAAAAAGTCTCGAGAAAACTTAAACGCATCAGAAAGGTACAGCATACTGGTCATACATTCGTTGAGAACAATAACGCGAGATGACATCATCGGTCAGTTCGAAATTCCTTAACCATATTTGGTGATGTACATTTTGGAATTCCATAACAGGGGTGGTGTAACTCGTGCATTTGTTAAAAGGGGACATATATACAATAGAAAGGTACAAATTACAGGATACGAAGAACGAATATCTATCTATCGATCTATTAGGTAGGAGAATAAGCAGCGTTTTAATCAAAGACTTTTATTTAAACAAAAAACAATAATTATATCAATAAGTTAATCAATTATATATTCGTCGTTGCTGTTTACAACCTCTTCCCACGTCTGGACCCATTTGTTGATGCCGTTCCGCTAAAAATCGCGTGGTCAGGTGTCAAAGAAGTTGTTGTGCCAGTTTTTAAGGACCTCTTTGTTATCGAAGGTAACGACTCTTCATAATGATTTGACAAGGAGCAGAAAATGTGGTAATCAGTCAATGCAAGGTCCGGAGAATACGGCGGATGCTGAAGGGCCTCCCTACTCGAGCTGTTTGAGGGCGGCTTTGACGACTTGTGCAACATGAGGGCCTGGCGTTGTCGTGAAGGAGTATGGTTTGACCATGTTAATCAAATCTTTTCAGTCGAATAGCCTCATTCACACGGTGTAGCTAGGCAATGTAGAGCTCCTTGTTGACTGTGGCATTTTTGTGAGCATTTCCCAGTGCACCAAGAGGTCTTTAAAAACTGTCTCAACGTCTTTGACATCAGACATGGTGATTTTTGGCGGAACGGCCTCAACAAATTGGTTGAGAGGTAGAAAGAGGTTGTAAACAGCAACGGCGAATATATAATTGATTAACTTATTGATATAATTATTGTTTTTTATTTAAATAAATCGCTACGAACTTATTCCGCAACCTAATATATATATATATAATATATATACATATATACATATATATATATATATATATATATATATATATATATATATATATATATATATATATATATATATATATATATATATATATATATATATATATATATATATATATATATATAGATATATATATATATATATATATATATATATATATATATATATATATATATATATATATATATATATATGCGTATATTACTATGAAAGACCAATATATCTGAAGAATATCGACTTTCACGGTATACTATAAAAAGGTGAGTTTTGGGTATTTAGGGGATCTGCATATTTGCTACAAGTTTCAGGCGTGATAAAATACTGTATCACGCCTGAAACATCACGCCTGATGACATCATAATGTTTTGCCTCTCGTGTTCAGATAAGTAATCAATGACGGTGATAAGACGAGTTCGCTATCCTGAAATGGGGTTTTCACTGCGAGACTCAATCCCGACAATTTAAATAAATGGTATATTTAAAGGACAGAGACTGACATGGGTCTCTTTTTTTACATATAGCTGTAGATTCTAGAGTGAAGAAGAGAAATTTTCTTGTCTTCTTTATATTAACTATTGAAATTGAGTTAAAAATTTTAGTCTTAAATTTATCCAATTAGGATCTTGACATTTCTTTCATTATGGATTTTTCTTCTTTTAACACGTCAATAGGACGTACCCAGATGGAATTAAAATATTTTTTTGTTTTCTAAACTATGCTTTATTATTAAGGGATCTTGTACCCAAACATCCCAATTTCGTTTTAAAAAAGTGGATAATATTCAATCAATCATTCCCATTAGTTTTATTATATAGATTCATTTTTATGAACTTATACTTACCATCAAATTTTGATTGTAAAATTATCAGATTCCTACCTAATAGATTTACCAATGATTAAAATCAAAAATTAGATCAACCTTATCTTCAATGCTTTGCGAAAACACTGAAATTGGTTTTACTATAAATATTTGTCTTAGCTGCGTTATATTTCAATTCACATTGTTTGCATACATTTAAACATAACAATATAGCTTCATAGGTAATATTTTTGTATATCTCTAGCAAAACTTTAAACATTTATATTCTTCTATAAATGGCCTATTCAAGTAGTAAGAATTTTAATAAACAGTTCATCCTTGTTAACATAACATTGTACATTTATCTTTTCTGGTTTTAAAAATTCAATTAATTTTTCATCATCATTATGGCTTATAACATTTCAATTGTTTGAAATCTAAAAGTATGTTGCATTTAAATTTAGCAAAAATTATTTCAGAATTCAGCTTTAAATGCTTTTCCAAATAAAAATAAAAATTATTTTCTTTTATTCGATACCAATATGTTTAACTTAAAAAAAAGATCACTATTCACTACACTATCCATTCAGTTAGAATTGAGATTCTGGATAGTAAATAAAGTTTAAGAAATCGTTGTTTACGCCGCCAAAACTTACACACGACTGATAAACAGTAATTGTTCCTAAGTGTAATAAATATATTCTGAGGAGGGGTATTATTATGAAAAGGAATACCTGCAAACATATATACACAAAGCTTCTTTTAAATACGAAGTGTAAATACAGATTTGCAGAAAGGTTATTATTCATTACGGAAATATGTCTGTTTATTCATTTTTAATGAGAACATAATTACTGTGAAGCTTTGAAATGAAATATTTTTGATTAATGAATTTACATATTGTAGAGTAATTTTGTAGAAATATCATAGCCGTGTATATGTGAATGTGAGACATATAGCAATATAAATTAACAAAATTGTGTAATAAAAGTTATGTAATTAAATTTTTCGGTTAGATCACAGCCGAGCCCTTGGCGCAAATATTTTGGTCGGCCATAACTGTGGTTTGCGCCACTCTTAGTAACCCTATTTCGATACACTAGATATGGTAAATCAAACTATTTTTGGAATTTTGTTCTGGCTTGGAGCTTTTTTTTCAGTTTGTCGCCAAGGGTATAGGCTCTCCTAGGATTTTACAATTATATAACTGACCAAAAATTTTTTCTTCCGACCATCAAAATATCAATAGGCAAATTTTTACTATAATAATAGAGTATTGGTCCTCTGACATGTAATTAATTTCATCATATAATTTGTTACTGACACTCATATTAAAATTAAAATTTTTTTGATACATCTTTTTTTCAACTTATTTCTTTCACTAACTATTATTTTCACAATTTTGTAGGATTTTTTTTACATTTCGTAAGCAATCATGTAATTTTGATTGCTTAATATTGGGTCAAATTAGCAATAGTAAAATGTTTCTGTCTCTATTTTTGGAGCGAAACTTAGAATTTATCATTTTTTTTATCATATATAGTGTTACTGTGCATTAGGTATAAGTTGTATCAAATGCATTTTAAAATATTTATTACTGGAAACACCTATACACATACACTATAAAAATAAAATAAAATATAATGAAATAATATGCCAAGACAAATAACTCAACTTTATTTCATGAAGTTGGTTGGTTGGATTTCATGGAGTAAAGTCCAAATAAATTAATGTAGAGTAATAATAAGGACAAAATGCTCTATTTTTTTCATGAGATCATCTATTTTATAAGTTAGTACATTTTTTAATAATTGTTTAACAAACTTTTACTTAATAAATTTAAAAAATATATTAACTAATTTGATTAATTAAATTAATTTAAAATTCTATAAAAAAGCATATATTTTGTTTTTATTTAGTACTTTAATTTATTTTGAGATTTTTACTTTGAAACAATCTATTTTCCTGTAGTTGATGTAAGAGAAGAAACGGAAACAAAATATATTAAATAAAAAAGATTAAAGTAAAAAAATGTTTAAAAATATTTTTCGACTTATTGAATGAATTATTATGAAATCTGTAAGTTGATTACTTTTATTAGAACAATAATGGTTTTGAAATCTGTTAACAAATACCGATGGTTGTCACGCATTAGATTTGCTGAATATAAAATGCGCAAGAGATTTGGAAAAGATAAGGTTATTTTTAAACATATTTAGATTTATGTAAATTTAATATTTCGAATATTTCCACGGTAATTTAATTTATTTCCATTTTAAGAAAGTTGCGACGTTGTTTTTGTTTACTTCTTCACGAATTCAAAATGTGTCACGAAATTAAATTATTTACATACTTAAATATATGAGAAAATTTGTATAAATATGAAATAATTTGATGCTAATTGTTCATTCATAATTTACAATTCAGTTTTCTTGTAGTATATTATATTCTACTTCATATTTACGTCTTTAATACTGAAAGAAAGACTGGATTTGAATTTGGATTAAAGAATAGTCCTTTTATAATATGTAATTTAAAATTCTTTTATTGCCATTATATTACCATCACAAATTACATAAAAATTAGATTGGTGCATAATCTTTGAAATTTATAATAATTTCATTACTGAAATGTTTGTTAACAAATTTAATTTATACTGAAACAATTTGCAACATTTTTCCGTTCTAATTAAATAAATATGCTAAATGTGAAAATGAAATGAAATTTAGATGTTGTTTTCAGATTTCAATCAGAATAATCTGGCTATAGTTTCTTCTATAAAATCTAATTTTTTGAAACATAAGAAAATTAATACCACTAATATTAATTATTCAATTTCATTTTGGACTTGAGTTATGTTTTTTCTCCACTAAATATATTTAATTAAATCATGTGATATTGTAAAATAAATTAATAATATTATAAAGTTAAAATAAATTATATATTTGAATAATTTATTTTAATTTATACTATTTTACACAACAATACTGTGGAATATAATTTATATTTTTAAAAAATCACGTAAATTCGAAACAGAATTTTTAGTACTTTTTTCTGATGTGGAATTTTGATTTCCTGATTTTGTTGATATAAAATGAAATCCTTTTCTCTCTAAGAATATGAACCATAGAAATAACTTAATAACATATATATTTGCAATAAATAATGTAAGAACAACCTATTTAATTAAACTTATTTTTAAAAGTTCAATACTTTTAAATAGAAAGAGAAAAGTTGGAGCTTGTATAGTTAAAAACTCACATAATTTTTTATAATTATGTATTTCATCACACACTTTTAAGTTTTTTTTGTGTTTATTTGTTTTCGAAATTTTTAATGGAAATAATAAATTGTCTATAACTGCCAGGAAAGTTGAAGTTGAATTATATAGTATGTTAATATTAGTTAAAAGTTTGTTCATTAAATTATATATTATATTCTAAAATACTTCATACTTATTCATATGATGATTTAATGTTTTATCGTTGAAGCTTTAATAAATAAACTCTTTCTTTTTTTGTTTAGAAGATTATCCTTTTATTTTTTTAACTCTTCTAAGATGGAGTCAAGTTGCTATATTTTTTTTTATCACACTAGAATGCAAGATATTTTATATAGTAACAAGGTAAAAGTGGACATGATTAAATAGTTTTTTTTTATTTTAGAGGGATAATTATCCGGAAGTAATCAGACTGCTACAATCCTGATAACCTGAAATCCAAAGAATTATAAAATCTTGGTTAGCAAATGTCTTGTAAGGAAGGCAAATGCAAAAATTGCTTTTCTGTCATTTAATAGATTTAAAAATATTCCAGAAATTTAGCTGATTAAATTCTTTATCTACTTTTTTCTACCTCTTATACAACTAATCTGTAGACAAAATAACAGCTCTGTGTTCATTAGAGGATTTTCATGAAAATAACTTAACTAGGTAAACAATTCTAGATAACAAATTCAATATTGCTTTTTAAGATATTTGTTTAATTATTGTTTCAAGAATGAATTCATTTCACTGAAAAGAATAACGTGGAGCTGCAGTGTTCTTTAAAATTATTGGGAATCTAAAAAAATTAAGTTGTAAATGTTTCAAAATGTGAGTTCTTAAAATCTTTTTAAAATAGGTTTTTTATTAAAGTGTATAAATTGAAAGGTCCAAAAAATTCTCTGTGTAAAGATGATCAGTTTTGTTTAATGTGTCTTCATTTGTTGAGATTGGAGTTTTATGCTTGATTTTGGTATGTAAAGAAATATGATTCATACACCAGAAAATGTTTTTCATTCAAAAGCAGTCTTGGATTTAATTATAAAATAAAAATAGTAAAAATAATTTAGAAGTCCATTCTTTGGTTAATTGGTTGTTGGGGATTTTGGCTTAAGATCAAGCGAAAAACAAGCGCCATACATTTTCTAAAGAGGCATACGATCGAGTATTCTATAAAACAAACTTGTGAAAAGAGCAATTATAATTATGAAAACTCATTACCTACCACGTAGGAAATTTGGGCTCAATATGTCGTTATACTCCAGCATGCCAAATTATGAGTTTGGGGATTTTTTTGGCGAATTTTCTTATTTATCAGGCAGCCTGGTTTTTATTACGTCATAGAGATGGAGACCTATAATAATTATGCTAAAAATTCTGTTTCGGCCGCACTAGTTTTTATGTTAACGAGACGTCACAATACGTCATCTTGGCAACATTTCTTCGTCGTTAAAAAATTCAGAATTTGGAATGCTGGATTATACGGTAGCTATGCCGAAATTTGAAATTTGAAGCATACAGAGATTAATAGATTTAAAAAGGCTAAATTTACTAAGAATTACATAATTTTTTTAAAAGTAATCATATTGATAACTTCTTTTAAATTTAGATATAAACATTTTTTGAGCAATAGCATCATTTTTTCCCAGAATTCTTGAATTCCTTTCAAAACATTAGAGAATTAAAATGAAATCATATTTGATTTTAACTCTCATATGATAATCTTATGTTTTTTAGAAATTCATTTTTAATTAAATTATTACAACGTAAAAGTGCTTGAATGCAAAACTCATATTTAAATTATATTCAACAACCGTACAGCATTACATTTAAGTTGAATATTTTATATAAGAGATGGTTGGACTAAAAGTCTCACTTTTAAAAGCCTTAAATTTTTAAATAATAAGAAATTTTATATGAACGGAGATGAAGCGTGGAAACTTGTCCAGCAGAGGAGATAAAAGTAACCTCCTGTATAAAGTGTCTCATCTTGACACTAACTTTTTAGATTTGGAAATTATACTTTCATTATTATTTATTTTGAACAATAATTCATATTTTTTTAGTATGTTTAAATCTTAATTTTAATTAACTTTCTGATCACCTTTTAAATAAAGACGAAAAAATAATTTATTCAGTGAAATTTAGTACTAGAATCAATATTCAAATCGCTCACCAACAACATAAATCAGTTTCAAATTTCTTCAAAATATATCATAAAAAATAATTACGAAAACAATGACTTTACTTTAAATTCAAGTAATTAGACATTTTCCATAAGTGAATTCATAATTATTGAAATCGGAAATGTAACGAGATTTGGAGAGTTTAGAGAATTTAAAAAATATTTTCCATCGAGGTAGACTAGTAAAGTTTACGGATGGACCATTATCCTTTTAAATTTTAGAAGCGCATTTCAAAATAATTATAATAATACGCGAAAATCATCTTTTTAAACATGTATGCAAATAAAGCATCTGCAAAAGAAAAATTTAATCATATTTTGAGCTGCAAACTAATAACTATAGCCTGAAAAATAATTAAAAGCAAAAAATCCTATTCATTTTTTCTATAATCAAAGTCATTTGTGCATAATTATATGTATTACTTGAAAAATAATTATTTTAAAAATTTTAATATTCCCTTGGCAATTTTCCTTTTTTTATGTTTTTCGTAAGCACATATAAGAAATATAAATTTTTTTTAACTCTAAACTAATAACATTCATATTGAAATTATTTGAAATCTATTAAAAAACTGAATATGGTTTGAATAGAATAATCAAAAGTAATTTTATCAATATAAGCTTACTTTTGTTGAAAATAAATGCAAATGCAGAAAAAATACCTTTAAATTGATTCTCTTAGCATATTTGCACTTATTAACTTAATATTTTTCAGATGAAAAGAAACAAAAATATTTGAGAAACTTGCAAGAAAATTATAATTAATTTTTTCTGCGTATTTTTATTATTTTTTAAATTCTTTTCTCAACCTTCTATTTGTGTAAAAAATGTATACATATTTGAAGCTCTAACACTTATTTCACTGTATTACCTTAACTCGTTGTGTTTGCATAAGCTATGCAAAGGTTGTTTGCAAAGGCTCCATGCATTAAAAAAGACACAATTTTGCAACAAAAGAAACTGTTTAGCGATGAAAGTTATTTGAGTTTGCCAGAGTAAATATTTGATTAGAAACGATATTCATAAAAAAATTACTCTCTGAATATGAATGTTTTTCTGTACTTCATATGAGGTTTCAGTTTATTTGTTCTCATATAGATTAGAACTTAATTAAAAAGAGATAAATAAATCGTTCGTTATTTGGTTTGAATTTATTGACTTTGAGAGGGAGCTTTCCTCGCTCTTATAATTTCCCATCTTCTGTGATTGGTAAAATCAAAAGTTTATTGGAAAAAAATAATGTGCTTATTTATATAACTACATATATAATAAAAAAAACTCCATTTTAATTCCATAAATCTGTTATAGAAAATCAAAAGTGAGCACTCATAAAATATTTAGTGTAGGTGGAAGAAGAGAAAAAAAAGTCGTCTGATATTTATGACGATAAAAAAATTTAATAACGACGACTTCTGAAATGAAGTGAAAAGAAAAGTAGCAGAAAAAAATTCTCACAGATGGTTTTTTTAATAACTTGGATAACTAAATATATTTTGTTTGCACGAATTTCATTTATTATACTATGAATCTATATTAGTGTCACAGCGTCATTCAAAGAAATTAGATTTAAGTTTTTCCAAAATAATATTGAATTTGACATAATCTGAAAGATAAAAAAGAAATTCATTCATTATTTTTACTTTGGATTTGGCTTGTGTCACTTCAATCATTATAACACAGAAAAATCAACTCGACATTTTTAGAAAGGGCAGTGAAACTTTAAAGCTCTCAGATTAAGAATTATTGAGATATGCTGAGATTTTTATTCGAGAAATATTTTATTTGGCAGATATCAAAAAGAAAAAAATTGTAAAAATGTAAAATCTAAAGAGAAAAAAAGATTTATTGATGCGATTTTTGCGTTCTTAAATAATTCTTGTAAAAATAACGTGCTACTTTTGAAATATGACGAACTGGTAGAAATTTCTATTTCGCTCTTATTAAAAAATGTATTAAATATATGCAAAAAATATTGATCGTAAACTTTAAAAGAAATACATATAACTTGAAATTATTAATAAAAAAATTCTTTGTATATTAGGAAGCTACTTTATTCTGTATTTTTTATTTATAAAATGGAGACAAATTGAACAATTATATACGTTTTTTTAAAGCAGATTTTGTGGTATGAATATAAATATTACTTCCTCATTTTTTAAAATTTTGCTAAAATATTCTACTTTTTAAGATCAACACTTTTGATTTTCTGTTGTTTTTGTATAATGACCTTGTTTTTGTTTTTGTATAATGACCTTGTTTTTGTTTTTGTATAATGACCTTGTTTTTGTTTTTGTATAATGACCTTGTTTTTGTTTTTGTATAATAATAATAATTTAATAATGAGAGTGGAATCATGCTACCACCGGAAAGATGGCAAAAAGTATTGGATTAAAATTGACAATAATAATTGAATAAAATATTTATTAGTTATATGTATTCCATTTTCATAAAAAAACGAAATTACGTACCGAACAACCCAACATTTTTACTGTATAAATGTAAAAAGACGTAGCAAATTATACTGTAATATTAGTATAAGTTTATATTTACGTAATTATTTTCACATACAAGAATATATTAATAAAATAGCTTAACATAATTTCTACATTTACGGAATTCATGTAATTATTACATTAACATTGAATTATTTATAACAATTAATATTATTAACAATTTATTCATATTTTGTCTCATAATTCCATATCTTATTATCAATCAACAATAAATTTTTTACTAATAGCAGATTATTGATAAGGACAAGCTGAAAATGTCTAATTTTACAGAAATTGTTGGGAATATTGCTTCAAAAAAAAGGGAGGACTTCTATTACTTGCAATCCGATAGCCATCAGTCCTTTAGCCAGGCAAATTCAAGAGGAACTTAACAACCAACAAAACATCTCCCTCTGTTGGATAAAGGTAGGCCTACTGTTGGATAAAGCTCATGTAGGATTTGAAGGGAACGAATTGGCAGACCGCCTAGCAAACACTGCTGCTTCTTCAGATGAATCGGAAATCTATCTCCTCTTCCTCGGTCTCTCTTCAGAAGGATCAGGAAAATTGCATTAATTCAAGATTGGCAAACTCTGTGGTATCAGAATACCACCGAACGCCCAGTACACTCCATTCTGCCAAAAGTGAATTTGAACCAACAGTGCTGGCCAAGACAAATTACGATTTTTGTAACTGGACAAGGCCCATTTCCAAGTTATCTGCATAGAATAGGAGTACAACCCACTCCGAACTGTGCATGTGGAGAAGAAGGTACTCCAAATCATTACGCTCTAACATGACCCATCACGAGTTCCTGGCACTTTACTACGCCCAGTAATAATCTGAAAAGTGTCTGACTCAAAAACATCACCACCAACAAGGCTGCAAAGCTAAAAATTATTAACCTTACAAACTTTCTCCTAGAATATAGGGACTTAATAATTCCAGAGGAATAGGAGGATAATGATGCCCGTGACGGTGATAGACTTCACCTGGAAGAAGATGAGCCGTAAAATCCACATACTCCATCTCTCTCATGTTCTACATTTAGACATTTCTCTCTCTACCTGTAACATTTCGCCTGTTTTTCATCTCCTTGTATATAGTTCATTATTATTTGTTTGCTTTTTCTCACCATCATTCCAGCCCTCTCACTTAATTACGTAATCACAATTATTGTCATCCTGTTGTATTGACCTATTTTAATGCATTGTGTATAACCTATCTAAACTTTTTGTATATATAGCTGAGAACTTCATATGACCTAACTTACTTTGAGCCGATACACCCAACTATCAAATCCATACTAAATGCATTAATTATTCATTAATCATTATTACCTCATTCATTTGCAGTAAGTGCAGGTATATGTATTCAATTCTGTTTTATCATTTTTAATTTGCTTATGTTTTTCCATTTATTTTCGTTATTTCTTATATGCATGCAATTTGATATGTATTTCATATGCCTGTCTTACCACATCCTGCCATGTATTTTGTCTGATACCTATTTTGAATGCTTCTTACGTGTCCACGTGTTAACTCTCAATTGCAACCCAATTTGTGTTAAATAGTATACTTTAATAACCCTTTTTACAGTGTAAAAGTAATAATTCTCATCGAAGAACTTATCACAGTTGAATGAAAATTCATACCTATATTTAAACTTCGATTTCGGTACGTGATTTAAATTTCATATTAAAAGGACAATTTTTTTTTGCTGATTCTCAAAGAAAATAGTTGATCCAGAAATTTAGAGGGCTTTTCCTAAAGCAAATGAATTTAGTAAAAAGAGAACAATAATAATATAGTCTGTTGGTGTGCTGAAACATTAACTAACACAAACTCTGCAGGTGGTCATAGGAATATGTCAGATGGTCTTACCACCAGAAAGTAGATAATTCTGTACCCGATCTCCAGTGTCTCCATATGATTGCAAGCATAATTGTATTGTCTTGTATGTACTGTGTTCCGTTTTCTTTTCTCTCCAGCGGGTCCATCAAATCTGGTAAAACCCTTTCAGGGTTAGGTACAGGGACCTCTGCTGGTGTTTACTTTACTTTACAGACCTTAAATATTGTCTTAAATATTTAGTGCTATTTATAAATTTTGAAGTATATATAAGCACTAATATAAAAGACAGATTATATTGTTGTTATAAGTATTTATATATATTTTAAGAAAACCACAAGTTTGCTGATTGCATCTAAAAATTTAAGTTAAAACTTAAGCATTAACAGTATTATTACTTATACTGAAATATCCATAATTAAATTCAGAATATTTGCTTATATTAAATGCGTTTCTCTGTCTTAAAAATTAAAGTAAAATATACAATTGATGTTTTAAATTTCTTTTTCATTAATTATTTATTTCCCTTTTGAAGTAATAAAACATTAAAATAGTGAAGTACAAAATTTTTTTATACTTTTTATATGAAAAGGCATTTATATTTTTGCAAGAAGGGAAAAATATAATATAGAATACTTAATTCTCCAGACATAATGACTTAAAATTCATCACTCTTTCCAAAGAAATGTTAAATAAAAATAAAAGAAAAAAATACTTTTAAAAGCGCGCATATAAATTTTACTCAATTTAATGAAACACGCGATAGAAACTTCACCACGACTGTCATTAAATTTGGGAAACAAACTTGTAATCACAAAGCTTTGTTGAATTTTCTGATGAAATTTATTAGCCAAGAAGCCATAAAGGGAAGGTCAGCTGAATGTCATAATTGGGTATGCATTTTACAAAATCGAGGTAATTTCAGTTTTTCTTTCCTGTTTAAAAGTCGAAATAAGGAGCTTGGGTTAGTTTAGCCAGTTCTTTTTTTATCTGGAGTTAATCCAAATTAAAATTTATCACTCACCATGGTAAATTAAATTTGTGCTTTTTCCCTGGGAGCATTTTATTTTATACTTTTTTTTTTAAAAAAAATTACACACAAAAAGATTAAATTTTTTTCTATTTTTTTTCCAGAAAAAATATGAAGTTTTCTTTAAGAGAATTTATTTATTACAGATAATTTCTTTGCATTAGTTGAATTAAATAAATGTAATAGTTTTCAATAAATGAGAAGTTATATATTGTTATTTGTTATTTCCAAGGTGAGAAGTTAGTCTTAAAATGGATTCAATAAATACTATGTAATTAAAATTTGCACAATTATTATTCGAGGCCGAGTTACACTTGCAAACCTTAACGATGGAAATTTATCAAATGTTTGAAAGGATTTCAAATGGTATATATTCGCATGTGGTCTATTGTGAAAGCACATAACTGTAAAAGCCAATAATTAAGTACCAGTTGAATTATATATCATTCATTTTACAGACCGTATTTCAGTGTTTGTAATTTAATGAAATGCAACATATTGATTCGTTCATACACAATTTTGACACCACTACAAATGATTTTCGTAACTGTACATTATTGTTCATTTTATTCAAGTTCATACCTAGTGTTTTCTTAGATAATTTTAAATGAAAGAAGTTATGCATTTTTCTTTTACTCTTTTTTAGAATTCATTAATCTATTTCTTTGTGATAAATTTCATAAAATTTTAAGTGCACATTTTGTAAAATTGAAAACTGAAACCCATTCATATGACAAGGGACTCGAATCTTAATTATTGATTTTGTTAGTTAAAGTATTCGTTGACATCTTAATGCATATTTTTAAAACACTTTCATTGATTAAATCCATAAATTAATTTTTTAAACTATCATTATAAAGTTTTCATGGTAAGAACAAGGGAAAATCTTTAAAAAATATAGTTTTTATGAATATTTCATAAATCCTTCTTTTGTTGATAGAAAATAACTGCATATTTAGTAATTATGTATATTTAATAATTGTATATTAAATAACTGTATATTAAGTTATTGTTTCAAACCACTTCCATCCTCAATTTCAGTGGGTAACTCTGATGATCATGTTATAACAGATATAATATTTTTCAAAACAAGATGGTGTTAAATAAATGGCATTATAATATATTTAATACACTTTAAAAACATCTCTCAAACGGTATTTAAATAAGTCTTAACATCACCTTGAGCTTTAGCCTTTATGAAATTTATGAGAAAATATTATGAAATTTATTTAACTGATTAAGAGTTAATCAGTTAAATAAATTTCATAATATTTTCTTTGAAGGAAGTTAGTGATCTTAACTGACTTAGAACAAAAATAATATTATTATATTCAAGACAAATAAAGAACATAAAAATTGTCTTCAGAAGCATTAATTTGCATTTGAACATTCTATAAAACAGTTAAGACGAGTAATATATAATTGTTTGCATAAAATATATACTTTGTTTAACCACTAATTTTTCTGTAATGACACGTGAAAATACAAATGATGATACTGACACAATTGATTTAATTAATATTTCCAACACGTATAACTATAAAAAGATATATGTGGGAAAGGGCTGAATATTTAAGTCTTAAGCTATTATTTGACAAAAAAATTCTTTTCAATTTTTAATTTTTTGTTAGATACTGAGCGTAGTATTAAGATCTTCAATTACTATCGTAAAATAATCGAGTAGATCATTTGGTTGTTTTTAATGGCAGAAAAGAAAAGGTATTAGATATAATCCAGACTTATAATTTTTCAATCGTGCTTAATTCACAAAAATCTTTAAAATTCATTTCAGTACTTTACTAGTACAAAAAAAATTCAAAGGAACAGAGATCTAATATTCATGAAAAACCGAATGTGTACACAGCAAATGCTTAAAATTGTCATTCTTTAACTAAATAAATGTTGTTCTTTTTTTTTTGTCTAAACACATTTAAAACGAGAATTACAAATAAAAACAGATTTAAACTTTATTCCAGCATTCCAACAAAAGACGATTTCGCTGCTTTTCATCCATATATATGTTATCTGATCAAAACATTAAAAGATTGGATATAAAAAAAAACAGTAGAAAAAAAAACAGATGAATTTTCTGATTGAACACGATTCCGAAAAGCAGGATTTTTCCGAAAAGCCACTTAAAAATTCTCCTCTAAATAAGGTGACCTTCTTAAACTTTGAAATGGTGAAAGAAGAGAAAAGAATTGTCGTTGGTGATTGCCATAAGTCAAAGGGTCGGGGACAAGAACGGATGGGTCCTTTATGGTCTCCGGTTCCGCCTTTGTCGTGTTCCACCTGGGATCGATTGATGCTCCACCCCGATTGTCGGTACTACGGACGAGCCTTCGTGAATGATACCGGTGGTTCGAGGTCGGTTATTTCTCTACTACTGAGTGGCAACGACCCACTAAGCAATACCGGAAATGGCGTGTGGGCCATTCAGCTAAGTAACGGAAATGCCAAACCGATGTTGCTTAATGTGATTGTTCTTTCGATTATTAAAGATGATTCGGTCGCTTTTTGTTTCATGAATATCAGTGTCATGTACCGGTAGAGTTGCCAAATTTAGAAAAGAAATTTTAAATAAATAAATTTGAAGAATTTCGAATACCCGATGTACATTTGAAAAATTTTATTTATCTTTAAATTTGACGTAAATTCAAATCTTAATTAATGTAAATGAAAGAACGCAATAATATCTAAGTTTGTGATTTTTTTTATCACCAAATTAGGATACTTAAATCATTTTTACTTTATAAACTCGAAAAAGGGAAATAAATATTTTTTTTGTCATTAAAATGTTATTTAGAAAAATATTTTTTTAGGTACACAATTAACTGCAATGCTAATTACGTTCTAAGATTCTATTAAATTTTGAATACATATTTTGACTTAGAGGGGTCCATCATTTTATACTAATTTTAAAATGATTTTATATTTCAGTATTTTAGAAATCAGAATTAAAATGAATTATTGATATAATTAAAATGAGTAATGAATAATTTATATTCTGATTATATTTACAATTAATATGATAAATAAATGTAGCAGATTTTACTGTACCACTTTCGATGAAATCATTGAGTTTTTTAAAAATTTTTATTCTATTTTGTCATGCATTTCGATACACACATCAAAAGGCAATGAAAATTTCTAAATGGTTATGAAAAATATATTGCGCTGAACGGTAAAGAACTAAAAAAAAAAAAAAAACCTTGGAAATGTAGAACAGCTCTTGTGCTTGTAACCTGTCAAATTATACTATTTATATTAAAAATGTATTTTTTATTTTAAAAGGAGGAATTTCAATTGATAGGGCATACATGATTTGTAAAAGCTTTATGTATAGCATAAAGAATAATGTAATATTTCAATTATTGTTTTTGACTATTTAAATGCTTTGGTCAAATCATTGTTATGGTGCTCATAATTGATAGATTGGTAGCCAATATATTGGTAAACTACAATGGTGGAAATTAAAAGAAATCAGTGATAAATGTATTCTTTTTTTAATAATTAAAGTAGTAAGATATATGAGCAAAATAATTTAGTAGTCCACATTAATCATTGTTGTGTCCTTAAATAAACAGGTATTGAAATGATTTTGCGAGATTTTCTTTTCAATTTAATTACTTCAATTATATTTTGGAAGGAACTCAATCTTTGTGTAAAAAGAACTGTGAATTTTGGAATAATTTTAGTGTTACTTTTTTATAATAAAAATAATTAGCATTACTTTTTGTTTGAATAATTTGTTGTTTGAATGATTTTTTGTTGTTTTGAATATTTTAGCTTTATTTTTTGTGAAAATCACATAAATAAAATGCATAGTCATTTACAAAAAACATTTTCTTCAGTAAGAAATCTGTCCTTAGAGATGATATAAACTTGATGAGACTTCGAATCGATTCATTTTCCAATGTCTCACTAAGATAGGTTTCTACATAAGCGAAGTTCACTGAATTAGTTCGGAGGTAATTTGAAGGGGTTGAAATAATCAATTAATTAACACTGGTGCGATAACCCACATTGTGGGGCATGGCCTTCTTTTCCGTTTCAAATTATTCTCTAAATGGAACTCCGGTTTCTTATATTTAGTTTAGCAAAATATTCATCGAAACGGTCCTTTGTGTTTTTATAGATCTTCCTCTAGATCTATTATAGAAAGGAGTCTAGAAAGAGATTTAAATTAAAGGTCATGAAAGGTCTTAGTAAAAAAATTATTAAAGCAATTCTCTTATCACTCATTCTCAGGAGGTGACCTGCCCATCTAATTTTACTCTATTTTATACATTTAATAATATCATCATTATAGATTTCAAAGCTATACATTTTCCATCAAGTTTTACATTCTAAAACAGCACCAAAAATAGTCCTTAGAAAAAAATTTTTTAAACCGTCAGTGATTTTCCCTCCATCTTTGTTCTAAAGCCCATTTCTCTAAAGCATAAATGAAAACTAATCTTATTAACACCTTGTACAACAGAATCTTTGTACTTCTTATTAGATAGCATTTTAAGAAAAGTCTTAAAAAACAATCGATTTTGGCAATAATCCTTTTTCTAATTTTAAAACTAACATCATTTTGATGGTTGATCTTAGAGCCCAAACTGGAGAAATGTTTCACGGCTAGTCTTTTCCCAACTCAGCTGCAGATTTTGATATTATATCTATGTCATCAGCATATGAGGTAATATGTGCTGATTTATTGTTGTTGTCCTGTGCCAGCTAGGCTGGCAATATGGTGTGCGCTGCTCCACTTTTCCAACTGAACCATATTTGGTGTGGAGTCCGACTTCTTCAGTACATACATGCCATAGGGACCCGTTTATAGGGTAGGCATCCATTCACACCTCATTCATACAAGGAAAGGACAAACACAGTATAGATAGAGAGAGAAGGTACATCCATGCCCGAACCGGGATTCGAACCCAGGACATCCTCATCCGCAGTCAGGCACGCTGACCACTAGACAAGTTGGTCGGCTGCTGATTTATTAAATATAGTATTCTTTGTATTAGTACCAACATTTCTTATGACATTCTGTTATGTAACATTAAAAAGGGGGCATGCAAGTGCATCCCCCTGCCATACTCCGAAAAACCTACCTTTCCCTGCAATAGCACCACAGAGAAGGTATCGGTAAGAGTGAGCTTCACGAGTTTAATTAACTTTATTGGAACATTGAATTCCAGTAAGGCTTTTGGGAATCCATCTCTATCAATAATCGCTTAAATAAGTAATTCAAAAAGATTTTAGTTTATCTAATTTTCCATGGTCTGATGATCCAACCGCTGCTTCAAGACATTTTGAAAGTATTGTTGGAGAACAGATTTATATATGGTTGATCACATCGACCTCTGGGAAAATGAAACTTGGTACTACAGATATCATATCGATTTTTACAGCAAAAATTGAATAAAAAATTAGAATAAAAATAGTTACAGCTGAAGAGGCAGAAAAACAAAATTAATATAGAGAAACCTACCTATTTTCAACGTATTTTAATGTAAGCAAAACTTTTTCTATATTTCTTCTAAAAAAAGTTAGTACTTTCTTTTTTGAGGTGTTATCTCAGAAATGTTTCTACCGCAACGAGAAGTTTTTTTTTTTATTATTTGTGTATATTTATTAATATACACTCATGTGCATAAATTAAGGATAATTTAGAATCACACAGAAATTGAACTCTAAAATAAAATTTTCACATGTAGAATTATCACACACATTTTGAAGAATAATATGCAAATTCCAAGAAAACACCAGATTGTGCCGATAGTACGTCACAATGACGAAAGTGTAAGAGAGGTGTATATGAGGAATGGTTGCAAAGAAGTAAAATTGTTCACTAGCGCTTTAAAAGTCTTTCAGTGAAATAACCGCACAATTATGACCCAAAGGAAGCATTTGGATGATGTTTTACGTGGTAGAACTATCGACCGTCTGGAATGTGGACGTATCCAGCTGGAAATATCCGAAGAACTTGGATTCGCCCAGAGTGTCAACTCCAGACTTTGGCAACGGTTCCAAGATGATGATAATGTGAGAAGACGTTACAGCACAGGTCCACTCCCGAGTTGCAACGCCGAATGAGGACTGGTATTTGGCAGTTACAGCTAAAAGAGACAGAGCACAGCATCACACCTGTCTCGTCAGCTTTCTTCAGCTCTCGGTACAACAGTTTCAAGAGAGACCGTGTACAGACGATTAGGGCACATAGGTCCATATGCTCGTAGGCCTGTCAGATGTGTTCCACTTACCGCAACTCACTGTCGCCAGCGGTTAGGTTGGATAAGAGAGCATGCATTGTAGGCACCGCAACAGTGGTCTTGTGTGATGTTTTCCAACGAGTCCAGGCTTAGATTTCAGTCTGATTCTCGCCGGACTTTCATATGGAGAGGGCCAGGTACCCGTTACCACCAAGCGAACACCATTGAATGAAACATCGTGCTGCAGGATTGATCGTTCGTGAAGGAATTTATCTCAATTCTGGAACTAACTTGCATGTTCAGAATGTAACCATAACAGACAACACTTATCGGGAGGTCATTCTGGAACAACATGTACGTTTGTTTCGGGGCGCCATGGGTGCAGAATTTCTGTTTATGGATGACAACGCCCGTCCTCATAGTGCAAACACTGTAGACGAATGCCCAGCATACTAACCGGACTTAAATCCAATAGATCATGATTGAGACATGCTTGTACGACGAATTGCAGTCTGTCAACCCCTCCCACATGCCTACCGGAGCTTCGGAGAGCATTACTTGATGTGAGTGGTGTAGTATTCCTCAAGATCAGATCGATAATTTGATACTCAGCATGCCTAGGCGTTGTATGGCCTGTATTGCATCGTCTCTGGGCATACTACACTGCTCAAAACAATTAAAGGATATTGTAAGTTTTACATAAAATAAAGATATAAGCGAAAACATTTTTTGCTGAAAATGGAAAAAGAGAATCATAAATGAAAATTTTTCTGATTTTCAAACTGTGGAGTATGCTAATTTTGAGTTCGACGTCAAAAACGTCACTTCAGCGGCAGTGAATGAAATTTGACTTTCAACTGAATAAAAGACAATGAATACAAGGATGATCGTTATTCAGTGACTGCTTTGTTTCGATGAGTACGATGTCTCAGCGAAGTCATTTAACCAATTCAGAAGCTTGGAGAGTTGTTGGTAGGTTAGAAGGGGGCCAAACTCAAGGCGGAGTAGCGCAAACCATTGGAGTGTTACAAAGTGTGATTTCCAGGATCTGGAACCGTTTTTGGAGACTGGAAGTGCAGGCCGAAGACCAGGGCAAGGCTGTAGATGGGCAACAACACCCAATGAAGATCGTTATTTAGTGTTAACGGCTCGGAGAAACCGAAATATGAACGCTACTCTTCTCCAATAACACCTTCGCTCGGCTACTGACACCACGGTTTCAACTCAGACTGTCCGAAACCGGCTCCATGGTGTAGGTCTGTATGCTCGCCGACCGATAACATTTGTTAAACTAACATCAAGGCATCGTCGCGACCGCAGGGAGTGGGCAACAGAGCATGTGAACTGGAGGAGAAATGAATGGAGCAATGTTTTTTTCTGACGACTCCCGTTTTTCTGTTCATCTTGATAATAGGCCTATTTTCATCTGGAGGGACCGTGGCAGTATGAATAATCCAGCGTTCGTGCACGAAAGTGTCAGATTTGGCGGTAGAGGAGAGTTGGTGTATGCTGGCATCTCCATTGACGGGCGCACAGACCTTTATATCATTCGAGATGGACCTCTGACTGGTCGCCGATATAGGGATGAGATCCTCAGACCTATTGTAGTCCCTTACGCTGCAGCAATCGGAGATGACTTCATTTTAATGGACGATAACTGCAGGCCACATCGTGCCATCCTGGTGGAGGATTTCCTTTTCAAGGAAGGAATCGTACGAATGGAATGGCCAGCATGTTCTCCAGACATGAATCCAATGGAGCACGTTTGGGATACTCTAGGAAGACGAGTTGCTGTTCACCAAGCACCCTTACAAACTCTCCAAGAACTGGAAAGAGCTCTTCTGGAAGAGTGGGACAGAATACCCCGACTCGTGATTAATAGCCTCATTAACTCCATGCCTCAAATGTGTTCAACGTTGCTGGCCGTCCGTGGAAACCATACCCCCTACTGAAAATGACTTCCTTTGAAGACAACACCTTTTATTATTCTTTTTTTCTCATATGCACAAATTGTGTTTTTTTCCTTTTGTACACAAATGCGCAATAAAATTCATTTTTTTCAGCCAAACATGTGTAATTTATTCTCATATAACCGACAACGTCTGTCGATCACGTATCAAGCAGCTAAAAAGTTTCCCAGCCACAAGATCCACCTAAAACCGCTATATCCTTTAATTGTTTTGAGCAGCGTATGTATTAACCATCATAATAACCATATTATATTGGATTTTGTAAATAGGTTCCTTTTTGAAATTTGTTTCAGGGAGTAAAAGTCGTAATTTTTATTAATGATCTCAAACATATAGCATCTTTTTTGCTCTTTACCTTTTGTTTAGTAAATAGATTTTACAAATAAGTTACATTTATTTTGCTTCTGTCCCTTTCTTTGCCTGAACTGGCATTAATCTTAATTTATGGATATAAGCGTATTTTCTTATATTCTTTGAAAATGCTAATTAGAAGATTTGGTTTTATTAATAATTGTTTGTAATTTATATTCTTTGCAACGTAAAAGTTTAAATAGTATTTTAAAAATTTTTTACAATTTGTCTAATAATTTTATTTCAAACTCTTTTAATAAAAGTATTTATTTCAATTAAAGTTTATCTGTCACCATTTCTTGAAACTATTTAACAAAATACGTCGTTCTCTCTTTCAATAAATAAATAAACAAAATTAAAGATTAAACAAACACTGCATCTATGTTAAAATTACAACTTTTAAAATTTGCATAATGTTAGTTGGAAGTTGTGTTTTTAAGCAAAGCCTCTTTCTCTTTAACGAAGTTGTAATTCATGTATTTATTTTATTTCAGGGTTAAACAGAATTTAAAATTCTAATTTGCGCTGGCGGTGTTCAAAATAATCCCTTTTCTCCTTCGACTTATTTTTTACTATTGAATTATTTGCTGTGACATTCTATTTCGAAAATTATACTATTTCGAAAATTATACTTTAATTCTCTACCTTTTTGGTTTTCTTCGTTGTTGTTATTGTAAACAAATTTAAAAGATTAAATAGACGCATTATGTTAATTGCTTTAAGTCATAAATTGAGTGAATCATCTGTATGGTTTTCTCTCTCAATAAAATTGTTATTCTAAAAAGCAATTATAATTCATCAAATTCATTTTTATAATTGAATTTAAGATGTTAGTTTCAAGAAAATTATCTACGTGAAGAAAATTATCTTTGTAAAAATATGTAAATATTCAAAATTTTCAAATTGTGAAAATTTTATCGAAAATATTGGTATAAATTCAAGTATTATAAATCTTCATGTAATTCTGACTTAAATACTGTAATTCATGTAATTCTGACTTATACAAAGCTAATATTTAGTTCAAATTTTCAAAGTCTAGAATTTATTATAAAGATTGATAATTTCGAGCATTATAAATCTCAAGGAAATTCTGAATTAAATCTCTCGTATACTTTGGATTACAGAACTAATAGTTAGTTAATTTTGTATTAAATTGTATATCTCTCCAAGCAAAATATTTTATTCTATTCATGAAAAAATAATCATAGTATAAGATATTTTTTCGCCAGCAGTATTAATGATATATTTTATTAAAGAAATAAATTTCATCAATTCTTTTCCGCGTTTAACAGTTACGTATGCTGCAAAACATGGTTAAAAAAAGAATAATAAAAAATTTTAACTTACAAAAACTTTTTTGCCGTCTTTGACTAAAATTTTTGATGATATGAATTGTTATTTTAATTCAAATCTAATATTTTATTACTATTTTTATTACATTTTTGATAATGACACGAATATGCTAAGTATTCAAGGCGCTCGATTTTAATGTGTAACTCACCATACTAAATAGAAGATGACGAAATTTTTTCCTTATCAAACTCTATGTTTAGTAAATTTCCTGACGAAGGATACTATAAGGGACCAGAGACTAAAGGGAAAAAAAATCAGTTTGACCCTGAAATAAAGAGGAACTCGAGGAAGAAGTGTCACAGGTACTTACACAGAGAATTGACTTTGGGAATCACTCACTTCCGCAAACTAAAGTAAACTTGTTTTAATTAAAGTGCAGTACCAATTTATAGAGACCATAAGGGAATATATCACTGAAAAAAGAAGCGGTGTTCTTATATATGGTGAACGAAATCTTTCCAAATTTCGAATTTCTGTGTTATGGTAATTATACCTATGTGGATGCTACCCAACTTGTCTAGTGGTCAGTGTGACCGACTGCGGATAGGGAGGTTTTGGGTTCGAATCCCGGTTTGGGCATGGATGTACTTTTCTCTCTCTATCTCTCCTGTCTTTGTCCTTTTCTTGTTTGAATGGGTACTGAATGGTTGCTTACCTTATAAATGGGTACCTATGGCATGTGTGCACTGAGGAAGTCGGACTCCACACCTAAAATGGTTCGGTTGGAAAAGTGGAGCAGGGCACCCCATATTTCCAGCATGTCTGACACACGACAACAACAACATCAACTTATGTGGATAACTTTCTTCAACTGGTTACATTTCGGAGACCATTTGAAGTTAAACTTATTAAAAAAAAAAAAAGTGAAAGGTGGAAACTAAACTTTTCTCACGCATGAACATAATTGATTGCTTCTAGGAAATTATTAATCACATTTGCTTAGTTTTTAAATCTATCACTAAGTCTTTCACCGTGTCCTAATGGCAAAACACTCTTCTTCAGAAATATAAGGTCTCCGGTTCGATTCCAGGCGCTGTTGAACAGTAGGAGATGCACGTTATGCTTCTGCTATAAATATGCGCAAGTCTGTCCAAGGGAGTCACTAGAAGTTTTCTGGATTTTCGTATTTATGACACTAGAATTTGGCCCTCTACCTATGAAAAAGTCCTCTTGAAAAGACATTAAGTGATGGGTTATAAAATGCCTTTCAACGTCTTTCATCTGTTAGGCTTTTTTTATCAGATGTCAAAATCTATCAGTTAGAGCTCATCATGACTTAATGGTGGGACATTATTTCCGGAAATTAAGGTTCTGGGTTCAATCCTATCCCCAGTTGAACAGCAGGAGATGGATGTTGCGCTTCTGCCTTCACTTGCAAGTTACGGATGGGTGCGTGGGAGTTTCCGGGTTTCCTCCTTGGGATATGTGAATAGTACAACTATTTATGAAAAGTCCTCCCTGAAGACAATTAACATGGTAGATATTAAGATGCCTTCCAATGGATTGCAGTCTTCAGATTTTTTACTACATGTGTTAAAACATATTATGATCTCATCGTGGCGTAGTGGTAAGACACCACTCTTCAGATGAAAGGTCTTGGATTCAATCCCCGCCATTGTTGAGCAAAAGGAAACAGATGTTACTTGCAAATTACGGATGGGTGCGTGGGAGTTTCCGGGTTTCCTCCCTTGGGATATCTTGGTTTCCCTTGGGTTTCCTCCCTAGACATATCTATCGGGGTGGCTGCTTGGGGTGATTTTCCGGGTTTCCTCCTTTGAAACACGCGAATAAAGCCCATTGTCTATGGAAAAATTCTTCCAAAACGCAATTAAAATGGGCCATTTGAAGGTCAAACTCTAGCACTATAAAATAGAAATATTAAAATTGTTTGATAATTCTATTACGTTTGTATTTTGTAAGGATCATATTCGTAAGACAAGTGAAAATGCATTAAATATTAACAAGTCTTATAATTTGAATTTTTGGAGCTTAATAACAAGAGTTTAAATACTTTGATGATATAAATGTGTTATATGTAGGATGACACGTTTCACACAGCATAATTTGTCAAAATTCCAACCTAAAAACCTTCACTTGTTTCCCAATATCTATAGCAAAATATGGGATAAAGTTATATTGATCGTAAATATAATATAAACATACAATGGCTTTTGAATCTGACAAAGTTCATCACAACCATTCTTAGAAAGAATTAAAAAAAATATGGACCTAAGCACAATTTATTTTGAAAAGATTCATTAAAATAAACAAACTTAAACTTTTTCTAGATTGATTATTATTAAATAAATATCTACAATATTGATATTAATAACTTTGTATTTCCTTTATAAAATTCCCTTATAAAAAGCAATAATCAGTTGGCTTTCCTTGTCATAGCAAGATGATAAATCCTCATAAGTATTATTGCAATGCTTCTGTGGCATCACCTGATAAACCCTCCTTTTGTTATTGGATGACATTAGACCTTTTTCGTTGTTTCATGCTATTTTTGAGCACCACTAAGTGTGATTGGCTTTCGTTGTAGAGGCTCTACAATCTGTTATATTAGAAGCTTTATCTATGTTGTATTGTATAACAAATGTTCTGATCTGTATACTTATTTATCCAAAGACGTATTTTTTTTTATGACGGATGGTTTTTCATCGGTAGTGATATTAAACATGATAACTCTCTCTTCATGATGAATTCTTTTCGCATAATAAAGTGATTTTATATATTTTTTCATATTCGTTACTCTGAATTATATATAGTTTTTAACGTTCGGATACGAGAATCTTTTCTTTTGATGTTGGTACCTAACTAAGCCTACTAGTCCAGAAATATTGTTACCAAATATCAATGCATTACAATCATATTGCCATTAAATAAGCATTATTGAACATAACTTAAATATTAATATTACAATATTAATTGAACATAACTTATTGATTTCACGACATTTTCTGAACGTCATTTACTGAATTTTAACTTTGTTAATTATTAGTATGATTTATAAAAACAAACAATATTTTATATAGATGCTTCTAAAAAGTATTAATAAATAATCAATTAATCAATTGTCTTTATTAAAATATATTGTTCGTGACCAAGACCCGGTGCATTGCTTTTTATTTATAATTATTTTCACAGTTTCTACTTTTTTATAATGGTTAATATCTTAAATTAAATAATTACATAATGATTGTGGTACAAACGGTTGGACGTAATTTATGGCTGTCTATGATTGTCGTATTGTTAACTATTTTTGAATGCCGATAATTCGTATGTTTAAAAATTGGACCGAAACGAAAACCAACTACTACCGTCATTTGAATTCTCGTTATTAAAGTTACTAATAAATGTTTCTTGAAAGATTGAGTGGTCAAGATGTCAAGAAAAACTCTAAAGTCCAATATTTTAAAAATTAGTGTGTTATGTGGATACTTACAATTAAAACTAATCTGTTACAAAAGCACCTATTCTGGAACTCATTTGTTCTGTCTGCTAAAATAAGACTTCGTAATGGCCATTTCTAAGAAATGAAAATTTCTTCCGAATATAACTTTAGATTACATCGTTTATGTGAAGGGCTGTGGCATAATGGGAATGCTCCCAAGGTATTGGTCAGAGGTTGAGCAAGATCGACTCAGCCTTTCATCCTTCCAGTGTGTCGATAAGACTGAGTACCAAACATACTTGGGAACTAAGTACTGGGGATTTCACGTTGGGTTGACCACCTAACCGGGACATATGCTTTGCACCTTAAGGGTCACGGTCAAGAAAGCAGATACGGTCACAGTGTTCCTTGCTCCCTCCCCTATGAGGTGACATGCCACTGAGTTTAATTTACATATTTTATGTAAAAATTGTCCGCGAACCCACCTAACTTCAGAGCATGTCCTTAGCTGTTTACCGTTTTTTATGATCTCTTCCAGCTACTACTGGACATCTTTTACAGTCTTCAAGCAACAAACTTAGAAAAGTTTGTCATCCAAACTTATGGCTTTCTTCAGCAAATACCTTACATGGATAAACAATAACAACAGCATATTTTTTAGATGTAGACATGGATTTTTGAATTCTTACAGGCGACTCTATTTGACTTGAAAAGCTTGTATAGTTTAATGATTTAATGATAAATTTAATTCACAAAATTTTGAACTTTTTTTAAACTTTAAATCCAATATGCGAGTTCTAGTTGCTTCAATTCAATCATATGATCGTTTGAATAGTGTTGTTTTTTGTCATTTAAATGTAAGTGGGACATAATCATCTTATCTTTCACATATATTGAAATGTTAACTTCTTACTAATTTCTAATTTAATTAAAACTTTTAACTATAGTTTTAGATATATAGAGCTATTTGCAATATGTTTACCTCAGGGGGCAAAATAAATATGATTTAAACTGAGAGAAAATGCTTCTTATAAGTACGTAATATCATAATATTTATAAATTCTAATCCTTAAAATTCTATGTAGATCCAATATATTAACTTTAGTTCCCTGTCGATTTCAAAACATTAAATGTTGCGTTTTAAGAGCATAATCTCTTGCCAATTAATTGTTTAACTCTAATAATTTGAAGATTACAGCCCTCTTAAATTACGTTTTTTACTTAATTTGTATTTATACCCATATTGTGCTAAATATTTAAATGCTAATAATTTGCTTATTTTGTAAAATTATATTCTCACGTCAAATGCTGTAATTGTTTAAGTTCTTAATTTTATAAATTGGTATATGAAATGTCGGTATTATAACATATATAATGTATAAGCGAAACATGTTGAGATAAAGCTAGAAATTATTAATGATATAAAATGAAAGTTAGATACAATAATATAAAAGGTTTCTTACTTAAAAAAAGTATTTTTTGTTAATATTAGATTTTTGTTTTATGAAATCGAAATCATAAATTGTTTGAGTGTATATTATATTTTGAAGTAATGAATATTGCCATTATAAATATTGTGATCAGAAACATAATCATTCATGAAAATTTACTGTATAACATTATTACTTAATTTATTATCATCATCTTAATATAATGATTATAACTTCAATCATGATATTAACTATCATGATTGAAGTTATCCAAAAAAATGCAAAGAAAAAGGAATTTCTTACTATCATAATTTTCTTAAACTTGAAAAAATATAATATTTTTTCATTAAAATTGTAAAACTATTTATACGAATGTAATCGTAGTGTATTAGAGGAAATACATTGATTTATAGAATTTTAAACATCCGAGAGAAGACATTTATAATAGATATTTCGATACACTTTTATTTTTTAAAGTAAGTAAAAATATTTGTAATGTACCGTATATTTTATTAATATTAAATATTATTTAAATACTATAATTTTTGGAATAAAGCCCGTATGAGAGTAACCGACGCACTTTAGAAAAATGCCCTAAAAAATTACAAATTGCTGAGATTTGCTCCATCACTATAAACGCTGCTCTAGTTTAAATATATAATTAGTATTACCACCATTAATTCATTCATGTAAAATTTTATTTATAATGCATGACATTTCCAAAAGGCATTGCTGAAAAATTACTAAAAAATCTTGTACGGGAATTTTTAAAAATGTACTTACATTAATGGATGTTAGATATATTTCCTCGATAAAATAAATTGTCCTGATTATAATTTTCATAGTATGTAATAAAGAATGTTACATTAACAAGATATAAAAGTAAATCAAAGTATAAAATTTAAATTTTACTTTTGATATCAAAAATAATTATAACCCTGTATATCGTGTGAAGCACTCAAAATCTAATTCTTATATATTTGAATTAAAAATATTTCAGATAATCTCGAACTAAATTTGATTCTAAATAATTCAAATCTGCCATACTGTCACACACATTTTCTTGCAGTACAATCGGTATAGGTGTGATATACCCCCAAGAGATTTCTCGCCAAATTTGGCATTCTTTGTTTTGATTATAGTGTTGTCTATTTGAATTTTTGTTCTTTTTGGATTTTTTGTTGCCAGGTTTGGATTTTTCTCGCGTTTTTTTCTCGCGTTTTCTTTCCGTAATATGTATCTTTTTTTAAGTGACAACAGCGTTTAAATTGCTTGGCGACGAAGAAAAAGTGGCTAAACTCGCCAGTGTAAGGGATATACCTTACCATTATAATTCCGTACAATGACTTCATCTGAAGACGTAATTTTAGCATCTTTGCACTCAAGTGATATTGACAATACTCTGTCATCCATTTCTACTTACCTCATAGCCATTCTACTAACCACAGTAGATCATTTTAAACGTAAACACCACATTTTTTGAAATGGTGCAAGGTTAAAAATTTAAATTTTAAAGACGTTGACGTTCGGCGTTTCTATCAAAAATTGTTATAGTTTATTACATTAGATGCACGGGATTAAAGTGACCAGGTTGATTAGAGTATCGTTATCGGAAGGCAGTGCGTTTGAATCCGACTTTAACCCAACATCTGTCGTGTTTACTAACAGCAGCTAGAGCACGTTAAATAGGTTCCTCTTGCAATGTCTTACCAGTGAAATGATAACTCTGTGAGTGGCAAGTTAAGTATTGGGGAGGGGGGAGGGGTTCTTCTACTTGGTACCTGCCTCAAAGTTATGAAGACCTCTACCTGGCTCATTTCTGCTAAATGGTTGATAAGAACCCTGGGCTAAGAACAGAAAAGTATGCTTGGGCAGCAACAACAGTGGATGCATGTATTTATATATCTGTATGTTTACTTAGAAGATAAAAACATATCACTACTTCTATAAATAAAGTAAATAAAAAATTAAACTGTACATAGTTAAACACACACACAATCAAATATTTCAGAAAAATTTAGACTTTTAATTATCAAAATGTTATAAAATATTACCGTCGGCAGGCATGGTAAGATTCTTGGCTTCCCAATTACTGTGTCCAGCTTCGTTGACAGCAGAAAGCTGAAATCCGTAAGTGACCGCTGGTGCCAGATATCTTACAGTATAACTGGTGGCATTAGAAGGAATTTTATCGTCCATATCTAACCAGTCTGCACCTCCTGTACTATAGTTTTTCATCTGCAGGTGGTAACGTTTAATAGGCAAGTTTCCTTTATATTCCAAACTCCACCGGAGCAAAGCAGTCCTAGAGTCAATAGCTTCCACTGAATCCACAGATATCTCAGCCGGCTCTGGAAAAAAAAAGTTAAAAAAATTGGAAATATTTTCTTGAAGTATCATTTACCGAAAATCAATTTATATGTCACACATTTTTATGTCAAATACCATCTTTACACGTCACACATCTTTATAGGTCAAATACCATCTTTATTCGTCACACATCTTTATAGGTCAAATACCATTTTACACGTCATACATCTTTATAGGTCAATACCATCTTTATATATCACATTTATATGGTGGTATGTCAAGGTGGTATATGAGGAAAAATACAACCTTTACACGCCACGCATCTTTATAAGTCAATACCATCTTTATACACTGCTGGACAATTGCTAAGCACGGATCACAAATTGCAATGTAGCATAACATTAAGTGAGACATGAGACCTAGTAGAATAAAATATGGTTGCCACACTGTTCAGACATTACAATAAAGAATATGTATTGTTCTGGAAAGTACAAAAGCTGTGAAACACTTGAAAGAAAACAAATGTTCATTTGATGCTGCATACGGAAAAATGGAACAATGCATCTAAAAGTCAGCAGGCACCTTGAAGGAAAGTATCAGTACGGGATATGTCCACCGTAGAGTGTGATGCACCATTCCACACGTCGTATCATACTTTGCACAACATTATCAAGCAGCTGTTGAGGCAATTTATCCCATTCCTCTGGGAGTGCACAGATAAGGGTGTTTTTGTTTGTCGGAGGATAGTTTCGATGGCCCGTCATAGTCCCATTCACAACCATATGTAGGGGCGTGCGGCCATAGATCATGATGCCGTCCCACACCATGACACTGCATTTCGGATATCAATCCCTTTCCTGGATATTTTCTGACGATAAGCAGTACCACTCTCACGCCAGATCAGTTGGCGTCTACAATCCGATGACAGACTGAACCTACACTCATCTGAGAGTAGTACGCATGCCCAGTCCTGTTCAGTCCAATTGTGATGCTTACGACACCATTGCAAACGGGCAGTACGGTGCTGTCTGGTCAATGGGACAACACAACAAGTCTGTGGGCGTATAGTTCTCCTCCCATAAAACGTCTGGCAACAGTTTTTTGGGAAATCTGCTTTCCTGTGAGGCAGCAAGAAACTGATTTGCCATCTGCTGAGCTATGATGCGCTTGTTCCTTTTTGCTGATAGTACGATATATCTGTCTTCTGTAGGCGTCGCAATTCTAACACGACCTCCCCCGTGCCGCCTACTACACATTCTAGTAGTTTTAAATGACTTCCACAGCCGTGAAACAACGCTGTGAGCGATGTCAAACTCCCTAGCAACATCTGTTATTTTTCGCCCTTCTTCGATATTTCCAATAATTCGGCCACGCATAAAGTCATCTAAGTGATGTCAGGAAGACATACCAAAAATGTCAAGTTCGTCTATTAAATCTTTCCTGTAAAACTTTGACTTGAAACAACAACTGTCCACACGCGTCAAAACCTGTAAAGCTTTTATGAACGCTATCACGTGATGAACAGACGTGGAAAAAAATTTGCATATGCATACTTCTTACTATATCCCGCACGTATTCTAATTTTTTACATTTTGCTTCCTTTCATTTTGTGGTTGCTATGGACGATATTGTTATCCGTCCTTAGCAATTGTCCAGCAGTGTATGTCACATTTATATGGTGATATATAAAGATGGTATATGAAGAAAAATACTATCTTTATATGTCACGCATCTTTGTATGTCAAATACTATCTTTACTCGTCACACATCTTTATAGGTCAATACCATCTTTATATGTCACATTTATATGGTGATATTAAAAGATGATATGAAGAAAAATACCATCTTTATATGTCACAAAAATACAATCTATGTATGTCATGAAGCATTATTATACAAATACTAAAAGAAATTTGTAAATTTTGGTTAGGAAAAATATGTGTCTATCTAGTGAAAATATCTTTCATATCTTCTGATATCTTAGGCTTTCATATCCTAGGTCGTCTAATATACTTAAAACGTAACTTCTGTTCTGGTAAATCATAGCAAATTTTTATTAAAAATTTGAATGGTTGAGGTACTATTTTCAAGTTATTGCACGAAACAGAAACTTCAACCAATTGTTTAAAATGCAAAGTTTTACATCTACGTTTTTCAGTTGCATTATGTGTACGCATACAAGCAATATATAATGTTCTTCCTAGACATTCATTTAAAATCTTTTCTAGTCTTGTCGTATATCAGACTTTATTGTTGCACATGGTGGCTACGCAAAACACTGATTTCGGATACACTGATAATGGAAGATGAAACATCTTTAGGGTTTTCAGTGTAGAATCCTTGTATTAGAATTGTAAGGAAATCTGATTGCTTAAGTTATACCGTTACTACAGAGTTTGAAATATATTGTTATATTAAAAAGTAAGTGTCGTAATGCATGAAAAAGTTACAGCCAATTGTTTAACACGTTTCATTACACAAAATATATTATTAGAAACCCTAGTATATTCAGTATGAAGGAAAATTTCCTCTAAACTGGTTTGAAGGCATTTTAAATTCCTCCATTGAAAAATATTTTTTTTTCTGTTAGTGCAAAATTGCTCTATTTTGGAAAATAGGTAAAAGTAATAGTTTTTACGTCCATTGCGTTAATCTACCACAAGTGCAAATAAATAATAAAGAGATCGTTTGCCATAAAATATTATAAATTTGAAGCGTGGAAATATGAATTTTTTTAGGTGGTTGTTAATTGATATTTTTGGAGGGAAAATCATAAATATTCATTGAAAAGATTATTGCACTTTTTAAGCACTTGGGAATGTAAAACTTTATTATAGAAATAAATTAAATAGAATCTGTTTAATATATATTCTTAAGATACAATGTGGAATTGATATTCATTTATATTTATTATTTTAGACTTTTGAGAGTGCAAATCAAAACATAATTTTGGTTTACTTTCAAAATTAATTTTGATTCACGATTTGATTATTTTTTAAAAAAGTGTAAAATGAATTACTTTTTTTAAAAAAAGTACATTTTTCTTAACGAAAATTAGATTTTTAACATAAATTATGATATTAAAGTTCTACTTTACAGCATTTTAGAAGAATTATCTTTAACATAATCGATATATTTAATAGGTAAGCATAAAAACTAAATGCTACATCTGACATAAAAATTTTTTTAATCAAAATTAATTATTAAAATTTTTTATTTTACTTTAATTGATAGATTACAAAACATACGTAAAATTGTATTCATCTTAATTTAAAAATCAATATTTCTGAATTCCTACTTTCAAAAATATAATTAATTTGACTACTTTTTAATACTGCAGTGAGTACAGCATTATGCGATTAATAGAAAAATTATAAAAATTGGAAATAATATAAATATATTTTTTCTTTTAATAAAATTTAGCTAAAAGCCAATTTAAGAATTTAAAAGAAAAATTTATATTATAACATGTACTTTCTTTTCTCCTTAATAAGCAATTTTTTGGTGCGTCCAATTGATATTTATTTGATTGGATTTAAAGTACACAAAAGAAAGTCTAAAAATAAAAAAAATAAGGTTAATATAAAAGCGAAACTTAATTACGGAGAACTTTCACCTGATAATGCCATAAATTAAATCCTCAAAAAGCACTTCTTATTTTATTCATTTAATTGAAATAAAAATCTAAAAACAACTCTTCAATGTGAAATGAAAATAATTTGCTTTTAGAATTGTAAATTCATAATTGAATTAAGTTTGCCTGAACGTTTTAAAAAAGTGATACGAAAGTTCAGGTAATTTTTTTAAATCTTATTAACAATTTTCTTAAAGAAATCTTATATTAATGAAAAATAAGATTTTTATAATAAGATAATTGAAAGAAATGGGATTTTTGAAAGGTATTATTGTTATATGATGCTTTTTTCTTTCATTTTCGGAAATAAATCTGGAAAAATGTTCATTAATTACATGCATTATTCTCAAAAGTGTTTGTTCTTGTTTTATTCCATAAAAAACATATTATAAGATTTATTTAAAGAAGTACATATTTTTGATTAGAAGTCGATATTTATATATCATAATCGAATATTTGGAAATGCATAATATTTATAAGCTTTCAAAAAACGTATAATTAATCTAATCAAGTATAATTTATTTGCTTATTACGCGGCAGACCTAATAAAACATTCAGATACCTACAAAAGCATTATACTCCAATTTCTTGCATGGAGGTTTTCCAATAATTTCTATAGAGTTAGGTAGTAATTATTTATTATATATTTTGACGTCATCGTTCTCTCGGAATTTTGAAAATTTATTAACCATATTGAATTATAAAACTCTAAGCTCCATCTTTTTCACAATATAAGTATTCGAAAATAAATAAAATATTCTATGATATATAAATATTCGAAAATATTCAATAATATTGAATACAACGAAAATATTCAATATACAATATATATTATATTTCTTATCAATTATATAATTCACTAAATAAACATTTTCATAATAAAAATAATAATTGATGTTGAAATATTTAACTGTTTTGTGAGAAATGAATTCTAAATAATTTAATAAAATATTTACAAAATGAAATTGATTTATAATATAAGAAATGAAATATGCAGTAAAGGTACGACTACATTATGAAATGCAGTTTGTGGATTCCCTGAATACAGTTACCTATATGTATAAAATATTGGTATTTGGAAAAGAAATACATCATAAGAATTACAATGTATTTTCTGAGCAATAACGACAATAGTGTAATTTTTAAGTATTGTTCAATGGTTCATAGTAAAGGTGAGAAAAAAATAATGGTATTATTTAAGCTTGCTTAAATATTTTAAATGTATGATAGACTGAATGAATGAAGAATTTTTTGTGGTTAAATAAATATATTATTCCAATTAATTTTAAAGTTAGAGAAAAACATTCTATATTCATACAGTTTACCTCTTTTGCTTGAATGTTATGCTTTTATTTTTATTACATATTTTTTTTAAAAAATCATATATTTGAATAAATATAATTTAAAAAGTATTGTGTGGTGTGTGTGTGTGTGGTAAAAAAATATAAATCTAAACTTGGTATGATATGATTCTAAAAATGATTCTAAAAATATATTGATATAATATTTGATATGCTACTCAAAAATTCATGGATTTGAATAGCCATAATTTAAAAAGTATTCTTGGTAAATATGATTCTAAATTCATCATTCTTAATTTTTCCAAAACATAATTTCTTAAATGATATGATTTCTTAAAAAATATAAATTTTATTATATATAGAAACAAGTTCAGTTGAATTTTTATTGTAAAATTCAATGAGTTAGTAAATATCTGTATGATATGTGCGTTATTTTCCAGAAAAATTATATATTCCCCTTAGAAAAATAATTATATTTAAAATAAATTATTCTCTGAAATCATTAAAAAATTTTTTTCTAATGGTGGGTAGTTGGGTGACGAACCCTATGCCACAACAAGGCCAGAAACTGCTACTCATTTGTCGTTACCTAACGGGCACCTGTAAACCAAGTCATGGAGGCGAGTAGCGTTACCCGCGCCATAACACCACAATCCCGTTTATAGGGTGGGCCACATTCATATATCATCACAGAAGAAAGGACAGAGGAAACACAGAGAAGAAAGTAACATCCATGCCTGAACCGGGATTCGAACCCAGGACCCATAGCTCAGGAGTCAGGAGCGCTAACCACTCAGTCATCAGTCCGCTCCTTAAAAATATTGTTGGTATTTAATACTATTAGGTGGTGAAGAATTAAATAAATAAATTCAATTTTTTTTAAATAGTATTAATTCTTTTACTTGTAAAGGAATATTAAAAAAATATTAACCCTGCCAGTTTTATTATGACTATAAGACTACTAAGAATCCTAATTTTACAGTGCTTTCTAAAATATTTCTGAATTTCCACACATAATGTACAAACGTTAATTAAAGAATTATTCATTAAATAGACATTTTTCTAAAATCCTATGTAATATTTTGTTCCGCAATGAGTATTTGATAACGCAAAATTCAATAAATAGATATTTAAAATTAGAAAATTTTATTTCTCACAGTAAATACTTAAATTTTCTAAATATGGTTTCCTATAATAAATATTTTAATAACTTTTATTAATTTTAAGTCTTATATGAAACAAAAATAGGCCACTTTTTCCGGTGGATGTTGATGCATATAATCGAATAACTTATGTAAGAGACTCTAAATCTGATAAAAGCTTTTTAATTTGCTATGATATTGAATATATGAATTTTAACGCATGCTATTCCTTCCCATAAAACTTAGCTATTATAAGAATTTTTAAATGAGGAAAACATTGCAAGACTGTGTTAAAAACAGTTCACGCAATTAAGTGTTTTCTATTTTTATATTCAAGATAAAATTAACTCCATTTTTCTCTCCTATTCACGAGGTAGAAAATACTTATGTGAGTGTTTCATTCAGATCATTCATATTTTTGAAGAGAAACGCCATTAGTGGACTTTTCAACGGAGAGACGTGTCTGTACTTCATAATTCATGTTTATTTTTACATTTTAGCGGACGAAAATTAATGATTAAAAAACTATCTTAAGCTACCGAGTTTTAGTTTTGCATATTTGAGTAAAAATAACGTTTCTAGGGACGTTTGCGTGAAAGGGTAGTTCGAATGAATCTTTTTCCAGACGAGAGAAACACGAGAAAGATTTCACGCCTTTTTGGAAATTTTTGCTGACAAACATTTTGAGAAGACAACTTGAAAGTTTTCTGAGCTCACTGTCGCTTTAAATAGGGAATATGTGACTCACTTTCTGAAATAAACATGCGATACATCTTGTCATCCAAGAAAATGCAGGAGGTATCTGTTTCATATCTTGGGAAAAGGGTTATATCTAACAGTAAAATGTTGCATATTATACCATGAAGAGTATTAAATTGACTTAATTTTAACCAAGCGGATAATTCTAATAAAAATAATCCGAATCCGAACACTTTGGCTTAGAGAACTAGTTGTATTAGAACAAAAGGAAATAGATGCAATTGAACAGAAGATAAAATAACATAAGCGTCACTTAACTAGAAGTTATAAAAGAAAATTTCGATAAAACCTGTGATAGACTACTAGCAAACAAAAAGAAATCTTAAACCAATGCAAAGTCTATTTAACATTTATGTATGACAACTTTAATAAGAAAAATAAAAAAATGTTTAAAAATCGAACATACAATTATCCATGCAAAAAATATCACATAATTGAAAACTTTTCATGGATGTTTCGAAATTCTTCATGAAAAAGTATTTACAAGAATGAAATTTAATCGGAACACATCCCGAAATTTTCAATCTTAGTAATAAGACAATAGACAATAAAGGTGATCCAACCTTAGCTTTATTTTTATAAAAATAAAGCAATTGTGTTAATATGTAATTTTTTTGTTGTAGATAAATTATAAAGCCTCTATTTCTTCTAGTTGAATGGATTTTAATGTTTTCAAGACATTTTGTAAAAAAAAGTGACGTAGAGGATTTAAAACTAAAATAATGTCAGCGTTGAGTTAAAAATTTTAAGAGATTTACTATTGAAAATCATAATCGATTGATGGAAAATAAGTCATAAAATAATACAAAATTATTTAAAATATACCAATTATGATATGAAAATTTAAAAAAAAATAGATCAAAACATAGTTATTTAAAATGGAATAAATGTTTTTTCTCTAAAAAAATTAAAAAAGTGTCTGTTTGTTCTGTGTTGATAAACTCTGGCTACAAAACATACTGAAAATATAATTGGACATAAATGAAGGTAGTATTTACTTTACCGATAAAAATTTTAGTATTTTAGCGTCTTATACTAAAAATATTAATATTTTAGCGGTAAAATAAAAATGTGAAATTTTATAAATTTGTGAAAATTATTGGGTATGTGTCTGTTATAGGCACAAATTTCATCTTTACGAGATTATTCCACTTAATGTATTTTTAATATTACATATGCATATTAATTTTTAATGCATAGAAAGGGAATAAAAAATATGTATTTTTGTTATTAAAAATAGAGTCTTGTGTTTTTTTATGAAGTACCGGAAAAACAAAAAACTACTAATATCGGTATATTTATATTAAAACATCACTGATTTATTGTTCATAGCTCAATTAATTATACTTTAATGTACCTCTTTTCCCTAGAAAAATTATCTAAAGTTCATAATTTTGAAATTATTTTTATGCATTTTAATATAAAACTACTTCAATTAAAATAAATTTCTCATTTTATCAGGCTATATTTATTTTTGTCTATAATTTCCAAGTCATTAACGATAAAGAGGACTATGAAATATTTTAGATTAAATACCTAGGTTCTTTTACATGAGCTTACATAAATAAAAGAAAATTATATTTTATGCAAATGCAATTATTAAAAATAAGTAATTTATAAAAATATTTTCTGAGTATTTTTCACTTTGATGTAATTAGCTAACAAGCTACTTAATATCAAGCAAAAAATATATATTCATATTTGTTACACAAATTCCTCGCATTCTTCTTTCCTGAAGGTTAAGTACTCATCACCACGTATTTCCAACTTTACAAACACTGTTCAAAAAGGAAACATCTGTGCCTAAAATCATTTGTTCAAGGTATCTAAGAAGTTGCCAACACACATTCTCCCGAATCGGGATGTTTATCTAAAAGCTTTATAACTCGACGTTGTGCGAAGGAATCTCAACATTAAATGTTGACTTTTGAAACTTTAGGAATCATTACAGAGTAAAGAGTCAGCACAGATTTACTGGTGATGCGAAGTTCAAACAATCCCAAAATGTCCTGAAGGAAAAATTTTCCTTAAGCGAATCTTCACCGAAATTGTTATGGGGGTGGGCTTGAATAAAAATATGATTCAAAAGTTTGCATGCAATGTTTTTCATTTTGGATTTTATTTATTTTTTTTTTGCTTTTGGTATTGTTCTCGTAGAAACTTTAATTAGCACCATTTGGTTTTACTTAACTGACAATTGTAATTGTAAAGAAGACTATATTAAAAATATGAAATATTTTATTGTGTAGTTGAAATATTTTATGTATGAAATATTTTTTATGAAATGAGTTGTTGAAACATTTTATTTTTTGTTTTACTATCATCCTTTACCATCTGAGATCTCATTACAAACGTAATACAATGAAGAAAAGCTGATAAAGACAGAGAAAAGAAACTTAACGATATCAGAAAAATTTCTATACTCTATACTTTACTTACAAGAAAAAATATCAAAGTGTAATTAAAGTGCTATTTAAAAAGACTGTTTATTATATTACAATGTCTCTTATACAGTTTTACTAGAGTGTTAATAATGCGTAATTATTTTAATTAAAATTTACTTTTAAACAGAAACCTCAAAAATTTCTTTTTTACATTTTGATTTTACTTTTAATATTATGATCTCTCATTTTTCTTAATTTCTCTGCTGTACTCTTGATATCTGGACAGTATTTATATTTAGATAACATACTTTAACTCTTTAAATGAATTGTTATTTACATATAAAACTGAGATTAATTCATGTTTTTAAACAAAAAGAGTAAAGTTTAATCATGCTTGCTTAAAAAAGTAGAATTAATAAAATAATCTTTTCCTATTTTGCTTTGAAATAAAAAATAAACAACAAATAAATAGATATTAAGGCAATTATAAAAATTGGGTGCCAAATGAGGTTGTATTTTATCACTTTATTGTCATTAATTAGATCCAACGAAACTATTGTTGTAAACGTGATTAATAGAATGTTTTCCGAAATTAGGTTTAGCAGATAATCTATACTAATTGATAAACTGCAGAAGATGCGTTCAGTCAATAAGAGATTGGAAACAAAATAGTAACTGTTGGTGCAAAAACTAATAAATAGTAAACATAATTAATTCGCTTAAATTTGTAGAGAAATTACCCATCACAATTTATGGAGATTAGCTGGTAAAAGCTGTCAACTTTAATTATTTGTGTAATATTTATTGAAATGAAACCTTTATATTCTAGGTATAGGCTGAATTTTTATCCAATCTTAAGCGGATATTACGGCTGTACGATAGTAAATGTAACATACAAAAACATGTTAGTCAATGGTTAGTAATAAAACATCGGCAATGTTTCATTTAAAAACTTAAACTGAAATTTCAATGAATTTAAACTGAAATTTAAGTTAATTTAATATCTTATCTCTAGTTTCTAGTTCTAGTTTTTTATGCAGTGCAGTGATGTAGAGCTCCAGTGGCTCAGTAGCTTCATGCCGCTTCCCGTTAAGGTCAGCATAGGGAAGCATCTTTTGCGACGAGCAGTGGTTGGGAGGGTGATCACATACTCCTTCACTTGGTTGTTGGAGCTCCGTGGGTTCTGAAGTGTCCACCGATAATCTGTGATGTTCAAAATCCTTCTTCTGGTGTAGCATGGATGCTACACCAGAGGTGCCAGCCCAGATGTGACCTTGTCAGATGACCGTGATTCGAAATTACGAGGCGCTTGGTGATGGGTGAGTGTTCCAAAACCTTAAACATTTAAGTGCAATCCAGGACTTATTATATAGACACGACCTCTGAACTTGTTTTTAGAGACATCTGGACACTAACGGACAGTCGTGCCTCTATACAGCACCTGTCTCATTGGATGACCATTGGGGATACGACAAGCTTGAATATTTTAGACCTCGTAATAAGACTTTCTGCTAAGCACTCTCTACATTTTCAATGGGTTCCTTCCCATGTTGAATTGAGTGGTAATGGAATTGCAGATATCCAAGTCTGCCAGTGTTGATACCTTGCAGGGCAACGCTATTATAACATTTTCCGAAATTTCCACTATTGAAAAGATGGAATTACACGCAACTTGGAGAGATCCGCCTGCCCACTCTTGGTACTTTGAGGAAAAACCTCGATGGTGGCACCAGCTCAGTATCCTTAGAATACAGCAGACTGCTCTTTCACGTTTTTTGAGTGGCAACATTAGACCTGTTCCTTTTCAACAGGGCCTGAAAGTCTTTCTGGAGTGTCACTGGTGCAAGGCTGGTCAGGCCTCCTCGAGACATATTCTTGACTGTCTGAATTTTACTGTGAACGAGGTTTTGGAGAATCCTATTTTATTTTTAGACTTTGTAATGATTTTTGGATTTATGGAGATGGTTTAGCTTAGCTATACCATCTGGGATTTGAAATAACAACAACAACAACAGGACTCGCTAACACCGCTATGTATATATGCAATGATTCTGATTGTTCTTGAACTCTGCTTGTTTTATGAGTAGAAGCGGATGCGTGTTTTCTTTTTCTAAAATTGTTGTCTATGCGCATTCAAAAGAGGAAAAGAAAAATGTGAATGCG